>JADBJO010000077.1:1161579-1174079 GCA_016801955.1 Conus betulinus
ATCCCACTGGAGTTGAAAAAAAAAAATAACATTCATCAGGAATGAAACACAGTCAATCAAATTTAAAAGAAAAAAATACTGTTCCACCAGGCGAAAGGAAAAAATAAAACTCCAAGACAAAACACGACGCGTTTTTTCGACCTCTTTGGAATTTTTCTGGCAAGATAAACCATATTCAGGACAATGACACCGAAAGGAAGACCAAAAGCTTATCTCCCCCAACTGGGTGCAAAATGGACCATTCGACGTCAAGCATTTTCATTCTACTCGGGTCAGAATTGTATGCATCTATAGCATTTTGATTTTCAACGCAACCATCATCGTCATCAACAACTTCACTGTCACTATTGTGATTACTTTTGTTGTTAATGTTATTTCTGTTCTTATCATCATTACTGATCAATAATAACTATGTCATCTTCTAAACACTTGTTTGCCAGATATAATCGAACACGCACTCGCGTGCGTCCGATCACACACACACACACACACACACACACACACACACACACACACACACACACACACACACACACACACACACACACACACACACGCACGCACGCACACACACATACACACGTACATGCACACACACACACAAAGAAGCACACACACACACACACACACACACACACACACACACACACAAAGAACACACACACACACACACACACACACACACACACACACACACACACACACACACACACACACACACACACACACACACACACACACACACACACGTACACACACACACACACGCACACACACGTACACCCATATTTGCTGGCATACATACTGGCACTATGAAACATACTGGCATATATGCACCCTGACGTGAGCACATGCACGCCGAAGCATGGTAACACAAAGCCACAGATCACACCTGCGTACACAAGCATATGCGCAACACACACACACACACACACACGCACATACATGCACACACCAAACATGTTGGCACATACACTGTCACCACTAGAATGGCAAGACGTGAAGACGGGCAGTGAAATTAGCCATCATAATGCTAACTTCCAGCAAGATTAGAACTGGCTACATCTAACTGCACATTCGTTGCCAGTGTTGATCCATATGGAAATTTGGTGACTGTTCGATCCCCATCCTTGTTCTCTCTCTTGCAATCCGCCCGCATCTCCTCTCCCCCCTCTCCCTTCCTTCCTCTCCTCGCCCTGCACTTTTCCCTGGACGTCCTTTCATTTATCACTGCTGACAATACGTAGGTCTGCATCTCTGGCTATCTGCCATCTCGCTCAGACAGATTTGTAACGTTCAGCAGAGGGATCAATAGATGGATCAGTTTCCGGCAGGAGGTTGGGGGCTGTTTCCGACCATTGCTCCCCCCCCCCCCCCCCCCCCCCCCCCCCCCCCCCCCCCCCCCCACCCCCACGGGACTCTTTACAACGAGAGTGAAAAGCCTTTACTCGCAGCCCCCCCTCCCCCCTTCTCACCTCTGCTTCCATCCACCCCATCCGTCCCCGCGGCTCCTCCTCATGAATATTCATCACTCTCGGTTGCCTCCACACACTACTTGGACGTGAGTGATTCAACAGGAGGCATACATTAAGCTGCGTGGGGTTGCGTGATGCTGAAGACAAGGATAGTCTTTCATTTATTCACTTACTTCTTTTGTTTTGTTTACCTTTCTGCACTAAAAATAGGCGAGGCGAGAATGGGAGGGCAGGGAGGTATCGGTTACTGAGATAAGACCGGGCACGCAAGATACTTTTTTTTTTCATTCGTTCACCAAGACCAAATTTTGCACGCAGTTCGAAGACATCAATGACCGATTGTCCTTCGTTTTCATTGTCTTTGAATATTTTTCTGGCTGAAGAAGACCCAATAGGTCGAGACTCGTTGTGTTTGTTTTGCAATTTGTTTTTTTTTTTTGTTTGGAAGCATGATTATTCTATTGTTGTTCTTTTTCAGGTTCCTCCTGCAGTCACTCTACATTGTAATTACTTGTTTGTGGTTATCATGCTAATAACCATATGTATGAGAAAGTGTACAGGCACATGAAGTTGGCAAAACTCTAGATTCGTCAAAAACGAGCACAAATCAATCACAAAAAAAAAAATTCACATGAAGTGTTCACACAGGCAAGGGAGCCTACTCAGAAGCACCTTTTACAATTGTTTGACATGGGATATTTTCATTTTCATGACACTGAAACGTTTTTGAATTTGCTCGCACTTCGACGTTTTTAACTTTCTAAACGGGACCTTACTGCTGTGTGTGTGTGTGTGTGTGTGTGTGTGTGTGTGTGTGTGTGTGTGTGTGTGTGTGTGTGTGTGTGTGTGTGTGTGCGTGTGTACGTGCGTGTGCGTGCGTGCGTGCGTGCGTGTGCGCGCGCGTGTGTGTGTGAATGTGTGTGTGTGTGTGTGTGTGTGTGTGTGTGTGTGTGTGTGTGTGTGCGTGTGTGTGTGTGTATGTGTGTGTGTGTGTGTGTGTGTGTGTGTGTGTGTGTGTGTGTGTGTGTGCGTGCGTGCGTGCGTGCGCGCGCGCGCGCGCGCGCGCGCGTTTGTGTGTGTGTGTGTTTTTTTGTGTGTGTGTGTGTGTGTGTGTGTGTGTGTGTGTGTGTGTGTGTGTGTGTGTGTGTGTGTGAGAGAGAGAGAGAGAGAGAGAGAGAGAGAGAGAGAGAGAGAGAGAGAGAGATGTGTGTGTGTGTGTGTAGAGAACATGTGCTTGCTTTTAAATCTCCAGTTAGACATTTCAAGGTTAGTACTGCCGATTTATATTTAGAATGCAAACGATTTTTTTTTTTTAGAAAAATATTTTACATCAGCTAGTGAAGAGGGGACACTTCTCCGAACCATCAAAGGCATAATGTTATTTTTTGACAGTGTTGTGGTTTCCCCGATGGTGGTGGTGATGGGGGGGGGGGGGTGGGGGTTGGGGTGGGGGTTGGAGGATTGGGTTGTTAGTGGGAATGAGGGTGAGGGTGGGTATATGTGGGTGGGAATGTGGTGGGGCTATCTAACAATACAGTGTTATCACCAGAAGTACAAGACGTTAGGACGAACAGTGAAATTATCCATTTTCATGCCATAGCACTGGGTGCCAGTGAGATCAGAATTTTATCGCCAGTCCATAAACCTGGTGCTATTGCAGAACCCTCTCAGAACTCGGTAGCCCTCCCTCCCCAATCACTGCTCCCTTTTGCGCTTCTTCATCCCCCCCCCCCCCTTCCTTTGCCTCCCCTCCTCCCCCTCTCAGTCTACTTTCTCCTGGACGAACTGCTTTGCCCCTTTGTCCATCATTTCTGATGGCGTCCCCCTCAGACAATATAGGTCTGTAACCTCTGGCTATCTGCCGTCTAGCTCAGACAGATTTGTAACGTTCAGCCAAAGGATCGATAGATGGATCAGTTTCTGGGAGGAGGTTTGGTGCTGTTTTCGGCCACTGCTCTCCACCATGGGACTCGTTACAGCGAGAGTGAAGAGCCTCCCCTCCCCTTCCTTCACCCACCCATACACCAACTCTATCCCACTTCACCTTGTCCATTGATATTCGTCACGTCCACTGGCCTCTACGATAGCTGGAATCACGTGATTCAGTTGGAGACTTGAATTGTGCTACACGGTTGCGTGTGATTTTTATGATGGAGAAAGTTTTCAGTTATTAATTTTCTTTGTTTGGTAAATGAAAATGAAAATTCCTATAGAATTCAGTCGACAAGAAAACGCCGACGACTAAATACATTCATACACATCATACACACCACACACAACACACACACACACACACACACACACACACACACATATATATTATATATATATATATATATATATATAATGTATATTTCTCGATCCAATATTGCACTATTAAAGCAAATAAAAGCGTCTTATCCCCTATCGAGGTCAACAGACTGGTCGATAACCAATCTCTTACTGTCGACGATGAGTATTCGATCAGTGAAGAGTGATGGGAGCTGGTAATATTATTCGTTTACATCTGAGCCTTGTGGCGTGGGTTACAGCATATCTGCAGGAAAATACGCTCCTATAACTTCAAGGCGCAATACTTATCTGCTTGCAACCAGTAATAGAGTCCACGAAGAAGAGGACACTGTACTATGTCGTGATGGCACAGCCCTGACAGGGAGGCCCTGATACAACTATGGTGAACTGCTGTATTGAAGGCAACCTTGTTTTTTTTTTCATTATCAGGGCTAACAGAAGACGTTCGAATCCCACCAGTTATTTAGCTCAGAAGAAATCTTGCTAGAAGCTGGGTTATGTTGGAAAAGGCACTATTTTTTAACAAAAATAAACAAAACAAACAAAGAAAAAAAATGTCACGACCCATTCTTTTCAGCTTTCATGTTTTAGGTAAAAAAAAAACAAACAACAACAACAACAACAAAATAGCAATCACTTATCTTCAAAATACTGGAGACTTTTTCTCAGAATAAAAAGACTTTATGATGCTGAATATCAGAGATATTAGCAAAACAGCACACACAGACACAGACAAGACACATATACACACACAGGCGCACGTGCGCGCGAGCGCGCGCGCGCACACACACACACACACACACACACACACACACACACACACACATACATGCGCATGCATGTGCATGCACAGCCATATGGGCCTATGTGGAAGGCTGAAAATATTGTAGTGTTAACGAGTTCAGAAAACTTTTGATCCCCTTTTATATGAAACAGGTGTGTATATTTGAGCTTCTGGGTAAAATCTCTTGCGTATTTGAATGGGGTCAACAGACCTCTGCTTTCTTTCACTGTGATTTATTGTGTTTGCCCTCACCAACATTTTGTGGTGATCAACTGTGTGTTTGTTTCAGGCAAAATTTAACAGCTCCTTTGCCACCTACAATGGCACGGCAGGTCGCACCATTTTGTCGTAATATTATGCCACAAAAAGTTGTCTGTGTTTGTCTTCTAGGACACATATGTAAACAAGGTAAATAAAGAGATTAAAAGAAAAATTCCTCATCATGAAAATCACGCAAGTACAATTCACTTCTCCGTTCTGATCATGCGAGGCAGCCGGACGTGATGAATATTGATGAAGGGAGCCGTCAGACGGATGATGTGAGTGGGGAAAAGGGTGGGTGTGCGGGTGGAGGGCTTCACTCTCGCTGTAACGAGTCTCGCGGGGGACAGTAATGGTCGGAAACAGACCCCAACCTCCTACCACCAGGAACTGATCCATCTATTGATCTATCGGCTGAACGTTACAAATCTGTCTGAGCGAGATGGCAGATAGCCGGAGATTGCAGACCTATGCATTGTCTGAGGGGGTTCCGGTAGAAATGATGGACGAAGGGAAAAAAGCAGTTCGTCCAAAAGAAAATGGAGGGAACGAGGGAGGAAGGCAATGTGGAGGGGCGTTGTGGGTATCAGGGATCAGGGAACATGGTGGAGGGCAGGGTTACTAAGTTTTTAATTAGATCTACACAGTCACCATGTGTGTCGTCAGACGTTTGAGTGATTTATCTCAATTCACTCATAGCATAGCAAAAACATGGATGATTTCACTGTCCCATCTTAACGTCTTGTAATTTTGATGGTGATACAGCTGTGTTAGATTTCACTCCACGTCACTCTGAAACACCCCAACCCCAACCCTTCGATCCCAGACCACCCTCCTCCTCCTGCCCCCCCCCCCCCCCCCCTCTTGCCCCTTTCTTCTAAGATGGTTACCCTATTTGTCTTGTCTCTGGAGAAACCAGAACACAGTTAAAGAAGAAGCAAAATGCTATTGCTAGTTTGAAGAACTGTCACTATCTCAGTAAAATTATTTTCACAGCAAAAGCATTTGCACTGTAACTATAAATCTATGTTTAACAATATATGAAACAAGGACTGGAGTATTACATCGTCTTCCATTTGCATACACCCATGTGACTTGTTTATGGTGAAAACCTGGGCAGGTGAATCAATACCTACATGAGAAAAATTCCATCATGGCCATGGAGGTTAGGGCTGGACTTCAGCATTACTAAGCAGGATAAATCGACTTTTTTTTTTAAAGCAAGTATAGTATTCTCTTTGTGTTGTGTTTATTTTGTTTCATCCAACTATGTACTATTAGCGTCAGGTTATTCAGCACGATTAAAGCCTATGGTTTGAAACATACATCTGTTAATTTTAATATGCTCTTTACCATGTCAAGTGAATGGCTGAAAAAAAAGAAGAAGAAAACGAAAAAGTAAGTGACGAAATCTAAAAAAGAAATAAGAGATAAAAACGTCGAACAGATCATGATGAATAATAAAAAAAGATCAAACAAAAACACTGGCATTAAATCTGCCCCATGGGCCAACAAGCGAACGTCTTTGCCACTCCGCTATTGAACAGCACTGCTACATGAAAAAAAAAATCCCTTAAGAATTCGATCAACAAGAACATGCCGACTGCGCAGATGAATAAACAAAACTAATTGTTGCAGTAAGAATATACTTTATACATATGAAATAACTGAAAAAAAAAAAAAAAAACAAGCCTTATCCTCTACAAAAAATTATCAGGCTGATCAAAACCGAGCAGTTTTTTTTCGTTGATTAGTTTCTGATCAGTGTAGACGATGAGGACCTGATGACTTTTTTCCCGTTAGGTTTGGGCCTGATGGCGATTCTAAAGAAAATTAGATCCATGCCATTTGGGCGAGATGACTACTGCTTGCAAATAGTAACAGACCTCATGAAGGCCGTGGTACTGCAATGGGCTCCATTAGAGTCAGTTCCTGGGGGCACTGTCATAACGCGAAACGGCCGATGGTTTTTACATCTGTTTCATGTTAAATCAACAACAGAATCTCACCAATTCAGAACAGAAGAATCTTATGCCAGCAAAGGGTATCGTTTAACAAAACAAAGGCTTAAACCACGACGTGCCACAATCGATATCACAATCGATTGTTCACAACTTTTGTTTGTTTAAACTTGGAAAATATACAGCTCATTATCAAAATGTTGGAGGCTCAGTTCTCAACATTTTCAATAAGAACATTTGATGAGCTGAATACCGGGGAGACGTGAGCGCGCGCGCGCGCGCGCGCGCGCGCACACACACACACACACACACACACACACACACACACACACACACACACACACACACACACACACACACACACACACACACACACACACACACACACACGCTCACACACACACACACACACACACACACACACACACACACACACACACACACACACACACACACACACACACACACTGCAATGCATGGCATGGGTCTGTCTTGATTGCTGAAAATGTCGCAGCACTGGCGAATTCACAAACTTTCCAATCCCATTCAGGTGAAAACTTCTGATGTCAAACAACTGCACATTTGAACTCCTCAGTAAACTCTGTTGTCTGTCCTCACCAACACGTAATGTTAGTTATTTTTACCGCGATTGTGATCAGTTCTGACCGGCGTTAGCTTCACTGTAAACCTCCAGTGTCATTGTAAACCATCTCATGTAAGTTGTTACAATAATAACCATGAAAATATAACACGATTGGCGATTGTCTCAATAGCCATCACCTTTCCATCCCCATCTCGATCAGTTTTATAGGACAAGGTAAACAAAAACAAAATAAGTAAGTAAATAAATAAATAACAGACCATCCTTATCTTCACAAACACGCAAACACAGAGCGTAATTCAATCACCCTTTTTTCGATCACACAATTCCAAGTGGCGTGGAGGCAAACAGGTTGATAAATATTCATGGAGAAGAGCTAGGGGTCGGATGGAGTGCGTGGGTAGAGAGAGAAGTGGGAGGGAGCGAGTGGAAGGTCTCCACTCTTGCTGTAATGAGTCGAGGAGGAGGGGGAGAGCAGTGGTCGGAAAAAACCCCCAACCTCCTGCCAGAAGCTGATCCATCTACTGATCCCTGGGCTGACCGTTACAAATCTGTCTGGTCGAGATGGCAGGTAGCCAGAGATTGCAGACCTATATTGTCTGGGGGGGATTCCATCAGAAATGATGGACGAAGAAGCAAAGCAGTTCGTTCCAGAGAAAGTAGAATTGATAGTCAGATGTGACGAGTTCTAATCTCTCTGGAAACCGGTATCATGACATAAAACTGGAGAATTTTGCTGTCCTTCTTCACATCTTGCCATTCTGGCGGTACCAGCGTAATGTCATATAGCCCCACTCCGACCCCTATCCCACCTCCGTACCAAAGTCCCCTTCTCCTCTTGCCACCCCCCCCCCCCCCCCCCAATTCCCCACCCCCTTCCCCCATTCTCGTGGAATGGTAATTTTTGCCTGTCACATCACCTTTATGAATGTGCACGTTAAACTTGAATGGAAGCTAGCAACCAGCTCAGCAAAACGTTTACCACTGGATGGCATGGAGGAGGGTAGGGGTGACAGGAGGGGCGCGAGAAAGAGGAGAAGGAGGGTAGAGGGAAAGAAGGGGAGATGGGCGGGGGGGGGGGGGGGTTGGGGGTGGTGGTGGTGAAAGATGGTCAAGCATGGAAAAGAAACGAATATTCGGGAAATTTCTGAAACAAATCGATCAGCTCAGTGCTGTTGGATAACAATTCTTTTTCAGAAGAGGTGGAGAGGGGAGGGTAATGATGGAGGGGTGGTGGAACAGAACAATATATTGAAGATGGGAGAAGAGGGGGGAAGGGGTTTGGGGGGGGAGGGACAAGAGATATGTCCACTCCTTGATGGCTTTTACTCGTTTGTTTAGCTTATTCTTTTTTAGAATGAGTTCTTCAAACATCTCTCAGAGGACGTACTTGTCGATCTCACTGACTAAAAAGCACAATACGGCATCTGCTCTATACATTAATTCCAAATGCTCACCTACCAACTGTGTCTTACCCTTACCCAAAGTTTAATGTAAAAGAGAGAGAGAGAGAGAGAGAGAGAGAGAGAGAGAGACAGACAGACAGACAGACAGACAGAGAGAGAGAGAGTAAAATGTGCGGAGTGGACGGAGAATAGGGGGGGGGGGGGGGGGGGGGGGGGGGGGGGGGGGGGGGGGGGGGGGGGGAGGGATAGACTTGGGAGAAATAAGAGAAGGGAGCTACCATTGAGAACACGAAGAAACATGTTAGGAGAGTGAAGGG
Organism: Conus betulinus; assembly: GCA_016801955.1. Taxonomy (NCBI): domain Eukaryota; kingdom Metazoa; phylum Mollusca; class Gastropoda; order Neogastropoda; family Conidae; genus Conus; species Conus betulinus. The sequence goes on from JADBJO010000077.1 coordinate 1,170,677, forward strand.
GTGTGGGCGGACTGAAGACACATGGCTCAGGGTGGGGTAACTACAAATTATATAGACTTCCATAATGCCTGAAATACAGTGGCGCATATATACATATATATATATATGTGTGTGTGTGTGTGTGTGTGTGTGTGTTTGAATGTGTGATTCTTCTTCACATTTAAGCATTTTCTTAAAATACATTTTCTTAAAATACATTTTTTCCATTTCGCTCTTCTTGCATTTATTTTTTCTATTCTGTGTGAAACTAAGATTAGGAAAGGCAAGTGTAGCATTCTCTTTGTGTTGTTTTATACTACCTCCCATCACACACTACGCTCAACGTAAAGAAAGACAACATGTATGTACCCTTTAGAATAAACCTTACATATGTGATTGTAGTTTTTAACTTTATCTCGTTCAGTCAGTATTTCAGAAAAAAAAGCTATGTAAACTGCAAATATAAGTGAACAAAAATAAACACATAAATAAAGAAATAGATAGTGAACAAGATGAAACGTTGTACAGATTAAAAAAAGAAATCAGCAACATTGACCCCTGACCCATAGGACAGCAGACGAACGATTCAGGCATTGCGCTGGTGAATAGCACTCCTTCATGATGAAAAGATAACGTACACGTCACTCTAAATTAATCCTAAAGAATCAACAATGAAACGCCAAGTGCACAACATATAACAAAAGAACTATCTGTCGAGGTAATATTGAAGTTCAGACATTCAAAATCACGGAGAGAGAAAAAAAAGCGTCCTCTATTCAGGTCAGCAGACCGATCAGTAACCAAACTTTACAGTTGACCATTATTTTCTGATGGGCGGATATTGATTGAGACCTGATGGCGTTGTCCCTTTATGTCTGGGCTGGGCTGGGGGAAGTTTCTATAGAAAAAGTATTGTTTGGGCCCGATACCTATCTGCTTGGAAGCAGAAACACATTTCATGAAGAAAATGGAACTGCAACAGGCCAGATTTGGGTCCTACTGGTCCTGGTCCCTGGCGGGAAGACTTTAGTATAGCTATGGTAAAATTGTGTATCGTTGACAATGGCAAGTAAAATGGAAACCGAACAAATCCCATTAGTTAATAAGTTTTAGAGAAATCGTGAGGCTAATTCACTTCGAAAAATGGCATCATTTTACTAGATACTACTTCTACTTTTCTACTCCTACTCCTATTACTGCTACTAATCAAAATTATGAAATAATAATAACATAATGATGATAATAATAGAAATAGTAATTGTACTAATGATAATACCTAAAAAATCATGTTCTAACTTTAGAAGTAAATAACTCAAAGCCAGCATGTTAGAGGGCTCTCTCTCTCTCTCTCTCTCTCTCTCTCTCTCTCTCTCTCTCTCTCTCTCTCTCTCTCTCTCTCTCAAAATCTGTAATTATCACAAACACAACAACGTCAACAGCAAAAATAACAACAGCAACGAAAGAAGATAAAAAAAAAACCTTTAAAGCGCTGAATACCAGAGATCATCATCAGAAACACACACACACACACACACACACACACACACACACACACACACACACACACACACACACACACACACACACACACACACACACACACACGCGCGCGCGCGCGCGCGCGCGCGCGCGCGCGCGCGCTGGTAGTTTGGGACCATAAAAAAAAAACACCTGAAAATGTAGGAGCGTTTGCAAATGCACAAAGTGTTTTCATCCTGCCTAATTATAAACATCCGGTGTAATGGGGTAAACTCTCTTGTCTATTTGAACGTGTCAAAGCAACCAGGAATCCGTCATTTTGTGTTTGTTTTTGCTTTTCTTTAATTTGTTGTTTGTTTTTTTCAGGAAATGTTAACAACTTGTTTACCAACTCTGATATTATTCTAGGTCGTTCCATGTAAGTACTTAGGTAAATATAAAAAAAATGCGGTCTCTGCATGATTGTTAGCGTCCCAGTGTCCACCCCCCCCCCCCCCCCCCTTCGTTCCTTTCTACCGCCACAGCGCCCATTTAAGAAACAAATGAACGATATAAATAAATAGATGAATTAAAGACCTTCCACGTCTTCAAAATCACGCAACCACGTAGCGTAATTTAATCCTTCTATCACGTCAGATCACGTAATTCCAACAGATGCAGAGTAGACTGGACGTCATCAATATTCATGAAGAGAAGCTGAGGGTTGGATGGGATGTGTAAGAGAAGGGGTGGGAGAGCGTGTGGAGGTGCTTCACTCTCGCTGTGACAAGTCCCGAGGGGGGGAGAGCAGTGGTCGGAAACAGACCCAGCCTACCTGCCAGAAACTGATCCCATCTATGGATCCCTCGGCTGAGCGTTACAAATCTGTGTGAGAGAGAAGGCAGATGGCCAGAGATTGCAGAATATATATGTCTGAGGGGATTCCACCAGAAATGATGAACGAAAGCGGGAAGCAGTTCGCCTTGGTGGTGAGAGAGAGAGAGAGAGAGAGAGAGAGAGAGAGAGAGAGAGAGAGAGAGAGAGAGAGGGGGGGGTGAGGGGGAGGGGGGAGAGTAAAAGGAGCAGGGAAGGAGCGAGAGAGGCGATGGAAAGGAAGTGCAAGAGGCAGCATGGATGGAGAATGGGGAAGGGTTACCACATTTCAAGGGAGACTACTCTAGTGCTGAGTTTACCGTCAGACTTGGTGAGTTCTGATCCCACCGGCTCACCCCTGTATCTCCTGCCATTCCGCTGCCTTTGTCTTGTCATTTGTGTGGAAACTGTGCAGCGTCACATAGCCTTTCCCTCCCTTTCCAGCCCTTACCCCATCCCAACGTCCGTCGCCAAATCCCGTCCTCCTCTGCCCTTCCTCTTCCCCGACTCTTTGGGAATAGTTGTCCCCGTCAGCCGAATCACCTTTGCTAGTGTGGAGATTACACATGAATGGAACCAGCAACCAGCTCGGCAATACATTGATTAACATGTGTCGGGGTAGCAGGGGAATGAGAGAAAGGCATGGCGAAAAGAACAAAAGGGGAGGGCTGGAAGGGTGGTGGATGGGAAGGGGGGTGGGGGTGCTGATGAAACATGCAAACTGAACGAACATTCGGGATATCTCTGGATCAAATCTATCAGTCCAACGTTATAAGATCACTTTATATTTATTTCACAAATGGCATGAGGGAGGTGTATGTGTATGTGTGGAGGGCGGACTGGGGTAGAACGCAAAGGTGTATTGCAGCAGGTAGAGAGAGGAGTGATGTGCGGGGAGAAACCAGTCCTTCCATGAGAAGTTAGGATCCTCGATCGCTATTACTGTTTCGTTTAGGCTTACTGAACGTGCGATTTCTCTCTTTCTTTATGTATTGAATCTGCTCTCTCTCTCTCTCTCTCTCTCTCTCTCTCTCTCTCTCTCTCTCTCTCTCTCTCTCTCTCTCTCTCTCTGAGGGTACATCCCGGCGGGACT
>JADBJO010000077.1:1193179-1198179 GCA_016801955.1 Conus betulinus
GTTGTTGAATATTGATCATCTGATGTAAGCTAACATTTTTCTTTCAGAAAAGAAGATTACTGTCGCACTTCACTTCAACATCAATGCCCTCCATCCCTGTTCTCCCTACAGTCCTGTCCCTTATTCCATCTGTCCAGTCGTATCGACCTGACAGCCATGAGGGTCTCACAGGAGACTGACTTGCTCCATGTTTCCCATCCTCCGGTCATGAAAGAGGATTTAGAGCAGTGATGGTGATGGTGCTCATCAACCCAGCTTCCTGTCTGCTGCTGCCCGCTTTCAGTCTACAGGGAACGGAAACGAGGAGTTTCCTTAGGCAGTTTATTTGTGTTATTGTTTAGTGAGTGAAAAGTGGTGACATATTCTATGGGTCCACTGCTCTTGGCCCTGATATTACTGTGTTCCAGACTCCACAGGTCAATGCAGTGGGTACTACTCAAAAATGGTTACTGACTCAATAATCCAGGGGCTTTTTGCCGCTGATTGACAGGCTTTTGTGTTTCTTCAGTCAGTGTTGTGGCTACTGATTACAGGATCTTAAATTTTTACACGCTTGTGTGTGTGTGTGTGTGTGTTGTGTGTTGTGTGTGTGTTTGTGTGGTGTTTTTTTTTTTTTTTTTGGTTATAGCTGATAACACAAGGTGTTAGACTTTTCAAATCAGTGCTGTGGTTGCAGCCTACGAAAAAGACTCTGTATGTTGGTGACGCGGTTTAGAGATCAAAGCTTTTAGCCTTTGCTTTTCATGATTTCTCATTAAAAGGTTTCCGATTTGGGGGGAATTGGTACATGTTAGTACTGTGGTTCCTGATTAAAAAGATGTTTTAACATGCCAGTAATACAGTTACTAATTGAAAAAAAAGTTTTGACTTTTTCGTATCAGTACTTCAGTTCATGATTAACGAAATCTACTGTGGTAGTTATTAACAAGAGACTGAAACAGATTGCAGTGTTAGTGATAAGAAAGCAAATATACGCCCACAATGCGTAAATGGGTAGGCGCAAAGTAACTTAACTGGAAACAGACAAATGCATGTTCGACAGACGTCCCAGTCAAAAGAAATACTCCCCACATTATCCGTTAGCATGAAATGACTGACAGTTATGAAAGACAGTTGGACGAGAGAGAGAGAGAGAGAGAGAGAGAGAGAGCAGAGATAGAGAGAGAGAGGGAGAGAGAGAGAAAGACAGAGAGAGAGAGAGAGAGAGGAGAGAGAGAGAGAGAGAGAGAGAGATCTCCCAAACCAGAAGAGCGTGGGTGTGTGTGTGTGTGTGTGTGTGTGTGTGGGTGTGTGTTGTGTGTGTGTGGTGTGTGCGTTGTGTGTGTGTGTGTGTTGTGTGTGTGTGTGTGTGTGTGTGTGTGTGTGTGTGTGTGTTGTGTGTGTGTGTGTGGTGTGTGTGTTGTGGTGTGTGTGTGTGTTGTGTGTGTGTGGTGGGTGGTGGTGTTTGTGTGTGTGGTGTGTGTTGTGTGGGTGGGTGTGTGTGTGTGTGTGTGTGTGCGTGTCCGTGGGTGTGTGCGTGTCCGTATGTGCGTGCGTGCATGCGTGCCGATGAGTCTGTGGGAGTTTTCCTGCGTGCGTAAGTGTGTAGTGTGTGTGTGTGTGTGTGTGTGTGTGTGTGGGGTGTTGTGTGGTGTGTGTGTGTGTGGTGTGTGTGTGCGTGGCGTGTGTCTCTCTGGTGTTATGCTTGTGAAGAGACAGAGAGAAGCAAAGAGAGAGAGGAGAGAGAGAGAGAAAGGAGGGGAACGATTCAGAGAGAGAGTGAGAGTGAGAGGTGTTGGGTGGAGATGAGAGGGAGGGTGGGCGGGAGGGAGAATCCGCGCGCCTGGAAAAGGAAAGGGGGGGAGAGATAGAGAGCGGCAAATAAAATTATATCATAAAATACATAGCAGAGTAACGAATAACCGAACAATCCAAACACAGTAATCAACAGATTTTTATCCCACGGGTAATGCATAGCAACTCTAGGGCATTTTGTCAGTAAGCAGAGACTGAAGTTTACACAGAGGAAGTCAATGGTAGGGAGGAATGTGGGGCGGGGCAGGGTAACGGGGATGGAGTGGCATCGTCTTTGACTGCCACTCGGGTTTGACCTTCAGGATATAGGTTTGCTCTAATCTAGCAGCGAGCGGCAAGGGTGGAAAACGGAAGGAGCTCCAAGGCAAAATAAATAAACGACACAAATAAATAAAATAACAATAAAATAAATAAATAAAATGAAATAAAATAAAATAAAATAAAATAAAATGACATAAATAAATAAAATGAAATAAAATAAATAGAATAAAATAAAATAAATAAAATAAAATGAAATAAAAATCAATCCATAAAACACCTGGAAGCTCCTGATCCTGGAAACAGCTGCAAAACCCCCTTATTAAAACAAAATTAAATGAAATGTGAAAATAAAAGAAGAAAATCAGAGTGGCGGAGAGAGGTGGGTGATGGTGGCAGTGAGTGCTTGGAGAGGGATAAGGTGAAATGGGACAGAAGATAGAGAGAGAGAGAGAGAGAGGTCGGAGGAGAGGAGAAGAGAGAGAGAGAGGGAGAGAGAGAGAGAGAGAGAGAGTTAATGTTTGAGTTGAATCCACACTCGCACACCACGGAAAGTCATATAGTTATCAGTCTTAACAATAATGATGGGCTGTCTATGGATTGTCCAGCTAGAAGCCAGACTTTTGGACGCTGGGATGATGGTTTTCCATGGGTTAGGGAAGTGAAAGTCGGATTGCATCGATTAAAAGCACACTGTTCGCGCAGCCTTTCCGTGAGATTGATGGCTATAAAGGGGTATCTAACGGGACAGAAAGTAACTGGATTTCATCTGAATGATATTATAGAGTGAGGACTCGCTACGACTTCTCTGACTACAAGCTAGACTCGCACGAAGTCAGACTACTATCACATCTACAACTAACAGCCCGCATAACATCGCATAAGACACGCAGTTCCTAAGTATCCTTGGTAATCCGGTAAACGGCTAGCTTGTAAAGCACATAATATAGTAATAAGGATTTATGACTTCTCTGGGTCCAGTGAGGTTCGCAGGTAAAGCTGCAGGGGCTTTCTGGGCCGGATTTTTTTTTTGTTGTTGAGGACTGACTGAAGGGGACTGTTAGGGACTGTTAGGGCTCTTTTGTTTATTAACCCTGCTGGATTCTGCTGCTGCCCTGTTCGTCAGTGAGAAGGGATTACATGTCCTTCATGTCCACGGGTTCCGTAGAGTGGAAAGCTCCCAAACCCTTTCACCCTGATACCCTGTAGTTTTGGCAGATCCATTGGCTCTCTAGACTCATTAAATCAATGCTGTGGTTTGCTGGGTTTATAGCTTGTTTTTCTAAACGCTATCCGTTAGTGCTGTTGTTTGCCGTGTAAAGTTGGGTTCCACGCTCTCTAGGCTGCTCTATGAGTTAAGCCTATGGGTTGTTTGCCGGGTAAAATGCTTCCAGTCTCCATACATCAATGCTATGCTTTGCTGGGTAAGGTGGTTCCAGGCTCCATAAATCACTGCAGCGCTGCAATTTTTCTGGTGAAGTGGCTCAAAAGCTCTATAAACATCAACACTATGGTTTGTTGGGTACTGGACCGTTGCCTTCAAGGTTCCAAAATTCACCACCAATATCAAGCAACTCGAGGCCACCACGTCCAATCCCTCATCAGCAGACGCCGGTCTGACTCCCACACGATTGGCTGGCCCCCAACGATAAATAAACTAGCCGCATGAAAGAGAGGATTTATTGGCTCGTTGTTGATCCCATCAAATCTTCCTTCCTTTCCTGCCTACCACTGGCTGCTTCTCCCCACAGAGAAGAATAAGAGGAGTCAAGGACTCCTCCCCGGAACCTTGCCTATCACTGCGGATTTTGGCCAGTTCCTGGCGTTTGTCTCCAGAGAGAGAGAGGGATGGCTGGACGGATGACTGGTGATAATCTGGTGTGAAACGGGATCTGAGAAGATGCTATTGTGCAGGACGGGATCAATCTCACGACAGTGATACTCACGTAACGCACAGCCACGTTTTGTACGTTCTCTCTCTGTGCCTCTGTCTGTGTCTATTTCTCTGTCTGTCTGTCTGTCTGTCTGTCTGTCTTTCTCTTTCCTTCTCTTCCACCTTTCTTCTTTTAGGTCACTTCATCTAATTCACTGTTCCTTTCTCCCTCTCCCCCTCCCTCCCCTCTCCCTCTCTCCCCGCCTCCCTCCCCCCCCCCGGGGCCTCTCTCCCCTTCTCCCCGGCCCCCCCCCCCCTCCTCTGCTCCTCTCACCTCTCTGGTTTCGGTCTCTCTCCTCCCTCTCTCTCCTCTCTCTCCTCGCTCCTCTCTCTCCTCTCTCTCTCTCTCTCTCTCTTCTTCCTCCTATTCCTTCATTTATTTCACTTCACCTAATCGACTGTCCTTCATCCCCTTCCATCCCTCCTTTCCTCCTTCTCCCTCCCCTTCCCCCCCCCCCCCCCCCCCTCTTCACTTCCACCTTTCCTTCCGTCTATTTCACTTAATCTAATCCAGACCCTCCCTCCCATTTCCCCCCCTTCCCTCTCCCTCCCTTTCTCCCTCTCTCCGTCAGTCCCTCTCATCTCTCTCAGCTCTCTCTCTTCTGGGTCTCTCTCTCTCTGTATTCTCCCTTCTCTCTCTTTCTCTCTGGTCTGTCCCCTCTCCCTCCCTCCCCCCCTCTCTCTCTGTCTGTCTGTCTGTGTTTCTCAGTCTCTCCCCCTCCCCTCCCCCTCTCTCTTTTCTCTGGTCCTCTCTCTGTCCTTTTCATTTCCCCCTGCTTTTCTTTCTCAGTTCTCTCAGTGACCCGTGTCATCTTCACGCGTGTCACCTTCCTCTTCTCTACAAAAAAAAAAAAAAAAAAAAAAAAAAAAAAAAAAAAAGAAAAGGAAAAAAAAAAAAAAAAAAAAGATCTGAAATGACCAAGCCTTGGAGCTCCCAGTGACTCCCCACTGCTCAGCCCCCTCACAGAGACCCATTCATCATTGCCAGCACGACGTCGCCTCCATCATCATTATT
>JADBJO010000077.1:1205679-1208179 GCA_016801955.1 Conus betulinus
ACAAGACACATGTTCAGAACATTACTGCTGTGAATGACGAAGGTGCGTCAGTCCCAAACTATCGATGTGTTGACTCTAGTCACCACGGCGACTCCCCGAGTCAAGGAAAGAAGCACATTGGCAGTGGTGGTTCTTCCCCTCCTCCTGTTCATGGCACCCGGCCCACCCAGAGCCAACAGCAGCGTGGCGATGGTGACGAGAGTGGAGGACACGTCTCTCGCAGCTACACAGGGAGCAGGCGACACGGGTCAGAGACAACCAGCGGGGATTCCCCGAGTTGTGTCACCGGAGGACGCCGTGGCACTGACGCACGTGCGTCACGTGGAGGGCACGCATCGGGCAGCAGGCATGCTTGCAAACCTACATGGAAAACCGGCCAAGCAGGTCTACAGCTCCGGGTCGTGGCGGGGGGACAGGCGATGGAGTGAGCGACAGGAGCCTGCGCTCGGGCGCCGCGAGAAAGCCATAGGACAGGCCCGACCATTCACCTCAGTGGACATTTTTAAATTATAATGTTGAAAACTTGTATGGCAAACTGCATGACCTTTCTTTTCTGAATTATGTAAATAAATTTGACTTTGTTACCCTCACAGAAACTTTTCTTGACTCATCGTTTGATTATAATAATGTATTTCTGATTATTTAAAGTTTCACGTACCAGCCAGAAAAATATCTTTTCATGGGAGGAATTCAGGAGGGGTATTGTTGTTGGTAAGAAAGACTTTACAGAAAAGTGTGAAAGAAATAAAACTTGACTGTGACAACGCTGTGGCTGTAAGAATAGATAAACATGTATTTGGCATTGACAGAGATGTTATACTAGTTGCTTGCTATGTTGTCCCGGAAGGAGGGCCCTACATACAATGACAAATTGATAAAAGATGGTGTTTTACTATTGGAAGAGATACTATTGCAGCATTTTGAAAAAGACATGGATACACTTTATTTTATGGTTGTAGGGGACTTAAATGCCAGAACAGGTCACGAGCAAGTTGTAAATGAAACGATGACAAACTATGCTAGCAGTATAGAGGATGTTGATATAGATGATGAAAGTTGTGTACGTCGTTCTAAAGATTCAGCTATCAATAATTTTGGCAAAACATTGTTGAACTTTTGTTTCATGTTTGATTTGAGCATTTTGAATGGTTTTTGTAATGGTGATATCGAGGGCGAGTATACTTTTGTGTCTCCCAATGGTTGCAGCGTGATTGATTATTTCATTGTCCACAGTGATTTGTTATCAAACTTTGATTTGCGAGTTGGTGACTCTATTTTTATTCATGGCACTTACCAGTTGAAGTTATATGGAGAGGTAAGTGCTGTAATTTAGAGGATAAGCATTTACCACTGCAAGGTGAAGAAAAAGTTTATATGGTCAGATGAAAAGGCATTATATACAAAAATGAACTAGAATGTAATGAATTTCAAGAGAGTTTGCAGAAAGCCTGCCAATTATTACATATTGATGTGAATGAGAGTCTTGATACATTTGTCAGTGCTTTGTGTGGAGCTGTTGCTTGTATGGTTCGAGTTATTGGTAAAGGTGTCAGAAATTATAATAATGATTGGTTTGATATTGACTGTAAACGAAAGAAACAGGAAGTTAAAAGATTACTGAAAAGATTTCAGAGATGCAGAATAATAGTTAAGGAAAAAAAACAAGAAAAGAAAGAATATGCTTTGGCTCGAAAAGAGTATGCTACACTAAGGAAAATTAAGGAACAAGAGTTTGAAGAAAGCAGATTAAGAAACTAAGAGATTCTGTTGATGATTCGAAGACATTTTGGGCATTGATAAGATCTGTCAATAAAAAACGTTTTGTTTATAACGAGATATCAGTACAAAATTGGCATGATCATTTTTGGGGCGTTTTTCATAGTTTTGATAATATGGCGCTGAAGAAGATACAAATTTGGTGCAGGAAGATGATGAAATGGAACCATTATTTAACAATCCTATATCTAGAGAAGAAGTCGTTGCTGGTATCAATCGTTTTTAAAATCAGGAAAGAGCGCTGGACCAGACAAAATCATAGCAGAAATGCTTAAGCATGCAAACTCAGCTGTAATTGATTTTCTTGTTCGTTTATTTACACAACTATTTGAAAATGGTATTTTTCCTTTAGATGGAATGGGCAAAATCGATTATCATACCAATCTATAAAAAAGGAGACACTAATAATCGGACAACTATCGTGAGTAGCACTTACCAGCATTTTAAGTAAAGTCTACACTCACATACTAAACAAAAGATTAACAAATGGGCAGAAAATGAGAGAAAAGATTATTGAGGAACAAGCAGGTTTTAGAACCAGTTACAGTACCACAGACCATATATTTACACTATACTCACTGGTACAGAAATATTTATTATGCAATACGAAGCTTTATGTCGCATTTGTAGATTTCAGGAAAGCGTTTGATTCTGTAAATCGCAATGTGCTGTGGAATGTACTTCGTAAAAGTGGTGTGAATGGTAAAAACTGTACAGAGCCATT
>JADBJO010000078.1:0-5000 GCA_016801955.1 Conus betulinus
CTGAAGGACAACATGGTTAGGGCGTTGGGGGGGGGGGGGGCGGCTGGTATGGCTGAAGGACGCCATGGATAGGGCTGTGTGTGGGGTGGCTGGTATGGGCTGAAGGACACCATGGATAGGGCTGTGTGGGGGTGGCTGGTATGGGCTGAAGGACAACATGGATAGGGCTGTGTGGGGGCGGCTGGTATGGGCTGAAGGACAACATGGATAGGGCTGTGTGGGGTGGCTGGTAGGGGCTGAAGGACAATGGATAGGGCTGTGGGGGGTGCTGGTATGGGCTGAAGGACAACATGGATGTGTGGGCTGAAGGACAACATGGATAGGCTGTGTGGGGCGGCTGGTATGGGCTGAAGGACAACATGGATAGGGCTGAGTGGGGGGGGGGGGGGGGCTGGTATGGGCTGAAGGACAACATGAATAGGGCTGTATGGGGGTGGTTAGTATGGACTGAAGGACAACATGGATAGGGGCTGTGGGGGCGGCTGGTATGGGCTGAAGGACAACATGGATAGGACTGTGTGGGGTGGCTGGTATGGGCTGAAGGACAACATGGATAAGGTTGTGTGGGGTGGCTGGTATGGGCTGAAGGACAACATGGATAGGGCTGTGTGGGGCGGCTGGTAGGGCTGAAGGACAAGATGGATAGGGCTGTATGGGTGGCTGGTATGGGCTGAAGGCCAACATGGATAGGCTGTGTGGGGCGGTTAGTATGTGCTGAAGGACAACATGGATAGGGCTGATTGGTGGGGGGGTGGGGGGGGGGGTGGTATCGGCTGAATGACACATGGATAGTGCTGTATGGGGTGGCTGGTATGGGCTGAAGGACAACATAGATAGGGCTGTGTGGGGTGGCTGGTATGGGCTGAAGGACAACATGGATAGGGCTGTATGGGGTGGCTGGTATGGGCTGAAGGACAACATGGATAGGGCTGTGTGGGGCGGCTGGTATGGCTGAAGGACAACATGGATAGGGCTGTGTGTGGGGCGGCTGGTATGGGCTGAAGGACAACATGGATAGGGCTGTGTGGGGCGGCTGGTATGGGCTGAAGGACAACATGGATAAGGCTGTGTGGGGTGGCTGGTATGGGCTGAAGGACAACATGGATAGGGCTGTGTGGGCGGCGGCTGGTATGGGCTGAAGGACAACATGGATAGGGCTGTGTGGGGCGGCTGGTATGGGCTGAAGGACAACATGGATAGGGCTGTGTGGGGCGGCTGGTATGGGCTGAAAGGACAACATGGATAGGGCTGTGTGGGGTGGCTGGTATGGGCTGAAGGACAACATGGACAGGGCTGTGTGGGGTGGCTGGTATGGGCTGAAGGACAACATGGATAGGGCGGTGTGGGGCGGCTGGTATGGGCGGCAGAGGGAGAGGAGGGGGCGAAAGATGAGATAGCTAAAACAAAAAATGTAGGGATGCAATGCAATAAATGATCAAAACCAGACGAGAGAGGAGAGAGAGAGAGAGAGAGAGAGAGAGAGAGAGAGAGAGAGAGAGAGAGAGAGAGAGAGATGCTCTACAGTTTCCTTGTACGAAAACCATTCTCCTCCTCTCTCTCTCTCTCTCTCTCTCTCCCCTCACTCTTCCTCCCTCCCTCTTTCTCCCTCCCTCTCTCTCTCCCTCTACTCCTCTCTCCCTACCCCCCTCCCTCCCCATCTCTCTCTCTCCTCCCCGCTCTCTTTCTCTTTCCACACACACACACACACGTGCGCGCACGCGCACTTACCAGTTCAAACATCAACACACACACACACACACACACACACACACACACGCACACACACACACACACACATACACTCAAGCATCTCTCTCTCTCTCTCTCTCTCTCTCTCATCTAATTTGAGCCATCTCTACCGTGTATGTATGTGTGTGTGTGCGTGCGTGCGTGCGTGCGTGCGTGCGTGTGTGTGTGTGTGTGTGTGTGTGTGTGTGTGTGTGTGTGTGTGAGGCTACAGAAAATGAAAACGTAAATGTTTTGATAATGGGTGACCTCAATGCAAGAACTGGATCTGAACAACCGACACCCGAGTGATGACTGATTACTTACCTGATACTGATGATGCCGATTGTGTGTGACTGATGATGATGTGCATAGATTTTGAAAAGATGATGTTGATAAATAGTTTCGGTAAATCTTTGTTGAATTTATGTTTCATGATCAACTGTGTCATAGTTAATGGTTGTGGTGAATGTGAGTCTGCTGGGGATTTTACGTATGTTTCTCCTCACGGCTCTAGTGTGATCGATTACGTCATTATGTCAAGGATATGTTTTCTACGCAACATTGTAAGCTGAATGTCGGAGACTGTATTGACTCCTGGCATTTACCAGTTAAACTTCAGTGGACAAATGTAGGACAGGGGGTGGAAAAACCAGCTGAAGCTGAACAAGGTGTGGAAGATAGGTTTGTGTGGTCAGACGATTTGCTTAGTGTTTTTGAAGAGGAATTAAGTTCTCGTGAATTTGATGAAAGCCTACAGAACGCCTACCAAGCTCTAGATACAGATGTCAATATTTCCGTTGGACTTTTCGTTAAATCACCTTGCAGCACTGCTTCTTGCATGATGAGAACAAAAGGGAAATAAGAAAAAGAAAAACGACTGGTTTTGACAAGGAATGTGATCGAAAAAAGAAGGCAGTTAAGGGGTCCCTACGGAATTTTAAACGAGCTTCAAAGAAATCACGTGCAGAAAAAAAGAGAAGAGTACATAAAAGAAAGAAAAGAATACAAATATTTGTTAAACAGAAAAAAAGGTGAATTTGACCAAAGAAGATTAACCAAACTTAATCCGTCGATTAATGATCCAAAGGTATTTTGGCAAACTATTCGATCAGTCAATAGAAAGTCAGCCATATACAACTCTATTACCATTGAGCAGTGGCATAACCATTTCTACAATGTCTTTAATGATGTGGATGTATCATCTACTCCAGAGGAAAATATCGAGTTTAGCCATGTGGGGAGAAACAACAGATGACTCAGATGTTTTGTTCCATGAACCAATTTCCAGGCATGCGGTTCAAGCCAGCACTGGTAATCTCAAGGCCGGAAAAAGTTCTGGTCCTGACAACAATATTAGTGAGATGCTGAAGAATGCCAATTAAAAAATTATTGATTTCGTATTTGTTCATTTTTCAATAAATTGTTTGACCTTGGCGTTTTCCCAGATGATTGGTCGAAATCTACAGTGTTCCAATATATAAAAAGGGAAACCCAAACCTGCCAGATAACTATCGTGGCATTGCCCTAACGAGTGTTGTAAGGAAGGTGTATGCACATATTTTAAACAAAAGACTTCCAAAGTGGGTAGAGAAAGAGGAAAAAATAAGAGAAGAGCAACCAGGCTTCAGACCAGGTTATAGTACCGTAGATCATTTTTCAACCTATATGCGTTAGTACAAAAGTTTTTCTTATAAAAAAAAAGTCTAAACTGTGTGTTGCCTTTGTGAGCTTTGTGGACTTCAGAAAGGCGTTCGATTCTGTGGACAGAAATGTTTTATGGGTCAGTTTTGAGAAAATGTGGAGTGAAAGGAATACTTTATCAAGCTATACGAAGTGTTCACGATTCTGTATTAGCATGTGTACAGATAAATGTTGTTATTCAGATTACTTTGAATGCCCAAGGGGGGTGAAACAAAGATGTCTACTTAGCTCGCTCTTTTTTTCCTTTTTCACAAACGAATTGGCTACTGATTTATCAAGCAATGGAAAACATGGTATTCAGCTTATTCCTGTGCAGTTGAAATATTCTTATTATTGTTTGCGGATGATGTTATTTTGTTATCTGACTCTGTTACTAGGATCTAGAATCAAATAAATAGTCTTAAAGACGGGACAGATCGATTAAAGTTAACAGTCAATCTTGACAAAACAAATGTAATGGTTTTTCAGAAAAGGTGGCTACTTAAGTGACAGAGAAAGATGCTTTTATGGAAATGAAGAAGTAAAGGTAACTAACTCATACAAATACTTAGGGATGGCTTTTACCACAAAGTTGAGTGTTAGCAATGCTCTGTCTGATGTTTGTAGAAAGGCAAAAAAAGGAGTGATGGAAATTATGAAATCATTTAGAAGACTAAACACTATTGATGTACATTTATTTTGGAAGCTTTTCGATACGCAAAATTCAGCCTATCCTAACATACGCAGCTGAAGTCTGGGGATTAGAGCAAGACAGTAAAACAGATTGAAAATGTCCACATGTTTGCCATAAAAAGATATCTGAATGTACCCCTACATACATCAAATAAACTGATATATGGAGAAACTGGGAGGTATTCTCTACGCGTTACAACTACTGTAAAATGCATCAAATACTGGTTAAAACTCAGTCCCCATGTCGAGAATATGAGGCTCTATGAAATGCTTCTGTTACAGCACGAATCTGGTCACTTTAATTGGGTGTCAGAAGTACAAAAGACTCTGACTGAAAATGGCTTTGGTATTGTTTGGCTGAACCAGGGAGTTTGTTCCGAATATGGTTTTATAACAGAATTCAAAGGCAGACTCATTTCCTGTTTCAAACAAAATTGGCATGCCGAAATAGATAATAACGATAAATATAGATATTTCTGTTCCTTCAAAAACATTTTTTCAGGCAGAAAAGTACCTAACGTTAGTTACAAATAAATGGCACAGAATCAGTTTGGCCAGATTTAGGTTAAGGGTTAGTGGTCTGAAAAACTGTAAGCAATGGTTCTTAAGTTCTGAATATTCGAATGACACCATTTGCCCATCTTGCGGAAATGAATTAGAAAACGAACATTTTTTGTTTCATTGTGCTACTTATGCTGACAAACGTAAAAGCTGCAGTGTGTTGAATACTCGTTCATTCCACCAAAATAATGCTAGCGTTGCTTCAGTGTTATCTAATAACAATGAACGTGTTGTTAAAGAAGTGGCTAAATACATAGCTGAAGCCATGTATGTGAGAAAAAAAGATAATGAGAGCAAAATACCGGCTAACATAAGGATGATCCAATGTGCGGATGTTC
>JADBJO010000078.1:10000-15000 GCA_016801955.1 Conus betulinus
TGATGGCCCCTGTCTCCTCTTTTGCGCCCTCTCCGTGGCATTACACTCGCATCGCTCCTCCTGGCTCTCCTGTTTTCAGCCATACCATGTGTACCTTCATGCCAAAACCCCAACAGTACCAACAGTCCTCAAGACTCTGCATCACAGTAATGAAGTGATGATGATAATAACAACGACAACAACAACATCGACGACGACGACGACGACGACGACGACGACGACGACGACGACGACGACAGCAATAATAATGATGAAGATGATACTGAGAGGGAGGAGGAGGAGAAGAAGAAGAAGAAGAAGAAGAAGAAGAAGAAGAAGAAGAAGAAGAAGAAGAAGAAGAAGAAGTCGTGATTCAATCTCCCAAGTACAAAGAAGTATGGAAACTCGGACAGAAAAGGCTAAACTTTGAGAAACTGCTCGTTCATTTTCGCGTGAACTGTAAGAATTTCATCATCCATATAACTAAGACCAACAAGAACAGCAGCTATAACAACAGCAATAGCTATAAGAACAATGATTAAAAAAAAACCCGACGACAACGTCAGTAATGATAATGATGATATTAATAATGATAATGGTGATGATAATAATAATAACAATAATAATAATGATGATGATGATGATGATGATGATGATGATGATGATGATGATGATAATGGCAATAATAAATAACTATTCCTTTTTATCTAATCATGCGCACTTCAAGCGTTTCTTTTATCAGATTATTAAGAGGGTAGGAGTAGCTATGATGACAAAACATACTAATTAAGGACAACAATTTTCAGTGCTCTATCACCTATATTACAAGGATTTTAATGATCATGTGGATTCAGAACCAAACTGACAGGAAGATAGAGACAGACTCTCTCTCTCTCTCTCTCTCTCTCTCTCCTTCCCTCTCCCACGGCCCCTCTCTCTCTCTCTCTCTCTGTCTCTCTGTCTCTCTCTCTCTCTCTCTCTCTCTCTCGCTGTCTCTCTGTTCATGTGCACAGATAGATAGATAGATAGATAAATGGGCAGACAGAAAGAGGGAGAGGGGGGAGGGTGACACAGAGACAGACCGACAGACAGACAGACAGAGGCAGAGAGGGAGAGAGGGGGGAGGGAGGAAGGGAGAGACGTACATACAGAGTGACAGGGAGAAAAGGGGCGTGGTTTGGACGGAGAGGCGTAGCTCGTCTATAAACAGTCTTCATTAAGTGCTAAAGAAGAAAACTATAGGGGGTTATCACCACTGCCAGCCTAGCTGGCGCCTCAACGGCCAAAAGCTGACAGCAGCCCTTCACCCTGGCCGTCTCAAATCGTCTGTCAAAGATCGTCCTCCAGGATAAGTATCGTGCCCCCGTCGCTACTATGCTAGAGTCCCTTTCGCTTGTGCACGTCACCTCCTTCCTTCAGACACCACCATCACCGTGCGCGACCAGAGACGTTTTCAACTAATTGGACCGCCCTCTCGGGTCGCCTCGTACGCCAGTTTCTATTAAACTTGCTGTTCAGCGAGGTCGGCCTACGGTCTGCACGCGGCGTTTGCCCACACGACGTGAATCACCGTGACTGTGCTTCAACACTTATCGTTTGATACTGTCAGTGACGAAGTGCGGGTTTACAGAGAGCCATCAGCGCCCAAAGGGGGCGGCAGACACAGAGCCATCAGCCCCTAAAAGGGGGCGGCAGACAGCCCCTAAGGGGGCGGCCCTAAAGGGGGCGGCAGACAGCCCCTAAGAGGGCGGCAGACACAGAGCCATCAGCCCGTAAAGGGGGCGGCAGACACAGAGCCATCAGCCCCTAAAGGGGGCGGCAGACAGCCCCTAAAGGGGCCGGCAGACACAGAGCCATCAGCCCCTAAAGGGGGTGGCAGACACAGAGCCATCAGCCCCTAAAGGGGGCGGCAGACACAGAGCCATCAGCCCCTAAAGGGGGGGCGGCAGACAGCCCCTAAAGGGGCCGGCAGACACAGAGCCATCAGCCCCTAAAGGGGGTGGCAGACACAGAGCCATCAGCCCCTAAAGGGGGTGGCAGACACAGAGCCATCAGTCCCTAAAGGGGGCGGCAGACAGAGCCATCAGCCCCTAAAGGGGGTGGCAGACACAGAGCCATCAGCCCCTAAAGGGGGCGGCAGACACAGAGCCATCAGCCTCTAAGGGGGCAGCAGACACAGAGCCATCAGCCCACACAATGTGTGTGTGCGTGTGTGTGTGTGTGTGTGTGTGTGTGTGTGTGTGTGTGTGTGTGTGTTTGTGTATGTGGGCACTGTTATATATCGCCGCATGTACAAAAGCATGCTCGTCAAACGAGAGACAAGACACAATAACCACATTATAACACTCTGAATAAAATGTTGCAACCCATAATACACTCTGAACACAAAATGTTGCAGCATACCACACTCCGAACAAAATGTTGCAACTCTGGCCGTCTCCTCTGTTCGCCTAAGAGCTACTACAATACCTGCATTTGTCAAGACAGAGTTTAGCGCGGACGGGGTGTGCTATATCAACAATGTCCTAATCCCCCGCAAGACGACTTTCAGCCACTCGGCCTTACGAACAGCGGGAGAGCGACGACTCCGGATATCGGTGGTGCCTTCTACTACTCTCGTTGACAGGCGGGCCCTGAATCGGGTTTGTCACGTGCGTCGTCGCAGTGAGGGGGGAGGGATGGGAGCTGGAAGGGGGGGGGGGGGGGGGGGGGGGGGAAGGGGAGGGGGGGAGGGGGAGCTGACATCGTGTCTCATTGCCGAGGCCTTAACTCCCACAATGCGAAGGTCTGTGTTTGAACTCCTCAACCCGCGCGCGCCACGTTGAATGCACGCGCGCCATGGCTCGTGAGACTTGTCTTTTCTCCCCCTGTGTGTTGCACGACCCCCGTGTTTAAAGTGGCTGGCAAGGGTAAGCCCTCTGTCAGGACATTCAGGAGGGCTGTAACGTTCTCTCTCTCTTCTCTCTCTCTCTCTCTCTCTCTCTCTCTCTCTCTCTCTCTCTCAGTGTGTTCTTGGTATTATTTAAGGTCATCGCATACTTAATATGGAGCTGTATGGGGGTTTTTTTTTTTTCGAATTTTTAAGGGGCTGAGGGACGGGGGCGGGGGGGGGGGGGGGGGGGGGGGGGGGGGGGGGGGGGGGAGGGAGGGGGTCTCATAATTCAAAGGCTGAAAAAGAATGGTCGAGGCTTGACAAAACGGACTCCCCCTCCACCCCCTCTCAGCACATACAAACTCACACAAACTTGTCTCTCCCATTCGGCCTTTTTTTTTTTCCATCCACTCGGTACACTAAGAAGGAACTGTGTCCGGTTTCAATGCCGGCGAGCCATAGACATGCTGCAAAAACTGCTACACTATAGAAGTGCGCTCTCTCTCTCTCTCTCTCTCTCTCTCTCTCTTCTTCTTCTTCTTTCTTCTTCTTCTCATCCCACCATCATCTCTCTTAAATGTGTGTATTTGTGAGGTCGCATCAGTGCATCAAGGCACACACACACACACACACACACACACACACACACACATACATATATATATATATATAATATATATATAATATATATACATACATACACACACACACACACACACACACACACACACACACACACACACACACAATTTTCAGTGTGTGTGTGTGTGTGTGTGTGTGTGTGTGTGTGTGTGTGTGTGTGTGTGTGTGTGCTCATGAGAGACAAAGAGAGACTTAGATAGAGTGCGTGCTGCACAAAGAGAAATATATGGAGAGAGAGAGAGAGAGAGAGAGAGGAGAGAGAGAGAGAGAGAGAGAGAGATGGGGGAAAAAACAAGGCAGGAAGGGAGGAGGGAGGAAGAGAGAGAGAGAGAGAAAGAGATGGGGATTGAAATGTGGGGGGTAGGGTAGGGGGGGGGGGGGGGGGGGGGGACGTAAGGCAGGGGATGAGAGACGGGGACGGAGTGGGGGTGGGGGGAAGACGGCAGGCGTGGGGCAGGAAGGCGGGATCATCTCATCAAGCGTGCGTGCGTGCGTGCGTGCGCGCGCGCGCGCGCGTTTGTGTGTGTGTGTGTGTGTGTGTGTGCACGTCCGCGGGCGTAAGTGTGTGTGTGTGTGTGCGCGCGCGCGCGTACGCGTGCATGTGCATGTGTGTGCGCACGGGCGCGCGTGCGTGTGTGTGTGTGTGTGTGTGTGTGTGTGTGTGTGTGTGTGTGTGTGGTGTGTGTGTGTGTGTGTGTGTGTGTGCGCGCGCGCGCACGCGCGCGCGCGCGCATCAGTTTGGCGTGTGTACGTGTGCGCGCAGGGACTCTCAGTCTATCATCTCCGTGTCCCGTCAGAAGAACAGAAAGGAAAACCTCCCAAGACTTTTATCTGTCATTGGAGCTCATAATATGTTAATTTATCTGTATGCTGATATATAAAAACCGTCCTTTAGATGGCGCTTAAGTCGTGAGGGCATCGTGTGATCAGCATACTGATGTGAACAGCCGCAGGAGGGGAGGAACAAGCAGAAGAAATCGGAGTGGAAAGGTTTAAGGCTTGAGCAGGTTAAAAAGGAAACTGGATCTGGAGGGGTTCACACAAGGAGGGCGAGGACGAGGGCCAGATATGAGGACTGTCCTTGCACTATGTGATACAGTCCCGCTCTAAGACCGATACTGAAAATCAGTGTGTCTGTGTGTCTGTATGAGCGTGCATGCGTGCGTGCGTGCGTGCGTGCGTGTGTGTGTGTGTGTGTGTGTGTGTGTGTGTGTGTGTGTGAGTGCGTGTGTGTTTTGTGTGTGCGTGCGTTTCTGTTCTCTCTCTCTCTCTCTCTCTCCTCTCTCTCTCTCTCTCTCTCTCTCTCTCTCTCTCTCTCTGTCCGTCTCTCTCTCTCTCTCTCTCCGTCTCTCTCTCTCTCTCTCTCTCTCTCTCTCTCTCTCTCTCTCTCTCTCCTCTCTCTCTCTCTCAGTCTCCCCTCTCTCTCTCTCCTCCCTCCCTCTCTCTCTCTCTCTCTCTCTCTCTCTCTCAAAAAAAAAATCAAATGGAATCAGCTGTAACAATACGT
>JADBJO010000078.1:25000-30000 GCA_016801955.1 Conus betulinus
TCCTGCACCAGCAATCCACGGTGCACAGTCAAGATCAAGCCAACAGGACGCTGTCCCTGCACCAGCAATCCACGGTATGCAGTGAAGATCAAGCGATAGGACGCAGTGCCTGCACCAGCAGTCCACAGTCGGCAGTCAAATCAAGCCGACAGGACGCTGTCCCTGCACCAGTAATTCACGGAGAACAGTCAAGATCAAGCCGACAGGACGCAGTCCCTGCACCAGCAATCCACGGTGAGCAGTCAAGATCAAGCCGACAGGACGCAGTCCCTGCACCAGCAATCCACTGTGAGCAGTCAAGATCAAGCCGACAGGACGCAGTCCCTGCACCAGCAATCCACGGTGAACAGTCAAGTTCAAGCCGACAGGACGCAGTCCTTGCACCAGCAATCCACGGTGAACAGTCAAGATCAAGCCGACAGGACACAGTCCCTGCACCAGCAATCCACGGTCAGCAGTCAAGATCAAGCCGACAGGACACAGTCCCTGCACCAGCAATCCACGGTGAGCAGTCCAAATCAAGCCAACAGGACGCTGTCCCTGCACCAGCAATCCACGCTGAGCAGCCAAGATCAAACCGACAGGGACGCGACCCACAAGCGGAGACGCTGCACTGCCGCCGAGCAGCAGCTTAAGCGGCATTCAGACATGTCTGTTCTGATCCAGTAGACACAAGACTCCAGGAACTGGACCCCTACTGACGACAACAATTCTTCATCTCGGAGCCAGTGTGAATGAGAGTCCTCCGACTCCCACCACGCATTCCACACCTCCACCCACACACCTCAGGCCGTCGTCCCACCTCTAGCCAATGCCAGAGCCTATGACCTCGCCGACACCGACACGAACTCACCAGGGGCATAGTCGTGGACAGGACATCGACGCTGGGGTCACCACAAGAGCAGCGCATGACGGACCACCGAACCTTAGACTTTCTGAGGCTGAACAGTGATGATGATGATGTACAATATCGCTACGGAGTTCAGTTTGGTCGGACACAGAGCTGTGCTCAACGCTTACTTTCAGAACACATCCCGGCGTCAACCAGGCCCGAAAGACACAGACACCTGCAGTATTGGTCAGTGAATTAGAGTTACACTCTCACATATGCATCCAATAAGAAAATGAAAACTCGACTGTGCGGAGCCAGTCTTCCCACTCTTTGACGTGAACGAAATCTGGAGTTTGGGGACGTGCGTACGTGGCATACCTAGAACGTGACCTGCTTAGGTTCTGATTGTCAAACTAGATTTTCTCTCTCTCTCTCTCTCTCTCTCTCTCTCTCTCTCTCTCTCTCTCTCTCTCTCTCTCTCTCAGCTAAGTGAACACACACACACACACACACACACACACACACACACACACTGTGCTAAGAGAGCCAACCGCTCTGCAGGAAGCTGGCAAACGCTCAAGAGCTCCCCACGGAGACTGCTGTATGCCTGAAAAAGAACAGATCTCAGTCTCATGTCTCAACTCTCGCCGTCTCTGTATCACCCGACATACAGCGAAAAGTTTAATACGTAGTTTATAAGCCAGGTGACCCGCTCAGAAAGGGCGTGTGGCGACTGTATGCGCAGACGACTGTATCAGGCTCACTATTAACATATGTAAAAGAGTGGGGAACACGCATTTCGAGAACTGCATCGCCATCTTTGCAAAATGAGTGAAATGCACACAGCGACCCCTAACGAGCATCGACTCGAAAAGGGGACGTAAATCACGCTCTGAAAGGAGCGTAACGTGGTACAGCGGATATCGCCTTGGTGTGGCGAGAGAGAGAGAGAGAGAGAGAGAGAGAGAGAGAGGGAGGGAGGGAGGGAGGGAGGGGAGAGGGAGAGAGAGAGAGGGAGGGAGGGAGAGAGAGAGGGGGAGAGAGAGGGAGGGAGGGAGGGAGAGAGAGAGAGAGAGAGTGGTTGTCAAAAGAGACAGGCAGACAGACAGACAATGAAAAGAAAGAGGGAGAGACAGACACACAGAGAGGGGGGGGGGGGGGGAGGTGGAGAGAGAGCGGTTGCCAAAAGAGACAGACAGACAGACAGTCAGTTCAGACAGATAGAGAGTGAAAATGGGGCAGAGAGAGAGAGAGAAAGAGAGAGAGAAAGAGAGCACTTGCCAAGAGAGAGAAGAGACACACACAAAGAGAGAGTGAGCGGGAGAGAGAGACAGAGAGGGGGACAGAGAGAGAGGGGGGGGGGGGGGGAGGAGACACACACAAAGAGAGAGTGAAAGGGGAGAGGAGAGAGAGAGAGAGAGAGAGAGAGAGAGAGAGAGAGAGAGAGAGAGAGAGAGAGAGAGAGAGAGAGGAGACACACACAAAGTGAGAGTGGAAGGGAGAGAAAGGGAAAGAGACAGAGACAGAGAGAAAGTGAGAGAGAGAGAGAAAGTAAGAGAGAGAGGTAGAGAGAGAGGGAGAGAGACACACAAAGAGAGAGTGAAAGGGAGGGAAAGAGACAGACAGACAGAGAGACAAACTGAGCCAACTGAGCGAACATTTCGGGCGGCATCAATCAGCGGGAGGTGACAGAGGTGAGTAATGTGGACAGTTGACTAAGGCATGCACTCAGTGCAGATGTCCAGGTGCATGTAATCCATTTGGTTCATGCGTGCAAGCGCGTGTGTGCGTGCGTGTACAAATGCCCGCGGGCGCGAATCTCTAGGAGCTGTTACGCTTACTTTGACAAAAGCATGCGAGAACGCTTAAGTGAATTTTTAGCAGAGAGACCCGGTCAAAAAAGACCTCTCTTCTGATTTCTGTCTGTCTGTCTGTCTGTCTGTCTGTCTGTCTGTCTGTCTGTCTGTCTCTCTCTCTCTCTCTCTCTCTCTCTCTCTCTCTCTCTCTCTCTCTCTCTGATATTCTGTAGAGGAAACGTTTTTTTTTTGTTTTGCACGTAGAGAGTATAAACACCTGTTAAAGCGCAAGAGAACGATTTCCACAAATCGTTTCTAGGTGAACTGTTATCTTCTGTGAATAATCAACAGCAATTTTGGGAAAAATGTAAATATACTTTCATGGAAACGAAATATCATTAGCAATGATACAACTCTAGACAACTGGGTTTGAACACTTCAAAACTTAACTCGGAAAAGAATGCGAACCAGGCGAGGATGAATTGAATGTTGATGGTAATGATATTTGTTTCAACCGACCAATATCAAAGGTAGAAGTTCTTTTAGCAATTAGAAAGATAAAGATTAGGAAAGCTGCTGGGCCGGATGGAATATCTGGAGAGTTGTTAAAAAAAATGCAGGTGATTGTGTTGCAGATTTCTTTGTCACATTTTTTTAATGCTTTGTTTCAGAAAGGTATATTTCCTGACACTTGGACAGAAAGTATTGTGCTTCCTCTGTACAAAAAAAATGTCAACAACCCTAACAATTACAGGGGCATTTCGTTATGCAATATTGGTATTCTTGCCTGAAAAAGATCTAAGAGGTCAAACGCGTCGTGTTTTGTCTTGGGACTCGTTTTTCCACGTTTCTCTTGGCGGTTCGCTCACATTTATTTAAGATTTGTTTATATTTCCGCCTGCAGTCGTCTCACTTTGCAACTAGATCTATTGATCACATGTTTACTTTGTTAGCTCTCATACAAAAACGGTTCTCTTTCACCAGAAAATTATATGTTGCATTTATAGATTTTGAGGCATTTGATTCTATAAATAGGAAATTCTTTGGTCAGTTTTAATTGAAAATGACAGATGGTAATTTATACAACTGCATCAAAAGCATGTATAATAATGATAATGTTAGGATACGGTGTGGATATAAACTGATTTCATTCTGTGCACTTATGGTGTTAAGCAAGGTGACGCATGAAGTCCTGTTTTAATTTCTTTGTTTATTAATGAACTTGCCATAGAAATAATTCAAAACGGTTAGCATGGTGCAATGTTAACGACTGATTATTCTGAGCTCTCTATTTCATTACTAGCAGATGATGTACTATTATCAGAAACAATCACTGGTTTGCAAACATAGTTAAACAATCTGCAACCCGCAGCTTTTTCTCTTGATCTGAAAGTGAATTGAAGGAAAAGCAATATAACTGTGTTTTAGAAAAGGTGGCTACTTAGCAGCAAGAGAAAAATGGACATATAATCATGCTGTAATGCCTGTCGTAAATGCTGATAAATACTTAGGTATACTGTTTTCAACAACAAAACTCAGTTTCACATTGGCAAGTAATGACCTGGTAAGTAAAGCAAAGAAAGTTCTGCTCTGCATTATGAGAAAACTGTATATTTTAAAGAATACTAGTTTAGATTACTGTTGAAGTTATTTGATTCACAGGTTCAATCCCTTGCTCAGTACGGCGAAGAACTTAGGGAACTAGATGATTCAGCCCGCAATTGTGAAAAAAAATGCACCTCTTTGTATTAAAGACCCAATGACTTTGTCTATGGGGAAAGCAGTACATATCCTATCTATTTAGATTCTGTGTTAAGCTGTATTCGATGATGGTTGAAATTAACAAAATTTAATGAACACCGATTACCTCGGAAAGCCAATATGATGTTATATTGCCTCGGAAAGCCTATATGATGTTATACGACCTAGATGCAAGAGACAAAAGAAATTGGGCTTCAAATGTCCATTGCCAATTTGGATATGGTTTTGTTTCGATAAACCAAGGCGTGCAAAAAGATAGATCATTTCTATGTGAATTCAAAGACAGACTGCTTGCATGCAGCTGGCGGGAATGGGACTTTCATGTCAAAAATAGTGATAGATTTACCATGTATCGGACATTTTGTTCGGTACACGATGTCAAACGTTATCTACTGTCAAGGGCGTGAAAGACCTTAAGCGCTTAGAGATGAGGAATGTTGTACCTAGTACCGAAATAGGTAATAGACCCATTAACCAGTGTGCCTTACCCACCGCACACGGTCGAACTGTGTCAAGGAGGACGAAGTGGTCAGGCGACAGATGGCACCTAAGGTAGTAGGGACTCTCCCGAGTTCGAACCTTCCCGACAGTGAAAGGGGGGAGGGACGTAA
>JADBJO010000078.1:35000-52500 GCA_016801955.1 Conus betulinus
CTCCTTAAAAGACACGAAGAGGAAGAGAACTAAGCACATGGCAAAGGAACGCTTCCATGTAGTACCCCAGTGTGGCCTCCCTGACAAAACCAAAGGTCTGGTGTCTGCAGTCATTGCTGATTCGACCGAATCCTCTCTGGCCTCTACTGCCATACAACATCAGCGCTAGCGCTGTGGAATCAATAATGAGGTCAAAATTAACAAAGACGCAAGGAAATGGCTCGGTGTCGCACCTGGTCTCACCGACGCTGCGCTCTGCTACCGCTAAGAAAAGCTGAAGCTACCCCTGAACCCCATCCCCGAGGTGTACAGACGGCGCACAGCAGTCACTGCCCATGCTTGAGGACACGGGAGGCAACACTGGCAGCCATCCATCGCCAGCTGAAGACTGTCAAAACACTGAACATTCCGAAGGCAGTGGACGTGGCTAAGGAAAACCTCAAGATCAGGAAAATAATAAAACACACACACAAACCAACACATATGTGTCAGAGTCCACAACAATCAAGTGGCAGTTAAAGGCAAAAGGAAAGGCGATGAGACACGTGGTGAAACAGGAGCTGAAGAAAGAAGATGCCGAACGAATCCAGAATCAGTCCAGTAAGGTCAACGGTCAACTGGTGCAGTGGACAACGTGGGGAAACAGGCTTAAAAGAAGTGGCAGCTAGAATGAAACATGACACAAGGAACATCTTCTGATCAGCTTCATGACCTCCCGCCCTCAACGTCAAACCTGGTGAAACTAGGAAATCTGTTAACCCTGTGCCTCCGCTCTGCCCGAGGCAAATCAACAGTCGCACGTGTTCTGAATTCATGGAAAGCAGCGCGGACACTGATAAGGCACCCATGGAGACACAGCTAAGTGCTTAAGGACGCTGGCACGTGCATTGCCAGAGGATACACTACGCCACCAGAAACTCCAACAACGACGTTCTACGCGGCAGTAGCCACGAGTTATAGTCTGAAACAGCCGTGACAACAAGCACACGGAAGCGTGGTTTACTGGATGGTGTGGATGACTGAGAGAGCACAGCAGATCTTCCACAATGGCAGCACTGTCCAGCGGTCATCATACTCCACTCAGGGGCATCAAGACAAACAATTCTGATTGGACTCACCCTTCCATGTGAAAGCATAAAGGAGCGAGTTCATATCTAGAAGACTGATAAGTATGCCAGTCTAGCCAGCATCTTGAGGGATTCTGGCATCCGAGCTGAAGTGGCCATAGGGGCTGGAACAAGGGAGGACGCTGTGCGCTCATCATCAGCTGATGGAACAGCTCGTGATTTCCGGTTAAAAAAAAAAAAATTAAAAAGACCGAAAGAAAGAAAGAGGACCGGACCCCTCAAAGCAACGATGGAGGCAGATGAAAAGACTTCCCAAAAGTGAACTTCATAAGGCTTATTTTGTAACAGGTGACCCCACAACGATTGGGTTGAGACAACTTTCCAAAATCAGTACAGTTCAGTAGTTTTATTTAACGTCTTTTCATCACAAGATGATCTTAGACCTGACTATCCAAAAACGCACGCCTTGGGACATCCACCCATACAAAAGGTGCAGGTTTGAATCCCTGCAGCGCCAGGGGAAAAAAAAATGGTTCTGACAGCAGAACGGCATCTAGGAGTCACGATCTGGATACGGCAAAGCACCCTCAGAATGTAAGTTCAAAGCCGAAACACTTGTCTGAGAATGTGGGAGGGGGTGGGGGTGGGGGTCTTTTCTGAAGACATCTGGCTGTCAAGTTCTCTGTAGTATTTTTCTTCCTCCTATTCCAGGTGTGTTTTGCATGCAATGGGAATGAACCGTATCTGAAACGGTCGATCAACTCAAAGTATCATGGCAATAAAATATGCCGAAATAGACGCAACAAGAGTCACAATACTGACAGTTTTCGTAACAACAAAAAAGTTGTACTTCAAGGCTGTAACAACATTACCAGAATCTATCGACTAGAACCATACATGATAAGCGAAAAATAAGAAAGAACAAAAATGAGAAGTATTCAGACTCTGTGTTAATGCCCACGACCTGTCAATAGGAGATAGAGGCAGAAAATGTTCAGTATCTTGTGCGGTCGAAGATGAAACTTACCACAGCTGCAGCAAGTAAAAGCTATTAAGACAAAAATGAACAGCAACTGTTTGAACGTATACCACATCCAAACGCAACGTTGAAAAACAACACGTGTAATGTTCTGCGCTGGCGGTCTACCATCTGTACTGCAAAACATGTCCATGACTGCATCAATATGAAAAAACACAGTATCAGGCACCACATTTTGGCTGACACCAGGTGTGATTCAAGCATGAAACATGATCTGTCTGGAGTCTTACGTTACCACCATGTTGTGTTTATAGACACTTAAGAGTTCTGGGGACAGTTACAGTCTGAGTCTCTCATACGCACGCGTGCGCGCCCGCACACACACACACACACACACACACACACACACACACACACACACACACACGCAACACGCACACGTACACACACGCGCGCGCACGCACGCACACACACACACACACACACACACACACACACACACACACACACACACACACACACACGCGCGCAAACACACACACTCACACATACACACACGCGCGCACGCGCGCGTACTCACGCATACATTATGCACACGCTCTCAAAACAAATACACACACAGACACACACGCTCGCCCCTCTCCTTCTCTCTCTCTCTCTCTCTCTCTCTCTCTCTCTCTCTCTCTCTCCCTCTCCTCTCTTCCTCCTCCTCCTCCTCCCCCTCACACATACACGCACAACCAACCCCCTTATCTCCACCACATCCCAATACAACCCCAGCCCGTCCCAATATACGCCGCATGACCATTTCTAATCATCAAGAAGACGCTAAGGCTTTATTTTACTATCCATCAGCAGAACTATTATACGCGGGGGAAGTCAGGCCAGTGAGGCTTTGGAGATGGAGTG
Organism: Conus betulinus; assembly: GCA_016801955.1. NCBI lineage: Eukaryota > Metazoa > Mollusca > Gastropoda > Neogastropoda > Conidae > Conus > Conus betulinus. The sequence continues at coordinate 37,956 of JADBJO010000078.1, forward strand.
GAGTGGTTCGGAGAGAGCAGAGGAACCTGGAAGGACGTGACAGTCACAGGTGGATGTGGGCAAGGGTGGGGTTTGGGTGTGTGGATGGGGAAGAAGGTGGGACGTCCTTGTAAAGGGGTGGGGGTGGGTTGGAGGGTGGGAGGGGAGAATCATCATCACTCTGTGCACGTGGTCCCCCCAATCAACGCCTGGCTGTGGAGAGCTATGGCGTGGCGTAGCGTGACGGCATACAGACTTCGGTTTGTTTCCTTGTTGTGGTGGGTGTGGTTGTCCTCCCTGGGTGTGTGTGTGTGTGTGTGTGTGTGTGTGTGTGTGTGCGCGCGCGCGCGCGCGCGCGCACGTGCGTGCGTGCGTGCATGCGTGCGTGTGTGTGTGTGCGCGCGCGCGCGCGCGCGTGTGTATGTGTGTGTGTGTGTGTGTGTGTGTGTGCGTGTGTGTGTGCGCGCGCGCGCGCGCGCGCGCACGCGCCTGTATATGTATGTGTATGTTCATGGTAGACTTTAACGTTAGCATTTTCTCAACAAATACGCGCACGAGTATGGCCAAATTTGGCGGAATGGTAAATATTGTTAATACCTTTCCAACCATTCCATGCAGGAAAATGTCACTGAATCGTAACAGCCGTAAGTCTGTGATTAACGTTTTCAGAAATAAAGTCAATATTACAACATCTCATTTTCTTGGTTTTGTTCTATCTTCAACGCGCTACTTCACTATTACTCTAGTCTTCACTGACCTGTGATCAAGACTTGTCGGGTAGGCCACCCCTCATAAGTCCGGCTGTGAAGGATGTTAAAAGATGTTTAAAAGCTGCTTTCATCATTTGGTGAGTGATGTTCTCACAGGTTGGTGAGAGATGTTCTCACCAGCCGATTGTGGCCCCACTCCTCTCTTGTGTTGAGTCTCAACTCCGTTGGTGTGTTGTTTATTTTGACAGCTTCAGTGATTTGTCTTTCTAGGGCAGTTTTTCTTGGTAACTTGTTATCACCATGCTGTACTGAGGGGGTGGGTCATTACTGCTGCGTACAAGTTTAATGACACACCAAGAAGCAGTCACAGGGAGGCCCTATAGGTTTGGAACTAACTGGAGAGTTGGCAGCAATCTTCATGATGTGGTGGGACAGAGAGCTGTTGAGAAGGGTACACACGCTAGGATTAAAAGTGGTGCTTTACAAGAGATATGTGGACGACATCAACCTGGCAGTCAAAACACCAAAGGAGAAGAAGAAACTGATTAAGAGTGGAGATGGAAAATACAGGTTGGAAACAGATCATGACCCTCAAGAAATGGGAGTAGACGTGACATACACTGATATCGTTCGAGAGGTAGGGAATGGGATCCACCCATCGATACAACTGGAGATGGACTGCCCCTCACTGCATGATGACCAGAAACTTCCCCTGCTGGACATCAAGGTGTGGATCGAGAAACAACCTGGGAGAGAAAATGGAGAAAAATGAAAACTGTGGGGAAGGAAGAGGAAGAGGACAAAGCCAGACGATGCATGAATACTACTACAAAGAGATGGCAACCAGAGCGGTCGTATATCCAAGATAAACAATGCCATGGGAGAGACAAGAGAACTGTGATTACACAAGAAATCTTACGCATCCTACTGAGGTGCAGCCCAGATCTTTCCATGGAGCACTACCACAACGCAGGTGAATGAGTACATGAAAAGACGGCAATTCTCCCCACTATGATGAAAGATCAGGGAAGAGGTGTGGAGATCGGCACTGAATGCGTATAACTCTATTAAAGAGAAAGATAGGAAGGGAGAACAACCACTGTACCGACCCAAACACTGGCGAAGAGCAGACAGAGAGAGAGAGGGAGAGAAGAGCAAAGAAAGAGAACTGGTACAAGAAAGGAGGGAACAAGACAGTGATCTTTGTACCATCAACCCCACACTCTCAGCTGAGGAAAAGATATCAAGATGTAATAAAGAAAAACCTGAAGATAAAGGTTGTGACAGACCAGAAAAACAGTCAAAAGCATCCTACAGAAGTCAGATCCATTTCAAGCAACTAAGATGCAGCACAAAAGAGGATTGCATGGTGTGTAGAGGGGGAAAGGGGAACTGTAGAAGAGAAGGTGTGACATATGAGATAAGATGCAGTGAGTGCAGCTGTGTGTACGTTGGTGAAACAGCACGCACTGGGCACTACCAAGGCCCACACAACACATGACAGCCTTGTTGAAAAGAGACCCTAGTTCAGTGCTGTGGCGACACACAGTGCAGACACACAGCAGTAATGACCCACCCCCTCAGTACAGCAGCATGGTGATAACAAGTTACCAAGAAACTGCCCTAGAAAGACAAATCACTGAAGCTGTCAAAATAAAACAACACACCAACGGAGTTGAGACTCAACACAAGAGAGGAGTGGGGCCACACTCGGCTGGTGAGAACATCTCTCACCAACCTGTGAGAACATCACTCACCAAACGATGAAAGCAGCTTTTAAACATCTTTTAACATCCTTCACAGCCAGACTTATGAGGGGTGGCCTACCCGACAAGTCTTGATCACAGGTCAGTGAAGACTAGAGTAATAGTGAAGTAGCGCGTTGAAGATAGAACAAAACCAAGAAAATGAGATGCAGTAATTTCTTTATGGCCAAAGTCGTTGGACTATCAAAATGCAATTTACAACATTGTCATTTAAATATAAATCATGATCACTTAAACGTATTGCTTCTAATGCAGATAAAAACCATGTCAAACAATATTATGTCACAAATCTGTAACAATTATCAAGCTAAATTTAGTTAAAATCAGACCATTTAATGGCATTTTTTACCCACCAAAGGTGGGGTTTATCAATCAAAGCACAATATGGAACAACGCAAAAAAAAACACATAATCACAATGAAGTGTCATACATGCTGAGTGGAAATGTTACACAGACCCACCATTTTCACCGTGCTTGGATGACACTTCACCTGTATTTCCAAACATCAGGTCTGGCACTGGGGAGTCCACGATACATGCACGTATTTCACCACAAAAACAGGGCCTGGACATTTTTTACTACTTTTGATGCTGGAAATGATTCAACACACATCTGTTAAACATACAGCATGGTTGCGTAACGCGATACACGCCTGTATCTCTCTTAGTAATGCACCACAGCAACGATGAATACAGCACTCGTCCGCGTCAATTGCACGATGCTTGATTTTCAGCCAAATCACAGGGTGACGGTTCACTCTTGGAGTGCTGCTGCGATCCGTCGTGTGAGTGTCCTGCTGGCTCCAGTCAAGGAGTAGCCAGCTCCATGAGAAACGAGAACTGGACTTCGTTGTAAAATCTCAGTCGACAATAAGATAATTAAAAAATATTGAAAAGACGAAAAATTCAAGAATCCAACCTAGACTTCAAATCGAAAAGGGTGGACATTTTGGACATTTTGATGCACGTCTGTCTACATCACCGTAAGTTTGGACGAATACTCGAAACTGTTTATAATGTAGAATTGCCAGTTTATTTCAAAATATCAGTAGACAAGCAAGAAGATAAGAGAGAAAAAATGTTGTAAAACATTTAAGAATCAAGACCTGAATACGTTTAAAAGAAAATACTGGTAACAAAGGCATGAAATGGACACAGTAGACAGTGGACTTTTGTTGAGAAGGCTGCTGTTTAAAAGAAGACATCCAGACCCCAAGCGTGGAAGAGCCACGACAGACGAGGAGAAAAGGTGAGGCTTCTCTGGGGAAGCGAGAGGGAATTCTCAGAGTCCCAACATTTACCTCCCGTAAAAAACTGGAGGCGGGGATGAACTATCAAAAAAAGAATAAACGGGGACGACTTCGACACACACACAGTTGCTCATTTCAATGTACTAGACATAAACATATAATATTATTTATAGCCTGTCAAAAAAATAAGTAACAGCACACGTTATGTATGAGAGTGTAGGGGGGTAAGAAGCCTACTTTCATGGTATCCTCAAGCGGTTTGTTTTTTTTTTTTATTCCTATCTTTCCCCTTCATTCCAGGGACAAACCCCATACTTGAGATTTTCAAGGAAAAATGCCGCACATACCATGGACAAATCGCCACTTTATGCATGCGTGCGAACGTTTTTACGTGTCAGTGTGAGCTCGCACGCACGAACCACACACACACACACACACACACACACCACACACACACACAAATCAGAGAGAGAGAGAGAGAGAGAGAGAGAGAGAGAGAGAGATGCTTGCCTTCTCTCTCCCACGATCTCTCCCCACGATGACAGAAATATCGCTGTCAAATCTCTCGCGTCCCCCATTTCACATCCCACACCCTCTCCCCCCCCCACAATGCTGCCCCCACACTGGTTCTGTAGTGGAGGTGGTGTGGAGATGGTGGGAGGGGGGGGGGGGGGGGGGGGGGGGGGGGAGGAGGCGAGGGGCTCACCGTGGCGCTAATACACCATCAAGATGAATTCAGCTCTCCGGGCTGTTTTATGGGCCGATGTGGACCAGATATAAAGCGCCGCGCGGCTCTCTACAGGGTCCACCTCCACCGCCCGGACAAAAGAACGCTGGTTAGGGACACGACGTATTGATGGTGTCCGGTACGGGCGGCCACTTACTCGGGGCTCCCTCCTTCACAATGCCGCCATTGTTGTGGTCGGCAGGGGAGAGAAGCGGGACGCGGCAGGGTGTGTCCTGCCTTATCTCTCTCCCTTCCCTCACACCGCCAGAACTCAAACAGCCGCGGCAAGTGACCTCACGGGCCCCTGTGGTGGGTCTCCTCTGAAGGGGGGGGGGTCTGGGGGATGATCTGATAACCGCACGCTGGCTCTGCTGGCGGTGGGAATACTGCCAGTGAACTGACCCCGAGAAAGGTCGGTTGTTGACTCCGTGGGGCTCGGAGGTTGATGACCTGAAGTCGCAGTCAGATGTTGAGGGTTCGACTCCCGATGAAACGCACCATACAAGCTGCCGTTTCACTATCCATCGTAACGTGTTGTTGTTCTTGTGGTTAGTGTGGTTTTAAGATGGACCTCCAACCTTCACGCTCCTCGAACGGATAGCCGTCTGCCCTGATCACTTGTGGTAAGTCCTCAAAGTCCATCACTAATCTGAAGGAGCCTGCCAATGCAGGTGGAAACTAAGCAAGAAGATCCATGTCAGATTACATGACCACCGAACACAGACATGTTACAATACTTAAAAAAAAAATAAAAAAAAAAATAAATAAAAAATTGGTTCCGTTCATTTTGGTGGCTACTTACGTTTATCCTCATAATCTGAATAAACTTACGACCAAAATGTTTTATTCGCTTCATCCCCTTTTGGTCTGGGCGAACGGCCATCACCAAGAACCTTATAGAAAACAAAATGAACGTAGGAAGGACAGAGAGTGCTTCATGTCCCGTCACACAGGAGTAGATGATTGCAGGCATCTAATGAAGATCATTTTTTACCACGTCACAGTGTTATAGTAGATGATTGCAGGCATCTAATTAAGATCATTTTACCACGTCAGAGTGTTATAGTAGATGATTGTAGGTATCTAATTAGGATCATTTTTACGACGTTAGAATGTATATAGTAGATGATTGTAGGTATCTAATAAAGATCATTTTTAACGACGTTAGAATGTTATAGTAGATGATTGTAGGTATCTGTTTAAATCATTTTTACGACGTTAGAATGTTATGGTAGATTACTGCAGGCATCTGATTAAGATCATTTTTACGACGTTAGAATGTTATGGTAGATTACTGCAGGCATCTGATTAAGATCATTTTTACGACGTTAGAATGTTATGGTAGATTACTGCAGGCATCTGATTAAGATCATTTTTACGATGTTAAATGCCAGCACAAAGTAAAAGGAAACGCGGCGGAAAGAGGGGCGGCAGACGGGAAGGGACAGGGACAGTGGGGGTGGGGTGTAGGAGGAACCACGACAGATAGTGGGAAGGATCGCGATGATCTTTTCCACTTTGAATTTCCATCATGGATGTGGGACGGAGGGGAGGACGCGGGAGTGGGTTTGAGGATGGGGTGGGGCATGAAGTGAATGGGGGAGATGTTGGGACGGGGGATGGAGAGGACAGGAGGGTGGTAGACGGGGGGGAAAAGGGGGGATGGGAGGGGGGGGGGGACAAGGAAAGGGGAGGAAGCGGGCTCAGGAAGCACAAGGAGGGGGGAGCTGTGGGTGGAGTAGGAACGTATGTGATGGAGAGACGAGGGAAGGAGGTGGGGGGAGGGAGGCTACTGGTCACATAAAGAGAAGCTCGTAGTCAGATGGTTAGAGCGCTGGACATCGGAGCTGAGGGTGGTGTGTCCAAACCACTGGTGGGGTCGGATCTTAACGGCCCGGAAACCCTCCCTGTTGACCCAGCAGTGTATGGGCACCTGATCGACATCAGGACGGGCTAAGGCGGGCGAAGAAGAAGGGTGGGCCCCCGCCCTCCATAAGGCGGCGCTCTTGACACGGCGAACCCCCACACAGTCCTCTCTTGACACGGCGAACCCCTAACAGTCCTCCCTTGACACGGCGAACCTAGCAACAGTCCTCCCTTGACACGGCGAACCTCCAACAGTCCTCTCTTGACACGGCGAACCTCCAACAGTCCTCTCTTGACACGGCGAACCCCAACAGTCCTCTCTTGACACGGCGAACCTCCAACAGTCCTCCCTTGACACGGCGAACCCCCAACAGTCCTCCCTTGACACGGCGAACCCCCAACATCCTCTCTTGACACGGCGAACCCCCAATAGTCCTCTCTTGACACGGCGAACCCCAACAGCCCTCCTCCCTCTCTTGACACGGCGGCCAACAGTCCCCACACGGCGTCCAACAGTCCCCGCTCTTGACACGGCGAACCCCTAACAGTTCTCTCTTGACACGGCGAACCCCCAACAGTCTCTCTTGACACGGCGAACCCCCAACAGTCCTCTCTTGACACGGCGAACCCCCAACAGCCCTCCCGCTCTTTGACACGGCGAACCCCCAACAGTCCTCTCTTGACACGGCGAACCCCCAACAGTCCTCTCTTGACACGGCGAACCTCCAACTTGACAGTCCTCTCTTGACACGGCGAACTCTCCAACAGTCCCCCCCCGCTCGCTGACACGGCGAAACCCCCAACAGTCCTCCCGCTCTTGACACGGCGAAGCCCCAACAGTCCTCTCTTGACACGGCGAACCTCCAACAGTCCTCCCTTGACACGGCGAACCCCCAACAGTCCTCCGCTCTTGACACGGCGAACCCCCAACAGTCCTCTCTTGACACGGCGAACCCCAACAGTCCTCTCCTGACACACGGCGAACCCCCAACAGTCCTCTCTTGACACGGCGAACCCCCAACAGTCCTCTCTTGACACGGCGAACCCCCAACAGTCCTCTCTTGACACGGCGAACCTCCAACCGTCCTCCCGCTCTTGACACGGCGAACCTCCAACAGTCCTCCCGCTCTTGACACGGCGATCCTCCAACAATCCTCTCTTGATACGGCGAACCTCCAAACAGTCCTCCCGCTCTTGACACGGCGAGCCTCCAACAGTCCTCCCGCTCTTGACACGGCGAACCTCCAACAGTCCTCCCGCTCTTGACACGGCGAACCTCCAACAGTCCTCCCGCTCTTGACACGACGAACCTCCAACAGTCCTCCCGCTCTTGACACGGCGAACCTCCAACAGTCCTCCCGCTCTTGACACGGCGAACCTCCAACAGTCCTCCCGCTCTTGACACGGCGAACCCCTAACAGTCCTCCTCCCGCTCTTGACACGGCGAACTTCCAACAGTCCTCTCTTGACACGGCGAACTTCCAACAGTCCTCCGCTCTTGACACGGCGAACTTCCAACAGTCCTCTCTTGACACGGCGAACCCCCAGCAGTCCTCCTTGACACGGCGAACCTCCAACAGTCCTCCCACTCTTTGACACGGCGAACCTCCAACAGTCCTCCCGCTCTTGACACGGCGAACCTCCAACCGTCCTCCCGTTCTTGACACGGCGAACCTCCAACAGTCCTCCCGCTCTTGACACGTCGAAGAACCCCAACAGTCCTCTCTTGACACGGCGAACCCCCAACAGTCCTCCCGCTCTTGACACGTCGAAGTCCCAACAGTCCTCCGCTCTGACACGGCGAACCTCCAACAGTCCTCTGACACGGCGAAACTTGACACGGCTTGACACGGCGAACCTCCAACAGTCCTCCCGCTCTTGACACGGCGAACCCCCAACAGTCCTCCCGCTCTTGACACGGCGAACCCTTGACACGGCGCAGTCCTCCTTGACACGGCGAACCTCCAACAGTCCTCCCGCTCTTGACACGGCGAACCTCCAACAGTCCTCCCGCTCTTGACACGGCGAAGCCCCAACAGTCCTCCCGCTCTTGACACGGCGAACTCCCAACAGTCCTCTCTTGACACGGCGAACTTCCAACAGTCCTCTCGCTCTTGACACGGCGAACTTCCAACAGTCCTCTCTTGACACGGCGAACCCCCAACAGTCCTCCCGCTCTTGACACGGCGAACTTCCAACAGTCCTCCCGCTCTTGACACGCGAAGAACAGTCCCTCAACAGTCCTCTCTTGACACGGCGAACTTCCAACAGTCCTCTCTTGACACGGCGAACTTCCAACAGTCCTCTCTTGACCCGCGAACTTCCAACAGTCCTCTCTTGACACGGCGAACTTCCAACAGTCCTCCCGCTCTTGACACGGCGAATTTTCCAACAGTCCTCCCGCTCTTGACACGGCAAACCCCCACACAGTCCTCCCGCTATAGACACACAGAACCTCCAACAGTCCTCCCTAAAACCAGTAGGCCATGGAACCTTCACCTTCTTAACCTACACGGCTATACACTAGTCTGACAGTTGTATGATCCATTTTTCTGTGAGGGGAAACACGGTTTTCTGTGTTTGTTTTTTTTGTTTGTTTGTTTGTTTGTTTTTCAAATATTTATAAATAAGACATTGATTACTTTTTATTTTCAAAAGACTCCCGCCAACTTTGGATGAATAAATATACAAGACCTCAGTCCGTAAACAACAGACTTTTCAAAGCCCCAGACTTACCAAGACGTTAATCTCGCCGTTCACTGAGAAAATGCGCCTGGACACTACGGCTCTCCTACAGGTCCAACAACTACTACCACAAATAAGTATTGGGGGTGGGTGGGGGGGGGGGGAGGGCAAGAAACAGAAATAAGTCGTTCGGTTATGAAAACTACTTCACAGCAGGACAAAATGGGAAGACAGGACAATGCTAACAACGTTGACAGCTGCAATACCTAAAGGACGAATAAAACCATGCTGTTTAAAGCTCTACTGACCGCGCCTTGTAGCATAACAGATGTTTGTAAAAGCGCGAAAAAAAAGGAAAGAAAAAAAAAAGAGAAAAAAGCAAAAGAATTTGAAAAAAGCAAGTTGAGTAAGAAACGAAACATAGCCATTTACACAGACATATTAGCACACTCGCAAACACATGTGGTACACACACACACACACACACACACACACACACACGCGCGCGCGCGCGCACGCGCACACACACACACACACACACACACACACACACACACACACACATACACACACGCGCACACACACACTCACTCTCTCTCTCTCTCTCCCTCTCTCTCTCTCTAGCACGCGCATGCGCGCTCGTGCGTGTGTGTGTGTGTGTGTGTGTGTGTGTGTGTGTGTGTGTGTGTGTGTGTGTGTGTGTGTGTGTGTGTGTGTGTGTGTGTGTGTGTGTGTGTGTGTGTGTGTGTGTGTGTATGTATGTATGTATGTGTGTGTGTGTGTGTGTGTGTGTGTGTGTGTGTGTGTGTGTGTGTGTGTGTGTGTACTGCCAAGTGGACATGTGTGTTTTCTCGAGCCTGCTGTGCGTCCCCGTTCGTGCGTGCGTGCGTCCCAAAGCGTGCGTGCGTGCGTGCGTGATCCAAAGTCTGTTATTGTTATGTGTGTGTGTGATGATCTGTTGTGTTGTGTGTGTTGTGTGTGTTACTGCCAAGATCTGTTGTTGTGATACATTTTCTGTTATTGCCTACAAAGATCTGTTGTTGTCCCCAAAGATCTGTTATTGTTATACAAAGATCTGTTGTTGTGATCCAAAGATCTGTTATTGTTATACAAAGATCTCTTGTTGTGATCCAAAGATATGTTATTGTTATACAAAGATCTGTTGTTGTGATCCAAAGATCTGTTATTGTTATACAAAGATCTATTGTTGTGATCCAAAGATCTGTTATTGTTATACAAAGATCTGTTGTTGTGATCCAAAGATCTGCAGTTGTGATACAAATATCTGTTGTGATACAAAGCTGTTGTTGTGATACAAAGAGCTGTTTGTGATACAAAGGTCTGTTGTGATACAAAATTCTGTTGTTGTGTGATACAAAGATCTGTCGTGATACAAAGATCTGTTGTTGTGATACAAAGAGCTGTTGTTGTGATACAAAGATCTGTTGTTGTTTATACAAAGATCTGTTGTTGTGATACAAAGATCTGTTGTTATACAAAGATCTGCTGTTGTGATACAAAGATCTGTTGTTGCTATACAAAGATCTGTTGTTGTGATACAAATATCTGTTGTTGTGATACAAAGATCTGTTGTTGTGTGTGATACAAAGATCTGTTGTTGTTATACAAAGATCTGCTGTTGTGATACAAAGATCTATTGTTGTGATACAAAGATCTGTTGTTGTGATACAAAGATCTGTTGTGATACAAACACCTGTTGTTGTGATATTGATAGTGTTTTTATTTTTAGCGTGTTTGTTTGTTTTGAAACTCCCCTCAAAGAACCAATTTTGTTTACGATTTCACGCCATGGTCTTCTTTCCTCCACGTCCTGCTGTTGTCGGCAGCAATCAGCTGCTACTTTTTGTAAAGTGCCATGACTCTGCAGAACCTGAGACGACAGCCTCCTGTGGTATTGTCTGTGACAGCAACACACGCAGAATTCTGCAGCAGTGTCCAACAGCTGAACCTCCAGGTCTGGGTTTCAGTTGGTGGAGAGCCACATGCTGAACCAGTCAGCGCGTCCGTGACTTCAACGCAGCTGCTTTCATCCACGCGTGATGGACCGTGTCTGACGTCAACGATAACAGAAATTTCAGAGCCGGCTGACAGCGTCTGTTCTTGTCCAGGGAAGGGAACACCCGAAGCCGGAGGAACTCTGTATACCCCATTAGGGCATTTAAATCGATCTTTGTCACCTCCCGTAACTTTCGCGCTGTCTCGTCTGTCCACCCCTCCCCCCGACCCTGTCCCGGCATTCATCTGGCACAAAATGGAAGCTCGCGAGGCATGCTGGGCCGGTGATGGCGGGTGCGAGTTTTATGCAAGGGCCCCAGCCGGGCTAAGTGGCAAGTACGGGCCCGCGCTCCCTTCACCACACTCTGGCGAGACCTCTCGCCTAGGAACCCTACACCCCTACCGTTCAGCGGGGGAAGGGTTGTTGTTTTGTGGCCGCGAGACGCCGGCGGATGGAGAAGTCTGTGTTCTGGGAGAACTGGAGAAGGCGCAGGGCAAAGCGTTTGGGAGATATGACCCAGCTGTGTGGAGGAGGGCTTTGACATGTTGCCCTGTTTACGTCCTGAACGTTATGGAGCTCACCATGCAGAATTGACGACAGGGATAGAATTCAGGAGGGTGAGGGTGGCAAAAAAAGAATAATGAATGTGCAGAATATTGGATTTCCCGTGAGGGAAAAAAATATATGAAAAAAAAAGGAGCGAAAAGTGATTAGACGGATAATGGAAGGTGTATCCGATGACCCAACTCGAAGTATCTCTTCCCGATCAAGAATACCTGTCATCACTACATTCCAAAACCAAACACTGACCTGGGAGTCAAACTACAACGCGGTGTTGCGCACAGAGAACCCGTTACACCACAGACTGTCGCAATTTGCCTCAAATCATTCACGGCGAGATGACCCATATTACGTGATATGATGCGACGATTCTTGCGAATAACTTCGGCAGCCAAATCAACTTGTCCACGGATTCTTCTCCGAATTCCTTTGTTTTAGTTTTTTTTGGGGGGAAAAGATTTCTATTTCTTTCGATTTTTTCCCCCTGAACATAGAATTCTTTCTTTACATGTTTCTCGTTTCTTTTAAGAAAGAGAGGAGGGGGGGACCATTGAGGGGATTTTTTTTAAAGGAATGAGAGAATCTTACAGTAATGTCCTCTTGCGACGATTTATTGCAAATTGCGATGAGTCGTGGGGCATAACTCTCCCCCTCCCTCCCTCCTACACCCTACCCCCCCCCCCCCCCCCCCCCCCCCCCCTTTACTCTTCCCGCTTCCTTCGTAATGTCACAATTCCCAAACACTGTGGCGATCGCTCTCACACCTCGCGTCACGTGTTGACGCCTTGTGACAGTTCGTGGGGGCCACGCCCACGTTATGTAGCCATTTGTAACAATCCATGCGGTTGTGACATATCACAGTATAACAGACGCTCCCTTTCTTTTCCTCATCGCCTTGCTGTTCTGTTTTAATTCCTTCTGTCTTTCTTCTTTCACTCCTAGTTCTGACATGCTTCAAAAGTCAGATGACAACATACACAGAGTTTGAACCCAAACATGGTTCAAAATCTTTCACACATTTTCTTTTAACTTTCTACTGCGAACCTTCTCTTTAAAGATCGGACTAATATAAACAAGTCCTTCGATAGTTTTCAGTGTGTGTGTGAGTGAGTGTGTGTGTGTGTGTGTGTGCGTGGTGTGTGTGTGTGTGTGTGTGTGTGTGTGTGTGTGTGTGTGTGTGTGTGTGTGTGTGTGTGTGTCCTTCATTTAACGTCTATCCACTATTCGTGATATTAGACTAATATAAACAAGTCCTCTTCGATAGTTTTCAGTGTGTGTGTGAGTGTGTGTGTGTGTGTGTGTGTGTGTGTGTGTGCGTGCGTGCGTGCGTGCGTGCGTGCATGCTGCGTGCGTGCTGCGTGCGTGCGTGTGTGCGTGCGTGCGTGCGTGCGTGCGTGCGTGTGTGTGTGTGCGAGCGAGCGAGCGTGCGTGGGCGCGTGTGCGTGTGCGTTAGTATGTAGGGTGCATGCGAGAGAAAAGCACTCGACGACTTTCACGGAACCACACAGCGTGCACACGTACGTGCGTGTCTGTGTGTGAGTGTGTGTCTGTGTATGTGTGCGTAAGCGCGCCCCACGCGCATACAGCCAGGTGAAGTGACTGTATAGAAGACAGCCAACACACCGCCAGGTGAAGTGACTGTATAGAGGACAGCCAACACACGCCAGGTGAAGTGACTGTATAGAGGACAGCCATCACACAGCCAGGAGAAGTGACTGTATAGAGGACAGCCAACACACAGCCAGGAGAAGCGACTGTATAGAGGACAGCCAACACACAGCCAGGTGAAGTGACTGTATAGAGGACAGCTAACACACAGCCAGGTGAAGTGACTGTATAGTGGACAGCCAACACACACACCCAGGTGAAGTGACTGTAGTGGACAGCCAACACACACCCAGGTGAAGTGACTGTACAGTGGACAGCCAACACACACCCAGGTGAAGTGACTGTAGTGGACAGCCAACACACAGCCATGGTGAAGTGACTGTATAGTGGACAGCCAACACACAGCCAGGTGAAGTGACTGTAAGGGACAGCCAACACACAGCCAGGTGAAGTGACTGTATAGAGGACAGCCAACACAGAGCCAGGTGATGTGACTGTAAGGGACAGCCAACACACAGCCAGGTGAAGTGACTGTAAGGGAGAGCCAACACACAGCCAGGTGTGATATGACTGTAAGGGACAGCCAACACACCGCCAGGTGAAGTGACTGTAAGGGAGAGCCAACACACAGCCTGGTGATATGACTGTAAGGGACAGCCAACACACAGCAGGTGAAGTGACTGTAAGGGACAGCCAACACACCGCCAGGTGAAGTGACTGTAAGGGAGAGCCAACACACCGCCAGGTGAAGTGACTGTAAGGGAGAGCCAACACACAGCCAGGTGATGTGACTGTAAGGGAGAGCCAACACACAGCCAGGTGATGTAACTGTAAGGGAGAGCCAACACACAGCCAGGTGATGTGAATGTATAGTGGACAGCCAACACACAGCCAGGTGAAGTAAGTGTATAGTGAACAGCCAACATACAGCCAGGTAAGGTAAGTGTATAGTGAACAGCCAACATACAGCCAGGTAAAGTAAGTGTATAGTGAACAGCCAACACACGGCCAGGTAAAGTAAGTGTATAGTGAACAGCCAACATACAGCCAGGTGAGTGTGACTGTATAGAGGACAGCCAACACACAGCCAGATGAAGTGACTTTAGTGGACAGCCAACACACAGCCAGTTGAAGTGACTATAGTGGACAGCCAACACACAGCCAGATGAAGTGACTGTATAGTGGACAGCCAACACACAGCCAGATGAAGTGACTGTATAGTGGACAGCCAACACACAGCCAGTTGAAGTGACTGTATAGAGGACAGCTAACACACAGCCAGGTGATGTGACTGTTGAACGGACAGCCAACACACAGCCAGGTGAAGTGACTGTATAGTGGACAGCCATCACACAGCCAGGTGAAGTGACTGTATA
>JADBJO010000078.1:70000-75000 GCA_016801955.1 Conus betulinus
AGAGAGACACACATACAGACAGACAGACAGGGTGATGGGAGTTGGGAGTGAGGAGATTACAACCACGCATATTTGCAATCGCGCTTGCAACGCTTGCACGGCACACATACGAAAGCGTGCGTGCGCACGCATACAACCAAGCTTGCACATACATACACTCACTCACGTGGCACACACACAACACACACACACACACAACACACACACATATACAGAACGAATACCAAGCCAGGGACCGTTTGCGATTTGTGATTGACGGGGAAACAACTGCAATATGACAATGAGCGCTATTGCTTTCTTACGACCCCCATTTACTTCCCTGCTATCGCAATTCTGGCCTGCTCCGTGTGAACGACGATCTAATAGATTACCAATCAGCTACAGGTTTACCTAATTCGACGAATCATGCTGCACTGAAATAAGTTTCTATTTATATGGATTGTTTCTCAAAACATATCCTGGTCTCTGGTCCTCAATCAAAGGCGCTTTCTTCAATAGAAAGGCTTAGCATTTTTTCGTCTTTTTTTTTCTCTTGTGCTCAGTATGTGTATATAAAAAAAAATAGTTGTCATCTCCGTCTAAATTTTTTTTTTGTTGTTTCGTCGTTTATTTTTGGTATTAAATATGGTTCCAATAATGTAACCGATTTTGGAGGGGGAGGTGGGGTGTGGATGGGGAGGGGGTGGATGGAGTGAGGGTGTTGTTTTCCAAAAATTCGAGCTTAAAAAAATTGTGTGTGTGTGGTGTGTGTGTCTGTGGTGTGTGTGTGTGTGGTGTGTGTGACACAGTGTGAAAATGTCAAAGTGTGTGTTTGTGTGGTGTTACAATTAAAGTAATAGGTTCTTGTTAAAAAAAAGAACAAATGCTTTTACACTGTCAACAATAGACAGCAATCAGAGCTGAGGAGATTTCTTTAAAACGGGTCATTTTGAACAAAAACAACATGGACAGGGCTGTAAGGGTGGTCTTCGAATATGTGCGTTGTACCTTAAATCATCAACCTAACGATATTTAGCAAACACAGCGGATTATCATCTACAACGTGCCGAGTATCGTGGGCCATGTCGTGGTTCCATAGTTGATCGGGTTTTTGCGTGTTCAACGCATCGACATTTTCGGGAATGCTTTTCAGTGTTGTGGTCGCGAGGTTGTTTTGATGGGAAAAACAATCACAACACGACACTGGCAACCGGATGCGGGTCAGAGTTAGATCCTGTCTCGGTGTTGATTTTATGGTTAACAAGCGACACAACATGTTGGGGGGTCGACCCCGACTCAACCCA
The DNA here is from genome assembly GCA_016801955.1 of Conus betulinus. Lineage (NCBI taxonomy): Eukaryota > Metazoa > Mollusca > Gastropoda > Neogastropoda > Conidae > Conus > Conus betulinus. The sequence goes on from JADBJO010000078.1 coordinate 71,284, forward strand.
CCCCCGCCAACAACCATCGTTCATTCCGGGGGAAGGGGGGGGGGGGTGAGTCCACTAAGAATCAATGAACAGACCGAAAAACCACGGAGGGGGGGGGGGGGGGAGGGAGACAGGGTGGGCGAGGGCGTGGGGGTGGGGGGGGAGGTGGGGGACCGGGGGTCAACCCCCTGCCTAGAATGATTGGGGACCTTGGGGACCACGATTTTTCTGGGACCCCTATTTTTTCTACAGATCCAGCTTTGCCCGAGACGTGTGGATGAGGAATAGCTGAGTGATGCCTCTGAAGATGCTTCCTGGCACAGATCGCATTTTCAACATTTGTGGTGCGCGCGCGTGTGGTGTGTGTGTGTGTGGTGTGTGTGTGTGAGAGAGAGAGAGAGAGAGCGATGAGAGAGAGAGAGAGAGAGAGAGAGAGAGAGAGAGAGAGAGAGAGAGAGAGATTCCCTCCCTGCAAAAAAAGAAAAATAAAGTCAGAAAAAAAGACAACACAGATGAATCGTGTTTTATCGTTGGCGGTAAGCGCATTCGTGTGTGTTTTTAGGGACGACACACCCAGCCTCAGTCTGATCAGAACATGTATTGCTGTAACATCCTAAGCCTCACCACAAGTAGGATACAAGAAAACACTCAACTTCAATGTCGAACGAAAAGTGAACCATTCTTTCATTAAAACTTCACTAGCACAGTCACTACACATGACGACAAGAACTGGTTTTTATTCATTCAGAAATGATCCTCTCATTGCTGACTCCCTGATTTGTCTAAACATGATCAAATTCCGCATTTGTGCAAAGGCAGAACAGAAGATGCCCATGTTGGTTGATTTCTTCCGTATAATACAGCATAATTATAGACTTTAGAAGGCAGCGTTTGACTGTGGCATCTTGAGCTGCGTAACCCTAAATTTTAATAAATTTCATGTTGCAATGAATATATATTATGGGGAATGGGGGTATGTGGCGGGTTGGTGAGTCTGTCCATTATTGGTGTAGTAACCCATAACAACCCGAGTAATGGGGGGGTTGTTTCGTGGGTAGAAAGTTTCAAAAAAGCTCCTTTCAAAGCAAAAACAGATGACTCTTCTGTTATTCAGGGGAGACGCCTCGCTGCATAACTCCCCACATTGCAGGGCCCGGTCGATGAAAGGCCTGTGTCGATCACTGGTGTGGGGCAATTGTTATAATCTGAAAAGCGGTGACAGAGCTAGGGGGTGGGGAGGGAGTGGGGCTGTGGTTGGGTGGTGCGTTCCTCTCCACGAGCCCCCAGCAATTGGTGCGGGGCCAATTCTAAATTCCGAGCACATCGTGCTGGGGGTCGCATGGCTCCCAATTGTTAGTTAGGGGATGCGAGGTGCGTAACGGTTGCGGGGATGGGACGAGATGGTCCACGGCGCGGGTGGGGGGGAAAAGCATTCAATTAAACATTAAATCATCATGGGTAAAGTGGTGCTGCTAATAACATCTAAAGCAACATCAAACCTCGAACTCTTAATTTACCGAAACACATTGACACTGCCGTTCCATACACTGGCCGCCGCATATTTTTGCCATCCCTGCCATGCCGGCTTTAAGAAACCTCTCCACACATAAACTTAAAAAAACCTCCCTCCCTCCCTCCCCCTTCCCACCCACCTCTCAAACCATCCTCGCAACTCTCAAAAATAAACAAAAAGACTCTTAAAAACATCAGAAAAAAAACAAAACCAACAAAAAAATCTAAAACAAAAAAAAATCTTATTTACAAAAAACAAATCAGTAGCCCCCCTGAAAGAAACAACGCAATGAATCTCCAGTGCTTTCCTATTAATCCCAGCATACAATGTTCATTAATAGCAGGAAATTGGCTTTGTAAATGGCTAGTGTTCACATCAAGAGACATAAATACACCGTATAACAGAAATAAATGCAAAGGAAAGAGCATAGAAAAAAATTCAACAAGCAAAATGAATTTGGAAAGAGAGGGGGTTAGTTACCACCAAGGACACAGACAAACAGTACAGGACTAGACACAATGCTCTTCTTCTCTTCGTAGCGAAACTACGTGGCTACATGTTCTTCTTGTCACTGTCCTAAATCTTTTTTTTTTTTCGCCTGAAGAAGACCCAAGAGGTCGAAACGCATTGTATCTAGTCCTGTACTTTGTTTGTCTGTGTCCTTGGCGGTAACTAACACACACACACACACACACACACACACACACACACACCCCCCTTTCCAAATTTTGCTTCGTTTTCCGCCCTCAGTCACTCTGTTTTGAAGCAAAATGAAGTCAAGGTTGAAAGACACAACAGGCCCCGGAGTCAAAAAAACCGAGCCAAACGTTCTATATTGTAGGTTAAAAAAAAACTGACCTTATTGCTCTCCTGGCTCGTCAGTCACTGTCACGTCCCCGCCTGAATCTTGGCAGCTATAGTCAGCACTGGCAGTCACACTGGAGTTACAGCTATCCCAATCACACACACAACTTTGTCTCGTTAGACTTCCACGATCCGTCTGTTGCTCTTTGTCTTTTCTGTCACCTTTCTTTTCTCCACACCAGACAGGGAGCCAGACAGCGGCAGATAGTCAGGTGACTGAACGCACGTGTCTCTCGATTTGCACGTGTTGCACGTGTTTCTCGTATTGCACGTGCTCTTCGACTTTGAGGCAGGTGTCTGTGCTCACAAGGTCATCAAAGACAAACGTGTCGTCAACGGCGGGTGTTTTTTTTTTTTTTTTTGTTTTTCTTGGTTGGGGAAGTGCTTTGTGATGTCACCAGTCGGGAGGTTTTTTTCTGGTCTGGTGGGATGTCTCCTGGCTGTGGTGTCTCCGCCATGCCCTCTTCAGCTGAGCTGTCATCGGCATTGACAGGGGCCTGGCGTCCTTCACGATGGTCTTCCTGCTGTGCGGAGCTGGGTGGACTGAACGAAAAGTTTTAACTCACCGAATGGTTTAACTCCCAGGGAGTTAAACTGTTCATATGTAAATTTTAACTCCCCGGGAGTTAAACTAGAATGACTCCCACCCCGTACCAAAATAACTCCACTCAGTAAAACTTCAAAATGTTCTAAAATCTTTTTTGTACAAGTCTCAACAAATTCTTGAAACATTAAGGGGGGGAGTCATTTTGTACATATGTCAGACTTAACTCCCACCCTGTAACAGAATGACCCCCCCCCCCCCCCCCCCCCCCCCCCCCCCCCCCTTCTCCTGGGAGTTAGTACAGATTAACTCCCCGGGAGTTAATCCAGGCGTGTAAAAGTTTTAACTCCCTGCCCACTAAGGGGAGTCAGTTTTTTTCACAGTTTAGAATAACTCCCCTGGGAGTTAATGTGTACACGTGTTTTCTGACTCCCAGGGAGTTACTTTGTAACAGAGGGGAAGTTAATTTGATCATGACTAAGATGACTCCCCACCCACCTATTCCCAGATGTCTTTCGTAAGAGAGAATGGAGAAGGGGATTTAATGTTCATGATCATCATCATCATAGGGAAAGGAAATGTCCGTGTAACTATTCATGTGCTCATCTATGCATGTCCTTGATATTTTACTATGCCTTTTTGTATATAATCTGTATGTAAAGTCTGCATATACATGAATTTAATGGTTTGATGCCTTTGGTAGAAATACTGTACCTTCAGTCTTTGGCGTTCTCTCTCTCTCTCTATCTCTCTCTCTCTCTCTCTCTCTCTCTCATGGAATCTAAGCGACTATCAGTCACCCATAAGTGTAGGCCAT
>JADBJO010000078.1:80000-97500 GCA_016801955.1 Conus betulinus
TCAAATTTCCACCCACTATTCAATGATGACTAGTCTGCCTCACATTGTGTGATGCTTCTATGCTCCCTAAAACAGGCTGTGTATTGTCAGGTTATTCGTGCTAATTCTCTGCTCCCTAAAAGAGGCTGTGTATTGTCATGTTATCCGTGCTACATCTGTGCTCACTAAAACAGGGTGTGTATTGTCACGTTATTTGTGCTAATTCTCTGCTTACTTAAACAGGCTGTGTATTGTCACGTTATCCGTGCTACTTCTGTGCTCACTAAAACAGGCTGTGTATTGTCACGTTATTCGTGCTAATTCTCTGCTCTCTAAAACAGGCTGTGTATTGTCACGTTATCCATGCTACTTCTGCGCTCACTAAAACAGGCTGTGTATTGTCACGTTATTCGTGCTACTTCTGTGCTCCCTAAAACAGGCTGTGTATTGTCACGTTATCCGTGCTACTTCTGTGCTCCCTAAAACAGGCTGTGTATTGTCACGTTATCCGTGCTACTTCTTCTGTGCTCCCTAAAACAGGCTGTGTATTGTCATGTTATCCGTGCTACTTCTGTGCTCCCTAAAACAGGCTGTGTATTGTCATGTTATTCGTGCTACTTCTGTGCTCACTGAAACAGGCTGTGTATTGTCACGTTATCCGTGCTACTTCTGTGCTTACTAAAACAGGGTGTGTATTGTCACGTTATTCGTGCTAATTCTCTGCTCTCTAAAACAGGCTGTGTATTGTCACGTTATCCGTGCTACTACTTCTGCGCTCACTAAAACAGGCTGTGTATTGTCACGTTATTCGTTCTACTCTTGTGCTCCCTAAAACAGGCTGTGTATTGTCACGTTATTCGTGCTACTGTGCTCCCTAAAACAGGCTGTGTATTGATTTGAAATTGTTTCAATTAAATCGAGGTTATTTGTATTTGTTTCTGTCCATCTTTGTGTCTGTCTTTTGATCTCCCTTGCATCCTTCGGTGGATCTCAGGCGTAGTCTAACAGATTGTCCCCTACATCTTATACTCTTTGCATAATGTCTGTTTTTCAGCAACTTTTTTCCTTCCCCCACTTTCGTTTCATTTACTCGCTGGCCGCTTTTGGGGGTGCTGTTGGTTTCTTTTTGAACCCTTGTTGGTGACAACACCACAGTATTATATGGACTGTGTTGTGTCTCTATTTGACGCCAGGAGAGCACAGACACAATCATCCGTGTCTTCCTGAGTCCGACCCAGCGGACGAAAGGCCTAGGACCAGGCAATACAAATAGATCTGCCTTCGAGAGGGATTACATGGTTCCCTCATGCAGCTAGGGAAGAGTTTTCATATCTACAATATATTTTCTTAATTTCATGTTCCCATTTTCTTCATTTTCAACCTCAGCTCCCCCCCCCCCCCCCCCACCCCCAAGTTCAAATCTTTGCCAAGTCAAACTGTGATGACGGAGGGGTTGTTGGCCTGCGCTTGTCTTTCCCCCACTCTTAGATTCTTTGTATTTGTCTGACTTTTTTCATGTTAAAAAGGCGATGCCAGTCTTGAATAAAAGTTACTCTGAGTTAGGTTTTCTTATGGGAGAAGAGTTACACTACTTGTTTATTGTAGGCTGTGTGTACGTTATCCGTGCTACTTCTGTGCTCCCTAAAACAGGCTGTGTATTGTCACGTTATTCGAGCTACTTCTGAGCTCCCTAAAAGAGGCTGTGTATTGTCACGTTATCCGTGCTACTTCTGTGCTCACTAAAACAGGTTGTGTATTGTCACGTTATTCGTGCTAATTCTCTGCTTCCTTAAACAGGCTGTGTATTGTCACGTTATCCGTGCTACTTCTGTGCTCCCTAAAACAGGCTGTGTATTGTCACGTTATCCGTGCTACTTCTGTGCTCCCTAAAACAGGCTGTGTGTTGTCACGTTATCCATGCTACTTCTGTGCTCCCTAAAACAGGCTGTGTATTGTCACGTTATCCGTGCTACTTCTGTGCTCACTAAAACAGGTTGTGTATTGTCACGTTATTCGTGCTAATTCTCTGCTTCCTTAAACAGGCTGTGTATTGTCACGTTATCCGTGCTACTTCTGTGCTCCCTAAAACAGGCTGTGTATTGTCACGTTATCCGTGCTACTTCTGTGCTCCCTAAAACAGGCTGTGTATTGTCACGTTATCCGTGCTACTTCTGTGCTCACTAAAACAGGTTGTGTATGTCACGTTATTCGTGCTAATTCTCTGCTTACTTAAACAGGTTGTGTATTGTCACGTTATTCGTGCTACTTCTGTGCTCCCTAAAACAGGCTGTGTATTGTCACGTTATCCGTGCTACTTCTGTGCTCACTAAAACAGGCTGTTTATTGTCACGTTATCCGCGCTACTTCTGTGCTCACTGAAACAGGCTGTGTATTGTCACGTTTATCTGTGCCACTTCTGTGCTCACTGAAACAGGCTGTGTATTGTCAGGTTATCCGTGCTAATTCTGTGTCTTCTGTTCAGTGAATAAAGATCCTATTTGATTTACAGCCCTTGCCATGGGGCTTCGTGGTCATCGATGATATAAAATAAATGGTGTTCTGTGTTGTCCCTACACAAGAAAAACGAAGCAAACGTCAAAGGTAAAGGTGTGATCACCAAGGATATGACACTGAAACAAATAGACACGAAAAATACACATGACTATGAAAACAAAGAAAAGCAGCCAACCAAACAAACAAGCAAACGGGTGCAACAGGTTGTTAGAAGAGTGTGTAAACATATACAGAAGAAGAGGCGGTGAGGTTGCGGCAATGCGTTGTGATTGGAACGGGGAAAATGCAATAGACAGACATGGCGCTCTCGCTGTAATAGAAAGAACGACATTGCATTTGCTAAACCCCAAGTGTTGGGTCATGTAAAACGAAAAAACAATTCTGACTGCCATTATCAGGCATTGAAAATGAAGACAAACAAGTCATATTGCACACAAAATGCCCCACAATACAAGTCTAACATTAAAAAAAAAACACTATGGTAATAATTAAGTAAAATAAATACTAACGATGTATATATTCCGCGGATATAGTGTTCTTAATATTTATATAATGCAACATAAAAAACAAGTATTCTACTAAATCAAATGAAAAATTATAATGTCGGTATACAAACAATGACAGAAAAGTTAGACAGCAACCTTAAAAAAAAAAACTGACATGAATGCGCCATATAGTATAACATAAAAACAAGATCTTCTGTAAAATCAAAGGAATAGAACAGTATCAAGATACACAAATGAATGTTTGGGCAGGGGAAGGAACAAAAACCAAATACAATATGTCACACTCACGTGTTTGCGCATGTGCGCAGAGAGAGAGAGAGAGAGAGGGAGAGAGAGAGAGAGACAGAAAGAGAGAGACAGAGAGAGAGAGACCCGCGCACAGCGCACACACACACATGCACGCACGCGCACACACCAAACCCACACACGCGCGCGCGCGCATCCATAATGAAGCAATAATGGGACAATGAGTGACGGCCGAAATTCAAACATGGAACGGGTTAATGATTCAATGAGACAATCCATCCGATATGTGAAACACTTGTGTCAGTTAGGTTTGTCGCTATTCAGCATGGTTCTAATGCCTCGTTACACATGTTTCGCACTGCAAGCCGCAGTGTGCGCTGGCACGAACACATTCTGTGGATGGATTAAAAAGCTTCTAGAAAATGAAATTGGTAACAACAACAACAACAAAAATCAATGCAGCTTACTGACAATTACAGCGAATTACACTCAAAACGAGCTGCTGAATTTTGGACAGCTACGAATCTCATTTACAACGGAGTAGGCATGATCGTTTCCGTATAATAAAAGCCATGGCAAGTGTACAAATCTCATAAAAAAAAAAAATCAATGGTCTTATCACACCAACTAGATCGATTCAATTCAAATGATTCATACTCCGGATGACCGCAAAGGCCACCCCAGAAATGAGAGCACGTTAAGGGGAAAAAAAGCACAACATTAATAGTTTTTACTCAACTAAAGAAGCATTCACACTAAAACAACATATAATCAAAAGATGTACGTGAACCAGTGCGTGAACCTACACGAGATTTACTGTCCATAAGAATAATCAATAATGAAATGACATGACCGGAAACAAAGAAAGATTGTAACCTATACCAACCGCCGTGGCGCATTGGTCAGTGTCGTGGATTCCCGGCTTGGAGGTTTGGGGTTCAATTCCCCTCACAGCCATTATTTTTGTGTGTGCGTGTGTTTGGGAGGGGGGCGGGAGGTCTGCCCCGACTGGCTCCTGAGTTTGCTGTGGGCTCCACTGGGAAGTCTCGAATCACACAGTACAACTCCATTCACTTGATGGATGCGTCTTTGAGATGGTTGGTCAAGCTTCCTCACCAACACTTCAGGTGTCTGTATTTCTCGGGCCTGGTTAACGCTGGGATTTCGTAATGACAGAATACCCGGAGCAAGCCCAGCCATGCAGTCTGAGATCAAATTAGAACTCCGTGTATCATCCTCATCAATCAGCATTTAAAAAGTCTCACATTCTGTGGCCCTTCACACCCTGCTCTCATGGTGACCTCGTTTCCATGTCCTCTCCGCGTTTTTTATGCCCTTTGTGAATTCGAATCGGGCTCATTGTGTGGATCTTGACGCTTTACTCTCATCTCAAACACGATTTGGACAATTCCATACTGTACCTGTGCTCATGACAAGCTGAGAACGGCAAACTAATGGAAACAGTTGTCGGAGAGATGGGAGCGGGATGGGGAGAAGGGGGACTGACTGAGGAGGACGGGGTCGCTTTCTCGGTTCACTCTGACTCCGCGACAGCACGATTCCTGGCATCAGTAGATGGCGCAGCGAAGTGTTTGGTGACCGTATGGATCAGAAGAGACACTACCAAACACCACCGAGGTGACTCAGCGACATTGCTGGCTCCCTGTGGTCTGGTCACGCCCGACACACACACACACACACACACACACACACACACACACACACACACACACACACACACAGGGATGAAAAAAGGACAAAGTTTGAACAACCCGGTCTCCAATACAGCTTCTCTCCATTTGAAACCCACCCACAAAAAGAGCGCTGTCTCTCAGCGCTAAGGTCAGAATGGAAATCTCGTCCAGGTATGTAGCGCCGTCCGTGTTGCTGTTGTTTGTCGCTGTTTCCACGCCACAGGGAAACGAAAAGGTCGAACTGGTACCACCTGAAAGGGCGATATGGCACTGAATGTTTTCTTTCTTTTTTTTTTTTTTTTTCTTTTTTTTTTTCTTTTTCTTAATTTGCTGAAGCACTGTCGATTTGCCCTCGAAAGTTTAGAACTGGAAAGGGCGCGTACCGTACCTTCGCCTCTTTTTCTTTTTTTTTTTTTTTTTTTTTTTTTTTTTTTTTTTTTTTTTTTTTTTTTTTTTTTTTTTTCTTTTTTTTTTTTTTGGTTGCTCAAGACCTGATACGAAAGTGTTCAGAACTAAACCAACCGTTGAAGTCATATCAGACCTGAAATGCGTTAAAAACTGAGTCATGTACTGGTCAAGAATCAACAGATGAAAATACACAGAACTTCCCAGACATTAAATGTACAACATCTAGTACAATGGATTATAAAGATACAAAATATAAAAGAACACAAACCACACAAAAAAACGGACAAATAAGCCAGATACTACCGATGAAGCCGATTATTCTGCTTGTTTCCATTAACGAGTTCTAGATTACAAAATCTTTTTGTGTATACCACACACACACACACACACACACACACACACACACACACACACACACACACACACACACACACACACACACACACACACACACACACACACACACACACACACACCACATAGACTCTCCCTCTCTCTGTGAAAACCCATCAGCATGTAATGTCATTTTGGAAAATAACCCTGTAGAATTTGCGCCCAGTGGCCACTCTAAGATTGCTTTCTCACAACCCAGTGATCACACTCAAGGGATACAGCAACAACCCTTCATGGACATTCTGCGGAAACAATACAGGCGAATGGACAGGGAACTAGAACAGAAAAGACGAAGGCAACACAAAGGGGAAAAGCAGAGCAATGGAGAGCGACAGAAAAGAGGAACATTTTAAGCGTGACAATTCTGAACAGCACAACTGCTGTTTATAAATGAAAGACACCCAACACCCCCAAATGCTGTTTATAACTGAAAGACACCCAACATCATCCCCAAAATATTGTTTATAACCGAAAGATACCCAACATCCCCAAATGCTGTTTAGAACTGAAAGATACCCAACATCCCCAAATACTGTTTATAACTGAAAGATACCCAACATCCCCAAATACTGTTTATAACTGAAAGATACCCAACATCCCCAAATGCTGTTTATAACTGAAAGGCACCCAACATCCCCAAATGCTGTTTATAACTGGAAGATACCCAACATCCCCAAAATGCTGTTTATAACTGAAAGACACCCAACATTCCCAAAGAGCGGATGGTGGTTCAGCGGACGAATACAGGAGAGGATGAAGGAGAGAAGTTTGGGTGTGGGGTGAGGTGGGGGAAGTAAGAGAAAGATAATATGGAAAAGGGGTGGAGTGGAGTAATGGTGGCGGGAATAAGAGAGAGATTGTGCAATACAGTATAAGAGGTTTACTCTCTCTCTCTCTCTCTCTCTCTCTCTCTCTCTCTCTCTCTCTCTCTCTCTCTCTCTCTCTCGGTGCGCGCACGCGCGCGCGCGTGTGTGTGTGTGTGTGTGTGTGCGTGTGTGTGTGTGTGTGTGTGTGTGTGTGTGTGTGTGTGTGTGTGTGTCTTTCTTTCTTTCTTTCTTTTTATTACTGAAGTCAGGAGACACTTCCCTGAATTATGAAAACAAATACATTGATATAAATAACACTAGGTAAGCTAAGGTATTATTGCACGGACCACAACATGAATAAATCCGTTCGTTGCAGCAGCTGGAAATCCACTTACCAAAGGTAGGATCACACAATATACACGGTAGATCATCAAAGCAGTGACTGCTGGAACGGAACAGATCCATCATGTTCTTTAAGGAATGATTCAGGAAAATGATAAGGATATGAACCAGGACAGCACGTCGTGTTGCGTATAGCCAACCTGACCACGCGGTCTGTTACTATACTGACGAATGAAATAACAAAAACAAACAAAAAAGAATAGCATCTCAATATATTTTCAAGCGCTAGACAATGTCAGCATGCTGTATGCAAGACTACGTTGGTCTGATTTCATGTCATTTATATGATCATATAATTCTGACGTGCATTTTGTTAAAAATAAAATCATTAGCAAACGTTCATGGTTCCAGGACTAAAAAAAATTAAAAAAAAAAAAATCCGCCCACCTCACATATATGGATCTTGTTTAATCATTCATGAATGCCGGGCCATTACTGTTTTAAAGTACTGACAACAGCATAAAATAACGACACTAAATTATGGGTCTGGGAGTCCCATTCCATACAAACCAAATAGAAGGATTCAGGGCAGCTGGAATTATTCTCCACGACAAAAAATAACGCAGCGAAATTAGCAAAATACCGGACCAGAGCAGGCAAGAAACAACTTTACTTTGAACGAGAGTCAAAGCAAGCAGGAAGCAACATTACTTTGAACGAGTCATGTGTCACATCTGACGTGGAATTTGCACGACATGCAATATAAATCACATTGCCTCCTACAGGTTTTTTCCCCCACTTTTGAAATTCTGATGAAAATGATGTCAGTGTTTTTCATGTTCTACTTGCGCCGCCACAAGACACAATGATCGTGAGGCAGTGTTGTTCGTCATCACCACAGGCATCAGCTTTGCCTGGCCACCCCCTTACAGTCAGGAAGAGACAGTCAAGCGCACTGCCTGCCTCCCACCCACATATCCTCCGAGCTGCTTCTGTCCCCTTTCTGCCCCATGGCCATCAGAACCAAACACTGGAGTCAACGACAACCGACAGTCTGGGCGTTCCAGACTTAGTTCTTCAGAGCTGCAAGTCTCCCGGGTCGAACATTTGGCCGGTGACTCGAGGAAGCCAGATCAGTGTCTTAGCAATCTACAAGAGTCTCTTCCTTGAATCAGCCGAGGACAGAAAGCGGGTATGTCAGTGAATGCTCTCTCGCGCGCGCGTATGTGTGTTTGTGCGTGCGTGTGTGCGTGCGTGCGTGCGTGCGTGCGTGGGCGTGTGTGTGTGTGTACGTGCGCGCGCGCGCGCGCGCATTTGTGTGTGTTTATAAGTATGTCTATATATTCAGAAATAAGAAATAGACATATGTTACTGTTTTTTACTATTTCTTTATGTCTTCCACTTTTTTGTTTTTAACTTTAATACAGATGCTGCCAGATAGACATGATCTGAGTAGAATGTGCGTCTGCGTGCGTGCATGGAGCGCATGATGTATTGTTGGTCGGTTACAAAAGAACTACTAATGTTTCAGGGAGAAAATAGGCAAATTCAAAAGAGGCGAATGGCGATCATCGATATGCGTACAGCCAAAACGGGAATAGACAAATCGAGAAAAGGCGAATGATGAACAGGCCCATGGCAGTGACAGCAGACCTCAGATGTCCCCACTGAAAGCCCTATGGGACCCCGGGTAGCGGCGCTGTCTTTGATGTCTGGCATACTGCACTCTGCTCAGCTGAGAGCACGGACATCATAGGCCCTCATCCATCCGCTTCATCTCTCACCTGCTGGTTCCTGGCGCCACACCCCAATAAATCGCTTCAGCTACTGCTCTAAATCACCTGAGGGTGATGTGTATCACTGGGAAAATTACTTCCGCGATGAAAGTCAGCGACTGGGTGGAATGAATATTTCATTTAACGTGTTTCCACTCTGTTTCAATGCTATACAGTGAAAAAATAAAAGAAAATAAACGAGCGAACGAAAACATCAAAAGTATCAAATATCACCATAAACAAATAACTCTATTAATAATTAACGATGTCTCCTTGTTTGTTCCGTGTGCTCTGTGTTGTCATGTCTGCTATGTGGCTTGCTATCCTATGCAGTATTCCTTCGGAGTAATGGGCCTGGAATGATTTCCTCATGGGAGCAAGAGTTACCCTGCTTGTTTGCTATTTGCTGTTTATTGTTCCCTGCCTCACTCAATATTTCCGTTCACTATTAACAGGTCAATCCATGAAAAAAAATCTTAAATAAATGTCAGCGAACCGCCCGGAGAAACGTGGACAAACGAGTCACAAGACAACACACAACGCGTTTCGACCTCTTAGGTCTTCTTCAGGTGAAAACAAAGACGAACAAAATAACGAAAATGCACTTAGCTTTGATCGCTTCAGATTGCTTCTGAGTTCAGCGCAAGGAAGAAGGCGTTGAATGAGAACGAGGCTGTCGGAAGGGCAGCCCATTTTCGTTATTTTGTTCGTCTTTGTTTCACCTGAAGAAGACCTAAGAGGTCGAAACGCGTTGTGTTGTCTTGTGACTCGTTTGTCCACGTTTCTCTGGCGGTTCGCTGATATTTATTTAAGATTTTTTTAGATTTCCGCCTGCAGTCGTCTCACTTTGCAACTCAATCCATGAAAAGTTAAAACTACAGCATAAGAACTCACATTGGGAAACAAAAAGGAATCATAAATTACATCTCATTCAGTAACATACCATCAAAATCATTGACAGAAAAGTTTTCGGTCAGTATATCTCGGAGACATTAACTATCGTGACTATAACTTGTTGACATGTTCAGCTCTGAACATTTCAGGAGAATATGTAGTATAGATAAATTTCCCATGAATAACACTTACAACACTAAGAATATTTTGTTTTCCATGCATTCAGTTATTCCTTGTATTGAACATAAAATGTATTACTTCTGAAAAAAAGCATGAATTGAAATTCTCAGGCTGGGACTGATTTTTCGAAATCTGGATATACTTTCCTTACGTGAAATGACACGTTTAATTTGATGTCACCAGTTTTCATAATACCATCAATAGCCGGAATTTCCGGCACTTATAACGGCATTTTTGTCGATGTTTTGTTCGTGAATATTCCTCAATGAGCGGGAACCAAGCAGAATTTAAGACAAGATACCTTCATCTAAGACAGTGGACAAGATGCTCTATCTTTCAAATAAAAAGATCGGTTCCATTCATAGCACGCATTTCTGATTAAGAGTTGGTACAAAACAGAATGTTAAAGACGGTCATCAGATATAGTTTATAACGCAATGCGATAACTACTATGATCAACTTGACTGTCTGTAATTACTGAATGACCACGTCACCGATGATGATTTTTCTTCTTCAAACTAGGAATGAAAAAAAACTACTGCCGGCATTACCCTCTTTAGTTAAAGAACTATCTGTGCAACGTTTAGATCAGTAGGACGTTGCTAAAATGTGTAATCAGATAACTGAAGCTAGCTGATAAAAAGTTGCAGTAGTGTACAATAATGCATATCTCGTGTCAATTTTGGCTTCGTTAAATTCTGGAGTAAGCTCAATCTGATTCGATGTTAAGTTCTGCATCTGTGTAGTTTCTAATGACGAGGTTCCGCTATAGTGTTTTGCACATGACAGTTTCCTGTTATCATCACACAGTAACTTTCAAGCTTCTCTGTTATGTTGTCTAAACAGAGGCATGAACAGCCATGCACTGAGCCCACGAACTGCCTTTTGGTGTTTATACGGTCAGTTTTTCTTTTCTTAAATATGTACCAGCAGCTGAGAAAAATATCCCAGGAACATGTCAGTTTGCTCCTAATTACAGACAACGAATGCAAGGTGAACCAAAGTAGCTGTAATATGTGCCCAGTTGTTGTGACTAACGTAGCTGTAATATGTGCCCATTTGTTGTCACTAACGTAGCTGTAATATGTGCCCAGCTGTTGTGACTAACGTAGCTGTAATATGTGCCCAGTTGTTGGACTAACGTAGCTGTAATCTGTGCCCAGCTGTTGCGACTGACGTAGCTGTAATATGTGCCCAGCTGTTGTGACTGACGTAGCTGTAATCTGTGCCCAGTTTGTCGGACTGACGTAGCCGTAATATGTGCCCATTTGTTGTCACTAACGTAGCTGTAATCTGTGCCCAGCTGTTGACTGACTGACGTAGCTGTAATATGTGCCCAGCTGTTGTGACTAACGTAGCTGTAATCTGTGCCCAGCTGTTGTGACTAACGTAGCTGTAATCTGTGCCCAGCTGTTGCGACTAACGTAGCTGTAATCTGTGCCCAGCTGTTGTGACTGACGTAGCTGTAATATGTGCCCAGCTGTTGCGACTAACGTAGCTGTAATCTGTGCCCAGTTGTTGTGACTGACGTAGCTGTAATCTGTGCCAGTTGTTGTGACTAACGTCTTGGAAAAGTTCAAACATTTTCCGGCCTTTGCCAAATTATAACCATGTTTGTTCCCAAATGATTCGTCTGTAAAACAGATTTCAAGAAAATTAACAAAGGACTGGCATTCTAAAACTTTGACATTTCTTCTTGTGCAAACACTTGAGCAAAACCTCGTCATAAGAAACTACTACACAGATGCAGAACTGAACATCGAATCAGATTGAAATTAACGAAGTATCTTCATCCCACTTCAGAATTAAAAAACGAAGCCAATTTTGACAGGACACATGCATTATTGTCGCCTCACTTTGCAGCTAATTTTGCCATTTATACTGAACTGTGACCGGATCTGACGTCACTTTGCAACTAACTCTGCCATTTATACTGAACTGTGACAGGATCTGACGTCACTTTGCAACTAACTCTGCCATTTATACTCAACTGTTGCAGGACACGACGTCTGGGAACAATTGCTAAAAAGAACCATGGTCGTTTTGCCGTTGGAACTTTTAAATCATTTCATATAACAGTAGGTAAGCTGTCAATTATTGTTTGGTTTCTCTTACATTGAAACGATGCATTCAGGTGCTGGGTTTTCTTTTTCACTGCACAATCCATCTCCATCCTTGTTGCCATGTCATCAGCATATTGTGCAACATGTGATCTACGTGAAATCGAGTTATTAAATGATGTATGAACAACTGAACAATAAGAGAACAATTATCGGCCCTTGAGAAATCCCTACTTCTATATTATGGAAAGAAGCATGTGTATTTCCTACTCTTACGGCAATAAATCTCAATGAAAGAAATGATCCGGTATGACTGTAGACATGCCCGGATAGTCTTTTTTTTTTCCAGTTTTAACATAAGTCTGTGTGCCACATTCTACCATATGCTTTCTTAACACCCCAAAACATGTGGCAGGAATGTCTCGTTTCGCAAAAACTGACTTTCAATATAGGTTTTTGCTTTTACCAAATTATCTATTCTTTACTGTCCTTTTTGTGAACCCTGCTCAGTCCGTCGAAATGATACTGTTTGTTTTGACAATAGTGTGTCATTCTACAATGCATGTTTTTTTCCAATTAGTTTGTATACACGTGGAGTCACTATAATAGGTCTACGTTGGGAACGTTTTACGAAGTTTACCTTTTTAGTATTCAAATGGATGTCTGTATTCTATCAGCACAGAATCTGATGTCTAATATCTTGTGCCAATGTATGGAGGTTATGAATCCAATTTTCTTATAAGAATTTCAGAGTAGTCTATAAAAGACTTTTGATTTCCACAGAATTTTTCTTTTTGTTAAAGGTACCTCGACAGCATCTTCAAGTTCTCTTCATATCATTGGTGCATTAATAAGGCTATCATAATCAGAGTTTGGATCTTGACATACTTCTGCTTGCTCTTTTTCTATTTCGTTTGTTTGTCTACATTAATAATAAGCAACAATAATTCTGTTTCTTGGCAAACATACAAACAATTTCTTCATCCTTTCCCAGTTCGGTAGGAAAATCAGTTGTTACTTACTTTGATTGGAAAAGAAGGTAGATATATTCCATTTTTACACAATCTCTAGCTTCTTTTCCTAGACTTTTATTCTAGTCTTTTTAAAGACTGTTTTTACTTTTACAATAAATACTCCGATGTTTCCTTTTAGCCTTTGGTACTGCTGTGCTGGACCCTTTTTTTCACCTTTCTTTTTCTTTTTTTGTGTTTTGCATTTCCTTTGTTTTGTTTTGCTCTTTGCATCCCAGTACAGACTGCTATGGATCTGACTCTTCGAAATATATGCAAAATGGCAAGAGTACGGTTGCTTTTTTTTGTCCAATGCGTGTCTGTAAAAGAAAGTATCCAATGACCTTGTGAAGTAATTAGAAAAAGAAAAAAGCTAGCTGTCTGATGTGTTATCTTCAGTTTCTCACGTGAAATCAATTGTTAACTCTGGGAAGACAGCCGATCGCTGATGCCCAGTGAAGCGAAATGTCTGGTACTCTAGGTAGCCATTATTCAACAAAACAGGTGAAGATTCAACAATGTTTAATATACTCTTTGTACCATTCCAGTCTTTCTCCCATAAAAGGCCAGTGGACGTCAAAGTTCACATGCGATAAACCACTTGTCTTTTTCAGTTGTAAGGAATCCTAGCTAGCAACATTTTTCTTTTTTAGTTGTAAAAAATCCTTGCTAGCTGAAGTTGTCATCTCAACCACTTACGCTATACTCATAATCTGCTCACTTTTGAACTTCATGGGTTTTTTTTTTCAACCGCTGGAAAATGAACGATTGGTAGTATAAACGAGGAACGAAAAGGCAAAGCAAAAAAAAAAAGGGCACGTGTGAACTGTAATGGCTCTGTGTACGTGACCATTCCAAGCTATCTGGAGGTTTGCGGACATAACTAAGACTAGACAGCCACAGGTTCTACAGGTTAACTACCCTCCATAACACACTGCATGAAGAAATAAATGTTAACTTCAGCGTCCAAATAGGATATTGAGATTCCTGTATAAAGATTAAGGAATCATACGTGGGAGAAAGGCAGAAAGTGAGAGATGATATTTTCGCTCTGACATTTTTTTTAAAGATACAGATTACCCTGTTTAATTTGCGAAACGTAGAACAACAAATGGTCTGATGTATAAAAATTCTCTTTCATACCATCCGCGAAATACTATCCCTGTTAACACTCACACGCCAAGAAACATGCTTTTTTCATTTATAAATCGGTTATTGTAGACTGTTAAACATACGACGATAACGATGAACCTCAGATTGTCATTAAGTTCTTCAGCAACAAATTATTAAAATGCCATCTACTTCTAACGCCACAGACAATTTGACGATTAACTTAGTTCTGTTTCATCGTATATAAATCAGGCCTGGAAATATACCCTCCATAAAACACTGGATCTTTGTCGCTTTTTCAATTTACTACAATTTGTGAGGGGAAAAAAAAATATTTGCCGTTCAGAATTTTCCGTTTCGAAGTCTCTGTCTCTAACATGCTTCCATTTTTGTACATCTCTGTCTCTCTCTCCTTTCCCATTATCATAACACCTAAATCTATCACCCGAACATTGGTATTCAATCTATAACAGATTAAAAAAGGATAAAAGGAAATAAAAGGAAAGAGAAAAAAAATAAAGAATGGATTCAGATTTAAACAACTATTGTTGTCAAACAGTAACAACAACAAAACAACATCAACGTTATGAATTCATTTTCATGTGAAGATGAAAACACTGTGTGGGGTTGTTATTTGAGTGCCACAGGGGTAGATCATATCCTTCCACCACCACCATCCACCCACCCCTATCCCCGGTAATAGTAGTTCATATGTTACATGAAACGCGCCGCAGTTACTGACAGGCGATAGATTAATCGATATCTTGTCCGCTAATGCCAGTAACTAATTTACAAGGTATTTGCCAAAAAAAAAATGAAATGAAAAAATAAAAAACAGTATCTGATGTATAAATAACTCACGTTTGCTTGTAACTAATCCACACGTTATTGCCGTTAAGTCTCCAAAAACTGAAAACCTTGTGCTTATAAAGTGAGGATTTTCCTCAGTGTAAAGTATTGTGAAAATATTCATATTAAATTTCGATTACAGAAGTCAAGGATAAAGTGCAAGGGGACACAGTTTTAAAAAAAATGGATCATAATGTACATGACAATATCAAGTCAACTCCTATCAGTTCAACAGACCAGGAATGCTCCCTGCTGACTCGTATCAACGACGGATAAAACAGTACTTCACGGGACATGAGTTCTCAACCTGCGGGGAAACACTGACATATGAAATGTTGACGATGACCATGCACACATTGAATTAACTGGCATTGTAGCCTTTCTTTCCTAAAGCCTCTTGTCTCATGCCGAGTGCAAAGTCCCATAATGCTTAACGCGTTCCCATTTCTCGGTTCTAAATCACAAACGGTGATTGAAATCACGTCCCGAATGGGCGTCCTCGGTGGCTTCACTTCTCACGAAGGATCAAGAAGGACTTGAGCACACAGAACCGGATGCCGAAGTTCCAAATAAAGATCGAAGGACACACTGGTAATATACCCCCACTGTCTTCAGGTTTCATGTTCCTCGTCACAAAATGAAGGCTTCATCTTCAAAACTGATCTTCGTCTTCGTCCTGTGGATGTGTCTGGGTGGGGGAGAAGGCGTGGCTGAGGCACTGGTTAGAGGGGTCACGTTACCAGACGGGGTCAGCCGTTCATATCCAAGGCAAAGTCCACAGGAAGGTCAAGGTAATCCGCCGAGTCTGTCGTCTCATTCCCGTCATCTTGACGCGCCAGATCGTCACCGATGTTCTTCATCACCAGAGTCTGGCCCGGATTGTCCACCGTGGGAACTTCAGGATCTCGTTCCGCGCCTTTTCTCACACCTTCGCCATCTTTCATGGAGTTCCTCTTCGAACCCAGCTTGAAGCTCGCTTTGGACCCCAGCCTGAACAGTCCTTTGGTGCTCTCCTCCCCAGCATTCTTAAGGGCGTTGCGCACCTTGGTAGCAGCAGCCAGAGAGCTGATGCGACCTAGCAGCTTATCTCGGCGATCGGCTTTGCGGAGAAGGGCCATCTCCTTAAGGTAAGCCCTCAGCTGACAGTCCTGCTTGTTCTTGCGGATGTGGGAGGCGATCATCATGACGATGGACAGCCCGTAGATCAAGATGACGGCGATGACGTAATAGAGGGCTCCGATGTCGTCCTTGTCGCCCAGGCGGGGGTCCTCGATGGTCCCGATCCAGGTGTCGTTCTCCTGCTGCTGGAGTCTCACCTGCAGGCGCCCGTGCACGTCCAGAGCCGTCCTGAAACAGACCGTCCAATCTGATTGGTGAAGCATGGGATCAAGAGGGATGGAGTGGCCCTGGAGTGCGGTGATGTCTTGTCTTGTGTCAAGCTGTGTTGTTTCGTTGCGTTGTGTCGTGTCGGGTGGTGTAGTAGTTGTCTTGTGTCAAGGCGTTATCCTGGTCCTTCTGCACTGGAGTGGATTGTTGTGAGATGTGGGATGATGTCATGTGGTGGAGTGGTGTAACGTGGTTAGAAGAATTGTGGTGTAACAGGGTGTAAAGTTATGCGAAGTAATGTGTAATAGAATGTGGCATGGGTGTGTGTGACGTGACAGGGTGTGCTGTGATGTGGCATGTTTTGGTGTGACGTGACAGGGTTTGGTGTGACGTGGCAGGGTATAATGTGACGTGGCAGGGTTTGGACTGACGTGGCAGGGTGTAATGTGACGTGGTAAGAGTGTGGTGTAATGTGGCAAGATGTGGTCTGATGTGGCATGATGTTGCAAGGTGTGATGCGATGCATAAAAATGTGGAAAGGTCTGGTGTAGATGGTAGGGTGTGGGTGTGATGACACAGGGTGTCACGTGGCGTGGTGCGGTGTGACGTGACAAGGGTTGGCTTTCAGTTTGTTTGTTGTCGCCTTTTGGCCATGTCACCTGGTGAGCATGTCACTGATAATCTGCCCTGTAAAACCCGTAACTATGAACGCAAGTGTCTGATCGGGTCACGAACTCCGTGTTGTGAAAATCGGGTGAACTTGATACTGATCTTCACCTGGCTTTCCACCCGTTGCTATGTCAAATCTGATTATGTGACCGAACGAGCGAGAGAGAGAGAGAGAGAGAGAGAGAGAGAGAGAGAGAGAGAGAGAGAGAGAGAGAGAGAGAGAGAGAGAGGAGAGGGGGAGGGAACAGGAGGACGGGAGAAATCTCTCTCTCTCTCTCTCTCTCTCTCTCTCTCTCTCTCTCTCTCTCTCTCATGCCCACCCTCCTCCTCTCTCTCTCTCTCTCTCTTCTGTTCCCTTCCTCTCTCCCTCTCTCTCTCTCTCTCTCTCTGCCATCCTACCTCCCCTCGCCCCTTTCTCTCCAGGGAAATGAAAATGAGAACAGAGAAAGAGGGCGGAAGGAGATTTGGGAAGGGTAAAGGACAGACTAAAATACAGACAGGCACCTGTGGCTGCATGGCTCTAGGCGTCGTGTCAAGATGATGAATCATTTTGAACAGACAAGCCAATACGTAGATCGTTTTTTTTTTCCTTCGCATTACGACAGCCAGTTCTGTCTGACGATCCGTCCCTCTGCCCACTTGGCTGACCGTCACATTTGTCTTACATGCTGCAGCTATTTTGCTTCGACATCTTCTTTTCATTTCCTATGTCATCTCTCTCTCTCTCTCTCTCTCTCTC
>JADBJO010000078.1:107500-110000 GCA_016801955.1 Conus betulinus
CATAGTTCATAGCCTAGATAGCAGGTCAGACACAATAATAAAAAAACCTGGAATGATTATGTTAAAAACGTAGATAATGTTAACATGACTGTGCATGCACGTAATGCTGCATGTACACAAACTCTCAGATTTGTTTTATACGGAACCAATCAAACTGTGTTTGGATTTACAGGTTAAGCAATCTAAGGAGTTGGATTGTTGTGTTGTGTCCGCCTCTGGCCGTGCAATCACTGATCTGTCCGATCTTGATAAAGTTAAGATTCTAAACGGGATTTCCGTTGCAAGCCCAACTACAGCGTCTCTCAAAATGTATGTATTTCTAACCTTCCACATCATGTTTTATTATCAGAAGTAGTAGCAGCAGAAGCGGTGTAAGTTGGACTTATAGGCTCAGTACGAGCTCCTATATTCAACGGATACTATCTATAATTATCGTTGACTATCTATTTATTTGTCTCGCGCCTTCTGTTGGTACACAGATGTGGAATGGCACGAGCGAGGCCATCATTCTCCAAACTATTTCAGTCTCTATTGGAAAAATGCAAACTTGTCATAATCAAGCTACGGTGCAGAGTGGATACAAGCTGTCAACACGCATTAGGATCTCTCTTGGAGCAGTTGAGGAGATGTGGACTTCTTGGTGTTCTCCCGCCGATAACGTTGCAGTGCAGAGCGAAAAGCGCCATGATCGATAGTTGGGGACTTGTAAACTCAACATCTGTCGTCCAGTGCCAAGTGGTCCGACTTGTTGCCTTCACATTTGGGTCAGTGGGCCAAAGGTGTGATAACACTGCAGCAAGCAAATGGTTTGTGACGTGGAAAACATTAGCATCAACAGCTTTCAGATTAAACAAACGACAGAATTTGTATTTTCATTAGCTCAATCTGCTGAATGTTCATGCGATGCTGTATATTTCTTTTAATCGTTTGTCTGTTTTAGTTCTTTTATCAGCCAGATAAAATTTCTTCCTGTATTCATTTTTCTTGCTTTCTTTGCTGTGTGTGTTTACAGAACGCAAAGGGCACAATAGAATTTCTCCCTTAAAGACATAGCATATACACTGTGCATCTCTTCTTTACAACAATGGATGGACAACTAGAAACCAGAACACACAGGTACCACGCAAATGACTACAAACAAAGCACAGATACCGATCCAATGAATTCAAAGAAACAAAACACACCAACCAAATCAATACAAACAAACAAAACACAGGGACACCAATCAATGAAGAGAAAAAACACTGATGCCAATGGAATGAATACAAACAAGCAAAACACACAGACACAAATCAAATAATTACAACCAAACAAAACAGACAGACACCAATCTAATGAATGCAAACGACTAAAACATACAGAAACCGATCAACTGAATACAAACAAAAACAAAACTAACAGATACCAATCTGATGAATATACACGACCAAAAACATAAAGATACTGCTCAAATACATACAAACGACCGGAACACACAGACACCAATCTAATGAATACAAATGACCAAAAAACACAGATACCAGTCAGCTGAGTACAAACATCACCCTGCATTCATCCATGCAGTGACCGGAAACGAACCCAGTTCCCATGAATCCTTACGCCGCACACGCACCGACCCCTCTGCAGGCCCCTTCCGCTAACGAGTCAACAAGTATAGTCCCAGCTCGTCAAGTGCAAAGCAAATTGGACGAGAGCGGTAAACAGCCAGCAGCCGATCGTTAATTAGCGCAGCATTCATTCCACGGCTAGCGCTGTCAGCCTGGTGAGACAGGTAGCTCAGTACAGCCAAGAGTTGGCCGAGAGGTGGGCAAAATGTCAGGCGTGTCAGTGCTTACTAAGCAACGGAACTGACTCGGGTATCGTGCCGGCGCCATGGCGATGTAGCGGAAATCCGGTGTCCGGCAGGCCTCTGACGCCTACCGCTCATGATAAAACCACTTCCGGTCTGTCTGCCCATGAGGGTGTGATGTTTCCAAGTCGCAGTGACGGAAAAATCGAGAGAGAGACTGTTGTTGATGTTCCATCATCATATGGAACATGTATCCTGTCATGTTTGAAGTCACCCTGTGCACCGACATAACTTTGATCCTGACCCAAAAGCCGTTATGTGATAGGTCTAAAATTACCTTTCAATCCGTACTGAGATCCTCCCTCCCATTCTTTTACTTTATTAATTTATTTACTTATTTATTCATTTAATTATTTACTTACCTACTTTCTTATCTATGTGCCTCTGGTGGAAACCTCTTTCAAGTTCTGAATAGCAGATGTATCAAGTCTGATTAATAATTGATTAAACGCTACTGTTTTAGTTTTAAATATCAAGAAAACAACTTATTTGGTTATAAAGGAGGAAAAGACATGTGAATTAAGATATGTTTTGCAAAAAACAAGTCACTTTTGATTCCACACATACTTATCGGAACGTCAAGAAGGCAGATACTGTGAGTGTTCATTTATTACATTTCAGTACTTGTGCTATATTGAAACTAAATTCTTA
>JADBJO010000078.1:115000-145000 GCA_016801955.1 Conus betulinus
TTGTCTAATATCACAAAGTTTGTGAAAAGACGTTAAATTAAAGTACTACTACTACTACTACTACTACTACTACTACTACTACACACACACACATCAAAGCTCCAACTGTTCTAGGCACTGATCCACCCTAGCCCTGTACATCAACTCGGACGGCACAGCTCCGCGGGACACAAGCTGTCTGTAAAGTTCAGATGATCATTCTTCTCCCCGCAGACAGCCATTATCCTGGGTCCAGAACTTCCCTTCGTCTTATGCTCTCCAGCAGGTCACGTGTGAGCTGGTTCGTTGCTGTGTGTTACAGCTTTTCATTCTCTTCCCAACATTTCAGTCTTCTGCTTCTCATTCTCTTTCTCTTCATCGCTGCTTCTTGGCTCGTTTTTCTAAGTTATATTGAGTCAGTAACTCCCCACTCAGCCTCCTTCCCTCCCTCCATCCTGTGTGTGTGTGTGTGTGTGTGTGTGTGTGTGTGTGTGTGTGTGTGTGTGTGTGTGTGTGTGTGTGTGTGTGTGAGTGCGTGCGTGTGTGTGTGCGTGCGTGTATGTGTGTGTGCGCGCACTTTTATGTTCCTCTGAAAATACTAAACTGTTATAGCAATTGAAGTATTTACTAGATTGCACTTTTGTTTTTGTTCAACGAAAAATTTTATATTTTAATCCTTTCAAATAAATTATGGAAACGATACGTT
Source organism: Conus betulinus (assembly GCA_016801955.1). Taxonomy (NCBI): domain Eukaryota; kingdom Metazoa; phylum Mollusca; class Gastropoda; order Neogastropoda; family Conidae; genus Conus; species Conus betulinus. The sequence continues at coordinate 115,686 of JADBJO010000078.1, forward strand.
AGTTATTGTGCTTTTTCGCTTCTATTTTGAAGTAAAAGAGTGCTTCCAACATCTTTCTGCAATCAAAACATTTGGTATCGTTCACAACAGTACCACTACCACAAATCATAGCTACCACCAATTCATAAGGGGAAGCAGCCTGTTTGAGAACAAATATTCATTTACTTGTTTTCTCTCTAAAATGTACCCTCTCCCAAAGAAAACAGAAAACAGTTTCACTGTGGCTACAGCAACCGGTAACCTTTGTACAGTATGTTTCTGCGCTATTGAAAACTGGGTTAACTTTCTTTGTCATTGTTCATAACATGATTCCAAAATGTGTTTTAAGTGGGCTAGATCGGTTTTTTTTCCTAACATTATCTCCTTCCCAGTAGCCTCGTTTTCATTCAGTGTCCATTTTGCGCTCAATTTGATTAGATAAGTGATTGCTCGTTCTTCATTTTCATTGTGCTGAATGTTGTTTCCTTTGCCTGAAGACCAAAGAGGAAACGCATCGTGTTTTGTCAATGTAATTTGTTTGCCTATTTTGTCCTGCAGAATAACAGTAAGTTTTGTTTTAAATTGATTTTAATTTCCGCCTGCAGTCACCCCACTTTGATGTTAATTCAGAACAAATTCAGAACAAACATCCCTAACATAAAAAGGTGCTTGCAATGTCTGAATATGACAGAGATCAACAAAACCTGTAAATTAGACTTCTCTTATTCCAAAACCACTCACACAGAGCAAAAGACCTTAAAAAAAAAAAATTTAACAGAAGTCCAAAGACGGTACCACAGCCTATAGCCCTTCAATGGTGGTTAAAGTTAATGTGACGAGTTCAAGGGTTATAACATTTGACACTCAGATACTGTGCTAAACACACAGAGCCCAAACAGTCAACCCTGAGGGGCAGACATCATCTGCGGTAGTTTACTCCTGTTGACAGGATAGGGACTGTGTCATGTTCTGGAAGCGGCCTAGAGGGCATCAGACAGAATTAAGCGGTACAGACACCCGGAAACTGATGTTGACGTACGTTATGGCCTAATGGGACCCACTGTCTAGACAAGGAAACTGTGTTTTGACTGCTACACAGAGTGAGATCCAACCATTGTGCCATGCTCTTCAACGTTTACACACACACACACACACACACACACACACACACACACACACACTCACACACACACGCACGCACGCACGCACGCACGCACGCACGCACGCACGCACACACACACACACACACACACACACACACTGATAACTTTTCTGTCTAATCCAAAGCAAAACTCGCACAGAGTGCGACCAGACCCAACAGTAAAAAAAGGTGCTCTAGCAATGCAGTGCAGCGCAGGCTTAATATATACCATAGTCATATACACTGTTTAGAGATAACAAACCGCAAATATCAGCGAGCGATACTTTTAGTAGTGTTCTGTGGGACTGGGGGAACAAGCTACACGTGATTAGATGTAACAAAATGTCCTTTCGGATCTCTCATCTTAAAGAAAAGACGTGTTTTGTCTGCTGTTGATGTAAACAACGGAACGATAAGCGAAAAGAAGCAGATTGGGAGACCAGGTTCAACTTTCTTTTCCCTGACTTGGGCAGCGCGATTAACCACATGTTGTAAACTCGTTTATAATCGAGATTGGACTTCAGTGGCGCCTACCTGTTGTTTGATGTGTCATAGTGTGAAAATTACGGACTATATTAGGTCTTTGTGCTGTGAGATACGCTCTGTGCGGCTTTTCTCTCTTGTCAATACAACCCCAACAGGTAATTCCCACTTCACCTCTCGTTTTTTACAGGAGGAAGAAACGTAATGGTTACAAAAAATAATATATCATTGTAAAACCTCTCTTCTAGATTCTCTGATTCACAAAATGGAAGTTATGCAAGCCATTTATTTGATATAGATGCGCTAGCATGCACAGACAGACAGACACACAGAGACAGACAGAGAGAGGGGGATGCATGCGCACGCATGCACGTGCACCTCACTCCTCTCCCTCCCTACATGCGTACACTGTCAAGATTGCTTCTCATATTCAGTATTTAATTGTTTCTCCTGTTTCTCCACTTTTTATTTCCCCTTTATTTTAAGATTCATTTCATTGTATTGTTCATAGTCTAAAGCCCAGATAGTAGATCAAAAACGATCATAAGAAAAGCTGCAAACATTATATTTATACCCTAGATGATGTTAACATGACTGCATGTGCACGTAAAGCTACTAGCAGGCAAACTTTCAGACTTGTTTCTGATAGGAAACCGAACAAGCCATGTTTGGATTTACAGGTTAGGCAGTCTAGAGAGTTACATGGCCATGTTGTGTGTTCCTCTGGCCGCGCCTCCACTGGTCTGTCCATTCTTGATACGGCTAAGATTCCAAGCCGATTTACAGTCAAAAAGCCTGGCCACAACATCCCCAAAATGTATGTAAGTTCTGACCTTCCACATCATGGTTGTGGTTTCAGAACTAGTAGTAACAGAAGCGGTGTAAGTCATAGTAATAGATGCAGCGAGAGTACCTGTATTCAACTGATTTATCATCTAATTATTGTTGATTTGTCTAGCGCCTTCTGTTGTTACACCTAAGTGGCGCAGCATCAGTGAAGCCATTATTCTGCAATTCTTTCAGTGTCTGTTAGGAAAATGCAAACTTGTCCTACTAAAGCTATGTTGCAGAGTGGATACAAGCTGTCAACACGCATTAGGATCTCTCTTGGAGCAGTTGACGAGATGTGGACTTCTTTGTGTTCTCCCGCCGATAACGTTACAGTGCAGAGCGAAAGGCGCCATGATCGATAGTTGGGGACTTGTAAACGCAACATCTGTCATCCAGTGCCAAGTGGTCCGACTTGTTGCCTTCACTTTTGGGTCAGTGGGCCAAAGGTGTGATAACACTGCAGCAAGCAAACGGCTTGTGACGTGGAAAACATTAGCATTAAAAGCTTTCAGAGCTAAGAATCGACGAAAGTTTGGAGTTTTAATTGCTTTGACTTTTTTTTGTTTAAAGTTAATGTGATGTTGGATCGTTTCTGTATTTTTTTTTCTTACTTTCTTTACCATGTACTTACAGATTACAAGAGACACAATAGAATTCCCTTCATGAAGACATTATACATACACTGTGCACCCATTCTTTACAACGATTGATGGACAGCTAGAAACACACAGATACCAGTCAAATGAATACAAACAAAGGGCAGATACCAATCAAATACAACTAAGGAAACAAACCATGCAATCTCCAATCACATTATTACAAATAAAAACACACAGATACCAATCAAATGAAAAAACACTTATACCAGTGGAATTAATAGAAACAAGCAAAACACATAAACACCAATTAAATGAATACAACTAAACGAAAGGAACAGATACCAATCTAATGAACAGAAAACGACCAAACCATACAAATACCAGTCACCTGAATATAAACAAGGAAAAGTAACAGATACCAGTCTAATGAATACAAATGACCAGACATAAAGATACCACTCTAACAAATACAAACGATCCAAACACACAGATAACAACCTAGTGAATGCAAACGACCAAAACACAGATACCAGTCAGCTGAGTACAAACATCACCCTGCATTCACCATGCAGTGACCGGAAAGGAACCCAGTTCCCATGAATCCTTACGTCGCACACGCACCAACCCCTCTGCAGGCCCCTTCCGATAACGAGTCAACAAGTATAGTCCCAGCTCGTCGAGCGCAAAGCAAATTGGACGAGAGCGGTAAACAGCCAGCAGCCGATCGTTAATTAAAGCAGCATTCATTCCACGGCTAGCGCTGTCAGCCTGGTGAGACAGGTAGCTCAGTACAGCCGAGAGTTGGCCGAGAGGTGGGCAAAATGTCAGGCGTGTCAGTGCTTACTAAGCAACGGAACCTGACTCGGGTATCGTGCCGGCGCCATGGCGATGAAGCGGAAATCCGGTGGCCAGCGGACCTCGTGACGCCTCCCGCTCGTGATAAAACCACTTCCGGTCCGTCCACCAATGAGGGCGTGAAGTCGCAAGTCGCGGCATCGGACTACTCAGGAGGAGAACTATTGGTGTTCCATCGTTATGTGGAACTTGTATCCTGTCATGTTTGAAGGCGCCCTTTTGTACTGACATTATTTTGGATCCCAACCCAAAATGCCGTTTTGTGATAGACCTAAAATTTGCATTCAATCGGTTACAGATTTTGTGCCCTCTTCGCCCTTCCACTCTTCATTTTATTTATTTTTTTTTTTTTTTCCCTTCCCTAATTTCTTAAAGCTGGTAAAACACTATTTCATGTTCTGAACAGTAAATGCTTTATGTCTGATTAATAATTGATGAACCCTAATGTTTAAGTTCTGAATAAAAAAAAAACTTATCTGATTAACATTATAAATGACAAAAAGGCATGTGAATAAAGATTCATATCAAGAAAGACAAGTCACTTTTGGTTCCACGCATATTTACCAGAACATTAGAGAAGGCAGACAGTATGCATTTTCATTACATTTCAGTATTTACCGTTATATCCAAAACAAATTCTTGTTTTTATATACGACAATGTCCATCTGCTTTGGACAAACATAAATACAAATGATTGCAAATTCATACATAGATGGAGTGCTAATGATTGAAAAGTGTGTGTGTGTGTGTGTGTGTGTGTGTGTGTGTGTGTGTGTGTGTGTGTGTGTGTGTGTGTGTGTGAGTGTGTGTGCTCGCACGCTTGTGTGAATGTGTGTGTGTGTGTGTGTTTCTCATTCTGTCTGTCTGTCTGTCTGTCTCTCACTCTATGTGCAAGCACGTATGTGTGTGTGTGTGTGTGTGTGTGTGTGTGTGTGTGTGTGTGTGTGTGTGTGTGTGTGTGTGTGTGTGTGTGCGTGCGTGCCTGTGTGTGTGTGTGTGTGTATTTGTGTATGTGCGTGCGTGCATGCGCACACACACTGCACGAATTATGGATACTAGGGTATGCACGTGCATGTGTGTGTGTGTGTGTGTGTGTGTGTGTGTGTGTGTGTGTGTGTGTGTGTGTGTGTGTGTGTTCCAGCTCACCTGTATCATATCTTACGCACCGAACCTGGTATCCATAATTCGTGCAATGACATTTTCATGAAGTGTTTATCAGTGAAGAGGCACCAACATAATATTTATCACTCATTTCAGTGTCGTAATGCAAGCTGATCCTTGTTGTAAGTTCGAATAAATGACATTCAACTTCCAACCCAGCACATGTCGATTATCTGAAGCCGAAGTTGCTTTGTGTTTGTCTGTTAGTTTGCTGGCGTTTCACTTAAAGCTAAAATGAAACGATACCAGGAACAATACCAGGTTCCATGCCAGGAAGCGTTACATTCTGGGAGTGCGCCACAGGGCACCCTGCTTTTACCAGCCGGATAATCACATCACACAGCGAATCATTCCTTTCCCTGTCTTGGAGTCCATCAGTAACGACCCTTCACCATCTGCCAACATCAGCAAAGCATCTCACAGTTCTAGAGGGCCATAATCAAATCGATAATTGTACAATGTAAAAAGTCAGCATGCATGAATGATTCAATCCTGGTCTGCAGACATCGGCTTATATGGGAGCCAGTTGGAAACAAAATCTTAATACGCATTTTTTTTTTTTGAGCAATCTTCTCTTCAATTTCATATTTGTATTCTAATCTACTGAGAATACGTGCAGTCTGAGTCCCACACTGATGTAATATGCATTTAGCAAACAATGCAATGAAGTAAAAAGCATGATCCATAAACATATTTTTGTCAAATCCAGTAAAAGATAATGAATTAGTCGTCTTGAAATTAAATGAAAACATATTTTATGTTCATTAAATCCACCAGTGTTTCCCCACACTGCTAAAACATATGTGTAATGCTATCCTTAAATGTGTTACAGAAACTACAATATGTGCATCACTTTTCACCAGTTTTCTTCAGTACAACATCAGCCCCAAGGCATCATCTTCACGCCAGAAGTCTTGCTTGAACATTAAAAAAAGTGTTTTTCGAGTCATTTTCAACATTCAGTTTTGTATCCCAGCTCGTACAGCCCTTTGGAGTGATATTATGTTACAATGTGATTTTGACCCTTTACCAATTGGCGTCAGCTTTTTGTGGCATAAGTATGCCTATCTAAACTTTTTTTCAGAATTAACCTTTGTTTTTCGTATTTACTCAATCGCCACCTGTCCTCTACTTCTTGCAGTTCTGGCAGCCTGAGGTTTGTCCATTCTATCACGTTTCTCTCTCTACCATCTCTCTCTCTCTCTCTCTCTCTCTCTCTCTCTCTCTCTGCACTTCCTCCTCCAAGCGTGCCTTGCAGGATTGTCTTTGCCAGCGAGTCGTGTCGTGTCACGTGGCAAAACCACATCAGCTTTTTCCTCTAACTGTAGCCTTCGGATCTTCCTGAAGTAGATCAAGTACGAACAAGACGTTATGATGTTCATGACTATAGTTCTTCGACCATGTGCTCGCAGACAGATCCTAGGTCATCTGCTTGGAATCCTTTTTTCTGCGTCCACCATCCAGGCCAGTCACTGCAATCCTTCAAATAAACTAAAGGAAAACTGCGATTTCACGAATGAGCATCACCACCTTAGAGACTGCAATCCTTCAAATAAACTAAAGGAAAATTGCGATTTCAGGAGTATCACACCTTAGAGACTGCAATCCACCATTTGCTCTCATAATTGATTTCTCTGGGAAAAATACTTCTTACCAACCTTGTGACTGTGATTCTACATGCGCGCTACCATACCCCCCCCCCCCTCTCTCTCTCTCTCTCTCTCTCTCTCTCTCTCTCTCTCTCTCTCTCTCTCTTGCATTATTTCTTCATGTATATTTCAACCATTGGCTTTATTTTCGAATTTGCTTCCCAGTCTGAAGTATAAGTTACACCTAGTTCAAATTCTTCTTGCCGACAACAGCATGCATGCTAAATCTATGCATGTTCGTTTTGCTTGTGCTTTCCAGATTTCTTCCATTCGCCTCTACTGCTATCACTACATTACCATCAACATCATCATCATCATATCATCAGTAGTAGTAGCAGCAGTAATAGTACTGTTAATGTTATCATTGTCATTATCTCGGTTGTTGTCATCATGTCGTGACTTTTTTTTTTATTCTCATAGATAGAGCATAGAACAAATAGCAAAAGCAGATTAGAAGAATCGTCACTGACTGCTATCTTTATCCTTGAGTGATGAGGCTTTATACTCTCTCTCTCTCTCTCTCTCTCTCTCTCTCTCTCTCTCTCTCTCTCTCTCTCTCTCTCATGATAATTCATTTTATGATTGTTTCAGATAATGCATGCTACAAGAAAAGAAAGAGAGAGAGAGAGAGAGAAAGCAGAGAAAAAAAGCCACAGAAAAGTCAATATCACGAAGGTCTTTTTTTTTTCTTCCTTTCTCTCGTGAATCCCATCTCCGTGCGAAATAGCGTAAGTCTTGTTCTTTTGTTCTGCTTTATCTTGCCTGTCATTTTACGCCCCCGCCGCTTTATCTGACTCCGGTTTATAAAAACCACACCCTGCTTTGTTCTTTACACGGATGTCAAACTGGCAAAGCGGAACAACATCGAAATCGTAATCAGACTTTACGTTGCAAGTTTGAATCTCGCATACGCTTGGCGGAGAGAGAAAGAGGGGGGGGGGGGGGGAGAGAGAGAGAGAGAGAGAGAGAGAGAGAGAGAGGGAGAGAGAGAGAGAGAGAGAGAGAGAGAGAGAGAGAGAGAGAGAGAGAGAGAGAGATGGGGGCGGGGGCGGGGAGAATTAGATATTTTTTGCTTCCGACCTGCGCGTGATGCGGTTCTGGAATTATCAGTGTAGTGTTCAATGGACCCACCCCCAATCAAACCCCAGTCCCCTTTTCCTCCCTCCCTTCTCTTTCCTCTCGCTGTCCTGAGATGGTCAGTCTATAACTTTAGACGTTAACCCACGATGGAAGCACAGACAAACAGAATACAGGACAAGACACAATGCATTTCGATCTCTTGCGTCTTCGCTAGCGAAGATGAGACGACAAGTGGTTTCTCGTTCTTCATTTCCACTGTCCTAAATGTTATTTGTTTTCGCATGAAGAAGACCCAAGATGTCGAAATGCATTGTGTCTTGTCCTGTACTTTATTTGTCTGTGTCCTTGGCGGTAACTGCCCTCCTCTCTTTCTAAATTTTGTTTCATTTTCAGCCCTCAGTCCCTCTGTTCTGAAACTACAATGGAAATATAATGGTCTTTCGTAGACACACGGCGCCAAACAATGACGATCAATTGTCAGCATACGACCACTCTCTAGAAGAGTTCCCGGGCACCGCAGCTCACTTTAATGATGTTCAGTTTAGCTTTAATAAACAACTACTTCATACGAAAAAGAAATCATGGTACAATTCAATGACTGTCTTTATCGCATTTATTACAAACTTCTTTCGTGAGCTTCGCGGTTTATAATGCCGTGCCCTAAACACGGTGATCCTGGGGCCATTAGGCACTGGGACTTCACAACATCCTTAACTTGGGTGAAAAAAATAGATGCAAAGCATATAAACGTACTCCCAGTTTATCTTGAATACGCGTGAGATATTCCATAAAGAGGAAAACCGTTTTTGGGCCGTTATAGCCGTTAGTAACGGCTATAACGGTAAACATTGGCCATCATCTGTGACCATACCTACACATTTTCAGAAAGATTGGCCAAGTACTTTCTGAGATTTTCCATAAAGACGAAAACCGCTATGGGCCGTTGTAGCCGTTAGTAAGGGCTATAACGGTATAATACAACATCGGGCATCATCCGTGTCCCATAATGAACATACCTACAAATTTTCAGAAAGATCCGCCACGTACTCTCTAAGATATTTCATAAAGAAGAAAAACCGTTATGGGCCGTTACAGCCGTTAGTAATAGCTGTAACGGTAAAACAAAACATCGGGCATCATCCGTGACCCATAATGAACATACCTACAAATTTTCAGAAAGAGCGGCCCAGTAGCTTTGTCTGGAGCGAGTGGAACACATTTTGACCACGGGCGCACAGACAGACAGACAGACAGACAGCATTTCTTCATTCCCATTGTAAAGTACTCCCTGTTCTACAAGAATTGGGAGTACAAAAAAAAGGGGAAAAAAGAGCGCTCTCTTAGTTGCATACACAGAGTCTGTTAAATTCTTTTTGTCTTTATGAAACTTACACAGTGTTTACATTCTTCGCGCCAACAAAGAATGATGCTGACAAAAGCTTCACATGACAATACCGGATCGCACATCCCTGAAGGTATGAAAACCAGTTACCCGGTATGAGAATGCTTGTGAACGATTTGTGTAAATGTGGCTCACGACCCACTCTACTGTAGACCTTAAAGATAAGCAAACTCAAATTTACTACTCCGATTGAAGCTCCCCCCCCCCCCCCCCCCCTTTTTTTTTTTTTTCTTTCTTTTTGTCTTGTTGCTGCTATTGTTATTTTACTGTTATGGGGAGGAGGGATAAGAGTGTTGAGGTACAGAAGGTACAGACAGAAACAGATTGACAAGCACAGACAGAGACAGAGATAAAGGAAACATATCAGAAATAAAGAAAAAAGAACGAAAGAAACAGCAATGAAGAGAGAAAGAAGGGGGGGGGGGGGGGGGGGGGAGAGAAGAGAGACAGACAGACAGACAGACAAACAGAAAGAGTGGGAGAGACAGACAGACAGACAGAGACAGAGAGATAAAACGGGGAGAGATAAACGGACAGCAGACGCCATAATAATTACAATAACTATCGTCACGTCCTTTGTCTTGAAACGTGAGAGCCCAGCATCTGCCCATGCGCGTTGAGCTGCTTCCGGAAAAGGTCAGCGTAGTCAATATTTCATTACAGGACTGTTCTTCACTGCGTGCACTGCGATTTACTGGATACAGTGCAACCGCTTTTCAACAGATGGTTACAAAACATACTCTTCACTTTATACCAGGACCAGCCACAGAATTGTTTACATAGGAAAACATCTTACTGGAAGAGCAGGAATTAATGAACATTTCTTGTTATGTAATGGCTTTTAAAACGAACACGCACACACATGCATTCATGCACGCACGCACACACACACACACACACACACACACACACACACACACACACACACACACCCATTGGTGGCGCGCACACACACATACACACAGAGGGGGAGGGTGGAGGGAGAGGGAATACCATGGGAAGGGAATAGAAAAAGACAGAACAGGATTAGGTGGTGGTACGAAGAATGGGGTCTAAGGGATATGGAAAGAGCCAATAAGAAAGCAGAAGAGAGTCACACACACACACACACACACACACACACACACACACACACACACACACAGCAACTGAAATCCGCAACACCGTACAGGTCGATGTATAGTATTTCAGACATTTACGGCACGTTTCCTGACTCGGGCTTGACTCGATCATCCTCCTGTTAAAAAAAGTTAACCTTGTGCGCATCAATATTTCACACATCATCAGCTGAGCCTCTCTCTCTCTCTCTCTCTCTCTCTCTCTCTCTCTCTCTCTCTCTCTCTCTCTCTCTCTCTCTCTCTCCACTGGGCGTATCCTGCAATTGCACCACGGTGAAAATAATACAGGACCCAACAACGGACCATCGATTTTTTCCAATCGTCAACATACTCTGCAAAAAACAAGTGGATGCTACCTAAAACAGAGCAATACCGTGTCCTTTGCTGTGACGTTATCGCTTGGCTTTGGGGGGGGGGGGGGGGGGGGGGAATGCATCGGTATTATTTCCCTCGCGTTCTAGTACAGTGACTGGTTTTTGTAGGAAGCTGTTCCGCTTAGTGCTGTACCATGTCATTCGGCACTGCGCTGTGTCATTTTGTCCAGTGTTGTACGGCAGCATATCGTTCGGAATTGTGTTTAGTGCTGTATCATGTCATTCGGCACTGTGCTGTGTCATTTTGTCCTGTGCTGTACGGCAGCATATCATTCGGAATTGTGTCGCTTCTATACAGCATTGTGGGAAGAGACAGTTTATGAGTATGTCTGTAACTATTGAAGACAAAGCTTTCAAAGATTATCTTCGGGGGCTGATCCATTCATTGCATTGTACATGCACAAGCATTTGTTGAAGTAGAGTCTGTTTTTAAATAGAAGAATATTTAAAGCTTTGTAATCACTCTTTGTCAAGGTACTGGATTTCAGCTGAATTAATTTAATGGCCCTTTTATGCAGACGACTTACTAGTTTCAGATTACTTTCACTGGCATTATCCCATAACGTGGATGCATAATTTATAAGAGAGAAAGAAAGAATGTGCGCATGAAAGAATATCTTGCTGGAGTGAACATTTAGATTTTTTTTTCTTTTGAAAGTTGATATATTCTCTTAGAAATACGTTTTTCCAAGATCCGCAATGTGGTAAGACCAAGATAAATCGTTGTCAATGATACACACTAAAACTTTATGCGATGTAACCTCTTCAATCTTTTGTCCTTGGGCATGTAATGGCGTAAATGAGAATGTCATTTTCTGTCGTTTTTCAGGCGTGTTGTGACATACATGCATTTGGTTTTACTAGCATTGAGGGACATATGATTCACTTCTGTCCATGTAATTAGCTTGTTGGTATTTTGCTGCAGGTTATTTACCGGTTCAGTAGGGTTACTATTGTGAGATCTTAATGAGGCATCATCAGCAAACATTTCACAACAACATTCTATAAACAATGGTAAGTCGTTTTATATAAATAGAAAAGAGTAGGGCCCCAATACTGACCCCTGAGGGACACCAAATTTTAAAGGGAGTAACTTTGACCTTTTGGAGTTAATTTCAACAAGCTGTTGACGATCAGTGAGAAACGAGGTAAAGAATTTTAAGCCTGTATTCGATACCTTTCTACACATAAGCTTTTTTTTTTATTAGAAGGGAGTGGTTTATAACGTCAAACGCTTTTTTGCAAAATCTACAAAAAGAATTCCAGTAAGGTCATTATTGTTCATATTCGTAAGACATCTATCGATAAGTTGTACAAGAGCAGTGTGAAAAGAGTGATTTTCTCGAAAACCTGATTGATTTCCATGAATCAGATCGTAATATTTAAGATGAGAATATAGGGTGTGTTTGAACATGTTTTTCGAGTGGTTTAGACACAAGGGGGATATTGAGATAGGTCTATAGTTTGAGAGATTGGTGGGATCACCTTTTTATATGAAGGTATAACTTTCGCTTGTTTAAATCTTAAGGGAAAGGGGCTTTTATCAATACACAAATTTAAAACGTAAGTGAGTGTATCAGCAATAGTCAATGAAGCGATTTTTAGTATCTTGCCATCAATTCCATTTAATTCCCTTGTCCCTGACTGTTTTAAGTGTGTTAAATAATCAAATACCTCATTTAATGACAATGGTGGTATGTCGAAACACGAAGAAATGTTTTTACATCGACAGTATTTTTTCTAACATACATAGATCATTGTACTTTGTTTTATCATTTACAATTACATCCTTAGTTATATTTGCAAAATGAAAGCTGAAGTCTTCAGGCGATATTTCTTTTATTGGATTTTACATTCTTGAGTTATTGTTAGTCAAGAGATTGATAGCTTTCCAAATTAAGTTTGAATTTTGAGAAGACGAAGGTAAATTTTGAAAATATTGTTTCTTTGCTTTTCTCTTCATGGAATTTACTTTATTCCTTTGTTTTCTGAAAGTCACTTTATCCTTTGACTTGAGTATACGATCTCTTTTGTATGCGGTGTGGTGTTGTGTGCGGTGTAGTGTAGTGTAGTGTAGTAGTGTAGTCCAATTTAGTTCAATGTAGTCCAGTGTAGTACAGTGTATTCTAATATACAGTAGTACGTGTAGGGCGGTGTAGTGCACTGCTGTGCTCTTTGGTGTAGAGCGGTATGGGTGTAGTGTGATGAAGTGCAGGATGGTGTAGCACAGTGTAGTGTAGTGTAGTGTAGTGTAGTGTAGTGTAGTGTAGTGTAGTGTAGTGTAGTGTGTAGTGGAGTGGAGTGGAGTGGAGTGGAGTGCGGTGCGCGTGCGGTGCGGTGCGGTGCGGTGTAGTGTAGTGTAGTGTGGTGTGGTGTGGGGTGGTGTGGTGCGGTGCGGTGCGGGTGCGGTGCGGTGAGGTGAGGTGAGGTGAGGTGAGGAGGTGTGGTGTGGTGCGGTGCGGTGAGGAGCGGTGCGGTGAGGTGAGGTGAGGTGAGGAGGTGTGGTGTGGTGCGGTGCGGTGAGGAGCGGTGAGGTAAGGTGAGGTGAGGTGAGGTGAGGTGAGGTGAGGTGAGGTGAGGTGAGGAGGTGTGGTGTGGTGCGGTGCGGTGAGGAGCGGTGAGGTAAGGTGAGGTGAGGTGAGGTGAGGAGGTGTGGTGTGTGGTGCGGTGCGGTGAGGAGCGGTGAGGTAAGTGAGGTGAGGTGAGGTGAGGTGAGGAGGTGTGGTGTGGTGCGGTGCGGTGAGGAGCGGTGCGGTGAGGTGAGGTGAGGTGAGGAGGGTGTGGTGTGGTGCGGTGCGGTGAGGAGCGGTGAGGTAAGGTGAGGTGAGGTGAGGTGAGGTGAGGAGGTGTGGTGTGGTGCGGTGCGGTGAGGAGCGGTGAGGTAAGGTGAGGTGAGGTGAGGTGAGGAGGTGTGGTGTGGTGCGGTGCGGTGAGGAGCGGTGAGGTAAGGTGAGGTGAGGTGAGGAGGTGTGGTGTGGTGTGGTGTGGTGCGGTGCGGTGCGGTGCGGTGAGGTGAGGTGAGGTGAGGTGAGGTGAGGGTGTGGTGCGGTGCGGTGAGGTGAGGTGCGGTGAGGTGTGGTGCGGTGCGGTGCGGTGAGGTGAGGTGAGGTGCGGTGAGGTGAGGTGCGGTGGGTGTGGTGAGGTGAGGTGCGGTGCGGTGCGTGAGGTGCGGTGAGGTGCGGTGAGGTGTGCGGTGAGGTGAGGTGAGGTGAGGTGAGGTGAGGTGAGGTGCGGTGCGGTGAGGTGAGGTGAGGTGAGGTGCGGTGCGGTGCGGTGCGGTGCGGTGTGGTGCGGTGAGGTGAGGTGAGGTGAGGTGAGGTGAGGTGCGGTGCGGTGCGGTGAGGTGCGGTGAGGTGAGGTGAGGTGTGGTGCGGTGCGGTGAGGTGCGGTGAGGTGAGGTGAGGTGTGGTGCGGTGCGGTGAGGTGCGGTGAGGTGAGGTGAGGTGCGGTGCGGTGCGGTGCGGTGAGGTGAGGTGAGATGTAGTGTAGTGTGTAGTGTAGTGTAGTGTAGTGTAGTGTAGTGCAGTGTAGTGCAGTGCAGTGTAGTGTAGTGCAGTGCAGTGCAGTGTAGTGTAGTGTAGTGCAGTGCAGTGTAGTGTAGTGTAGTGCAGTGCAGTGTAGTGCAGTGTGTAGTGTAGTGCAGTGTAGTGTAGTGTAGTGTGTGTAGTGGTGTGGTGTGGTGTGGTGCGGTGCGGTGCAGTGCAGCAGTGCAGTGCAGTGCAGTGCAGTGCAGTGCAGTGCAGTGTAGTGTAGTGTAGTGTAGTGCAGTGTAGTGCAGTGCAGTGCAGTGTAGTGTAGTGCATTGTAGTGCAGTGCATTGTAGTGCAGTGCAGTGTGTAGTGTAGTGTAGTGTGCATTGTAGTGCAGTACATTGTAGTGCAGTGCAGTGCAGTGTAGTGTAGTGCATTGTAGTGCAGTGCATTGTAGTGCAGTGCAGTGCAGTGTAGTGTAGTGCATTGTAGTGCAGTGCATTGTAGTGTAGTGTAGTGCAGTGCAGTGCAGTGTAGTGTAGTGTAGTGTAGTGTAGTGTAGCGTAGCGTAGTGTACAGCACTGCACGGCGTCATACTATGTGGCGGTGCGGTGTACTGCAATTGCAGCGCTGTGCAGTGAAATGTAGCGCTGTAAAAGTGCCCGCAGTGTGCTGTGCAGCATTACATTGGGATACATATCACTCTCACGCCTTGTTTTGCCATGCAATGCTATGTCATGCAATAAAGTGTACTGAAGTACATTAACGTGGTTCAGTGTGGTGTGATAGCTTACTGTACGTATAGTATATGCACTGCACTGTAAGACAACCATGGAGGTGTGTGGTGTTCTAACAGCCGGTGTAGAATAGAGCAGTGTAATGTAGTGCGATTAGACTATACCGCAATGTAACACAATGTATTTACACTGCATTCTGATAACAGTGTAGTATAATGTATTGTCGTTGGGCGTGTATTATTGTGTTACCGTACAATGTAATAATGCTGCACTATGGAATAATGTTCTATAGCGCGGTGCACTGCAGTGTATTACAGCGGCATATAATTATACTCACCTGCAGTGCAATGTTCTGTTGTGTAGTGTAATAGTGTGGTGCAGTATTCTTTGAATTGCAGTGCTACATAATGACAGTGTAGTGTAGTGTAGTGTAGTGTAGTGTAGTGTAGTGTAGTGTAGCGTAGCGTAGTGTGGTGTAGCGTAGCGTAGCGTAGCGTAGGGTCGGGTCGGGTCGGGTCGGGTCGTGTCGTGTCGTGTCGTGTCGTGTCGTGTCGTGTCGTGTCGTGTCGTGTCGTGTCGTGTCGTGCAGTGCAGTGCCGTGCCGTGCCGTGCTGTGTTGTTTAGTTTCGTGTCCTGTGGTTGATTTACCTGAGTATTCCAACTTCAAAAAACATTCATCAACATTTCCTTCAACTCCTTCTCAGCCCTGAAATGATTCTACCTGTCAGCGGGACCAGGTTCCAAAGATGGCAACAGATTCTTCCCAGGTAACTCCATTTTTTCACGCTCAGATTCGAACCAGACACCAACATGAATGAAAACATGAAACCTCGGCGCATTTCCTCACGAGCGATACGATGTCAGAACCGCAGCGACGTAAATCACGCAAAAGGTCATCCCTCATCGATCATTGAGATCAATTTGGCTTCATAATCCCCCCAGAGGAGAGTGGAAAAATCTTGCATCGTTGTATCCAGTATAATCCGACAGCTGCGCAGGTGAAACTGCCACGTGTTCTAGTGTAAGACATCCTCGTGCTCTATGGGAGGATGGGGATCGGAGAAGGGAAAGGGACGGAGAGGAGGAGGGAAGGGGATGAACAAAGCCATTCAACCTCTCTGTCCAACAGTTATACTGTAGATATTTGCATACCGTACAGTGCTGTATCATCATTATAGCCAAGTAAAAACCAGAAAAAACCGTAAATCTCAAACAGACGTGTCGGAAAAAGGGGAAAACAATGGATATGCATATCTCTGTACAAACATACAATTCATCCATAGCTTTTTTTTTCTTAACAACAACTGACACCCTTAGTGCAAGGTAGGTTTTTTTATGGACCACCATGGACCGAATAACCGAAAAAAAACAAGAAAAACAACGCGTTTCGACGTTTTAAACTTCTAGAGGTAAGACAAAGAAAAGTGGCATATCAAAACAGAAATTAGAACAATGGCCTAGATGTGCGAGGAAACGTCCTTGCTCACGCACGCCTGCGACAAAAGGAGATAGCACATGCTAAAGAGTAATGAGTGAGCTACTTCAGACGAGTGACTAGACAGAAGCTGCTAAAACAAATTTCATTCACAGTTTTAGTATTATAGCCCAGCCAGCTACACAAGGCCCTTTCACGGCCATCATCACACGGTGACATGGCACAAAAGATGACGTAGAAAAAAAAAAGAAGAATCATAGGAAGCTGACAGAAACGGGAAACGTTTGGTACAGAAATTCCAGAACGTTGGAGATAGCTTTCATGCTATGAGAGTGGCAGATATCCCTAGGAGGGCAAAATATCGGCTGAACAGAACGGGCAGACATATATGTCCGCGTCTAGTAAAGCAATATTTGACAGCGGGGGTGGGGGGGAGGGAGGTTGGATGGGGAGGACAGCGGGCCTGCTAGCAAGTACTGTATGGCAGACAGGCACTCCCCGCTCATATCCCGAGCTGTATGCAACCACAACCATCCAAAATAATGAAAAAATACAACTCAGTTCAAAACAAATCCACGCAACATAGAACACACAGCGATTGAAAACCCATCACATTCAAACTTAAAAACGGCTTCACGGTGAGCTGCTTGCACATGCAGAACAGAAACAAAAACTCACTAAAAGCCTGTGCTGACGACATCAAGCACCTGCATGTTAATAGCCAGGCAGTTGGAAACATCTGTGATTCGCATAATGGGGGCTGCCAAGGTACAAAACAACAACTGCAGGAAACAACACTGGATGAGAAAATGGAATGGCATTTACATCTCCCTCTCTCTCCCTCCCCCCCCTCGCATACACTCTCTCTCCCTCTGTGTGTGTGTGTGTGTGTGTGTGTGTGTGTGTGTGTGTGTGTGTGTGTGTGTGTGTGTGTGTGTGTGTGTGCGCGCGCGC
Organism: Conus betulinus; assembly: GCA_016801955.1. Taxonomy (NCBI): domain Eukaryota; kingdom Metazoa; phylum Mollusca; class Gastropoda; order Neogastropoda; family Conidae; genus Conus; species Conus betulinus. The sequence continues at coordinate 132,954 of JADBJO010000078.1, forward strand.
GCATGTGCGTGAGACAGACAAAGAGAGAGAGAGAGAGAGATACAGACAGACAGACAGACAGAAAGTCTAACATGCATAAGTTCGTGTGATGTGGAATCTCAGTATGTCTATGAATACATGTCTATGTGTTATATCTGTTCATGCTTTACATTAGTTGATGATCTGAACTCACGTAACTTTAATGTCGGTGTACGAGTGCATCCATGCGCTTAGAATCTGGAGCTAGGCGCCTTACTAACGATTAACGTTACTACCATTATCATAATTGCTATTATAGTTTCTAATAGTGTTTTGTTTGTGACTCCACACTGTTTTGCACACACACACACACACACACACACACACACACACACACACACACACACACACAACACACACACACACACACACACACACACACACAGAAGCACGAGTCACGTCAGTATCGCTCAGACACAATCACACTCGCTCGATTCCAGCGCCAGCGCCACTCTTTTACTGGTCCTGTGGACCAACTGGCCTGACTCCAACCTGCTTCCTGCAAGTCCATTCTCTCCATAAAACGACCTCAACGATCAGACAGGATCTTACCTCCTCATCGTCGCTCACGGCACTTCAGGTTTCACTTGTCATACACACCCGAGTCAAAGTACCAGTCAGCCTGTGTGTGTGCTGTCCCTTCAGCTCTCTCGCCACCGCTTCCATCAAACAAGTACCGTCATAACAGTCCGCTCATGTCGAAACATCACAGAGAATGAAAAGATGGGGTGGCATAGAAAATCAATAACAAAAACAAACAAAAAAAGCGATCGACGACGAACTTGTGTCAGGCAGCACCAGCGACCTCTATGACGATGTACGAAAATCGGGCTGAACATCAGCGACAAGAAACTGAACTGGATACGAAACCAATGTTAAACACACAGGGAATTCTCTCTCTCATACAAATGTCAAAGTTCCGCACATCACAAAAAAAATATGGCAAGAACCACACACACTGGGAAAAACCCCCCCTTTTCCCCCCAGCCCCTAAACGCCTGAACTGAAAATAAACATCGGCGAGAACTTCTAACGCGCTAAAAAGAAACCAAACAGAAAGCCGCGACTGCGCGCGGTTGAGGCGTTTTCCCACATCAAATGTCACCGTGGGATGTCGATAAACGACGTCGGCATGCAAATGTATTAACTTGGAGACAGAGACAGGTGGGAGAAAGGAGGAGGACGGTGAAGCCAAAGCCCACGACACGTGCAATGCTTCAAGCGCGGAATTTGGTTCAGGCCTGATATGCACGGCCCTTCCGCCTAACCATCTATGATGGTGCAGGATGGGAGATGTTGGTCGGTCGGTTACTGTCTGTCAGCGGACGCCGCGATCGATGACAATCACAGCTGAGAAAAGAATATGGGGGTGGGGGGGGGGGGGGGAGGGGGGGGAGGATGGGAAGAGAAGAGCGCGGAATCGTCGAGGTTGTCTGTGTAGACATGGGAACAGCTAAGCATGGCGACTCCACTCGTCGGGTGAAAAATGATTAGTGGCAGTTATGGTCGCTTGGCTAGGCGATTTCGGTCCGTCTCTGTTCTGTTCTGTTTCTGACTGTCTGTCTGTCTGTCTGTCTGTCTCTCTCTCTCTCTCTCTCTCTCTCTCTCTCTCTCTCTCTCTCTCTCTCTCTCTCTCTCTCTCTCTCTCTCTCTCTCTCTCTCTCTCTCTCCGCGGTCTCACTTTCTTACTGTATTAATGTTATAACTTGGATGAAAAAATTCTCGTGGTTCTCGTGAAAAAATTCTACTTGTCACTCTACATTTCAGTCCGTTTCTGTCAGTAAGTCTGGCTGCCTGCCTTTCTTTCTGTCCCTGTCTGTCTCCGCCCGTCTATCTGATTGTCTGTCCGTCCGTCCGTCCTCTCTCTCTCTCTCTCTCTCTCTCTCCCCCCTATTTTGTGAATGGGTCTTGGAATCGGGAGGATGGAGGCGTGGCGGGGGAGTGAGGGGGAATGGGAGAGGTGATGATGATGGGGGATGACGGGGGAGGTGGGACTGTTAAGGGTAGGGATGGGGGGTGTAATTCTGGGAGGCTGGATACATGTCGTGTAATCACTGATGGACTGTTCACCCATTGCATTTTTTCCTCTCATTATTGGCTCGACTTTTTCCTTTTCTGTTTTCGCCCCCCCCCCCCCCCCCCCCCCCCCCTCACACCACCCCCATTTCACTTCCAGTTTACATAATGTATTTGTGCCCGGAGGGCTGGACGCCAAACATGGCATGTGTTCATGCTTATCCCTCTACCCTCCTTACAAAAATATTCGCTAGCTCGAAAGCTACGAGTGAGTAGTGCATTTTCTTTTGTTGGGAGACTAGGTCTAACTTCATGTAGCAGTTCGCTAGCCCGTTCGTTCTCTCTAAGAACAAATGTGTGTGTGTGTTGTACGATATAAGCGTTAACGATTTCAATCATATCATCATGCCTGCTGACTCCTCTTCTTGCCGATAAGGCATCATGCCGTGCTCATGACATGAGCACGTTATAGGCGACGCTTAGCGTTGCTCATCCAGAGACCATTGCATTTGCAGTCTTACTGAACAGAATTTTTGCTTCCAACTTTAGCTCAATAAATGAACATTAGTTTTACCGAGAGAGAATTGCAATTAAACATTGCTTTGGGTCAGGATCTGTTTGAAATCAAGTGGTTTCGAAACCACAAGTATTTCTGTTTGGACCGTTGCGTTCTGTGTCTGTTTGAACAAAACGTGGCTTAATTAGTCAAATCCCTGACCACTATTATACCTCTCTGGAGGTTATGTCGACAGTTTTTTTTTTTTACAGAACTCGGTTTGAACAAAGTGACCCCAAACCATCATAGGTCTACCTTAAGACATCTATTTTGGCATCTCTCTTATTTTCTTTAGCAAAATGTGGTTTTAAAGCCGGTGGTTCCAAAGCCACCATCAATTCTTAATCTGAAGACTATGTTGACACTCCGTTTGAAAAAAATTTGGTTTGAACTGAATGGCTCTGAAACCGAGAAAGTGTAATTCTCTCCCCTGCTTCTTTCATAACCTTATTGATGTAGAACACTTTTTGTATGTAATTCGTCCCTTGTGCAGTCCTTTCTTTCTTTTTCACTTTTTTTTTTTTTTTTTTTGGGGGGGGAGGGGGGGGGGGGGGGGGGGGGGGGGGAAGTGTGTGTGTGTGTGTGTGGGGGGGGGGGGGGGGGGGGAGGAGGGGGGTAGTGGTCTTTTCGCGCCTCTTAAAAGCATTGCCGCGTGTGCATATTGAGAGCACCTATATTTCACTGCAATTACAAATCCAACGAAAAAGACAACCAAAGAAACAGAGCAGAACAGAGAGAGAGAGAATACCACGGAGACTGAAAAAAAGAAATAGAGAAGAGGTGGGGGTCAGAGAGAGAGACGGGGGGGGGGGGGGAGGACAGACAGAGACAGAGAGAGAGAGACAGCGACAGAGAGAGACAGAAACGGGGACAGAGGCAGACAGATACACAGACAGGTAAAAGGGGCATATAGATTCTCTTGGTATGACAGACAATGTCATAAAACGGCCACAGAGCGGGGCGCAATACGCCTATTAAGCTTCACTGTGCCATGAACTTTGTGGGCAGAGGGGGGCTGGGGATGGGGGATCGGAACGAGGACGAGGGGAAAGGAGGACGGGGGAAAGAGGAGGGAAGGTAGTTGAAGGGAGGAGGGGGAAAAGCTGGAAGATGGTCACTCAGATGGATGTTGCACACTGTTTTGACATGAACGTTGGAGTGTAACAGGAAACACAAACATTTTGCGCCCACTGAGCACCTACAGATTGTGAAAAACAACACAGTTCACTGCCTCAGCAGCACCTACAGGCTGGACCCCACATTGTCGGTCGTGTTTTTCGTGATACGTAACAGGTATGATCTTCTGGTTTATTCATCTGCAGAAAACCTTAACGCACACACACATTATGGACTGAAGAAGTTGGGAAGATTTAAAATCTTCTTGGAATGACAACTCACTAATTTTTGTATATTTCTCGACAAAACGATTCCCAATACGATGTTATCTGTCATTGTCCTTGTTGTGATGGTGTGGGCCGTAACTTTGAACTGATCAACATTTCAGAAAGTAACAGAATTGCTTGTCAGTAGAACCACCCAAACAACATCCATTATTTCTATCCATCACCTTGTCATTCTGCATGACAAAAAAAGGAAAAGGCAGGATGGGAGTGAGCGGTGGTGGAGAGGGAAGAGGAGATGGGAGGGGTGTGTGGGTAGGACGAACACCAACAAGTACAAAGATGGAGGGGGTGTGGATAGGACGAACACCAACAAGTACAAAGATGGGAGGGGTGTGGATAGGACGAACACCAACAAGTACAAAGATGGGAGGGGTGTGGATAGGACGAACACCAACAAGTACAAAGATGGGAGGGGTGTGGATAGGACGAACACCAACAAGTACAAGATGGGAGGGGGTGTGGATAGGACGAACACCAACAAGTACAGAGATGGGAGGGGTGCGGATAGGACGAACACCAACAACAAGTACAGAGATGGGAGGGTGCGGATAGGACGAACACCAACAAGTAGAGAGATGGGAGGGGTGCGGATAGGACGAACACCAACAAGTACAGAGATGGGAGGGGTGCGGATAGGACGAACACCAACAAGTACAAAGATGGGAGGGGTGCGGATAGGACGAACACCAACAAGTACAAAGATGGGAGGGGTGTGGATAGGACGAACACCAACAAGTACAGAGATGGTAGGGGTGTGGATACGACCCACCAGCAAGTACAAAGATGGGAGGGGGTGTGGATAGGACGAACACCAACAAGTACAAAGATGGGAGGGGTGTGTGGATAGGACGAACACCAACAAGTACAAAGATAGGAGGGGTGTGGATAGGACAAACACCAACAAGTACAAAGATGGGGGGGGGGTGTGGATAGGACGAACACCAACAAACAAGTACGAAAAGATAGGAGGGGTGTGGATAGGACGAACACCAACAAGTACAAAGATGGGAGGGGTGTGGATAGGACAAACACCAACAAGTACAGAGATGGGATGGGGGGTGTGGATAGGACGAACACCAACAGTACAAGTACAGAGATGGAGGGGGGGGGGGGGGGGGGTGGATGGGAGAGGAACAACAACAAGTACAGAGATGGGAGGGAGGGGTGTGTGGATAGGACGAACACCAACAAGTACAGAGATGGAGGGGGGGGGGGGGACAGGACGAACAACAAGTACAGAGATGGGAGGGATGTGTGGATAGGAGGAATACCAACAGGTACAGAGATGGGAGGGGTGTGGATGGACGAACACCAACAGGTACAGAGATGGGAGGGGTGTGGATAGGACGAACAACAAGTAGAGAGATGGGAGGGGGTGTGGTGGATAGAACGAACAACAAGTAGAGAGATGGGAGGGGGTGTGGATAGGACGAACGCCAACAAGTACAGAGATGGGAGGGGTGTGGATTAGGGACGAACACCAACAAGTACAGAATTGGAGGGGGGGGGGGGGTGGATAGGACGAACAAGTACAGAGATGGGAGGGATGGTGTGGTGGGATAGGACGAACAACAAGTACAGAGATGGGAGGGGTGTGGATAGGACGAACAACAAGTACAGAGATGGAGGGGGTGTGGATAGGACGAACACCAACAAGTACAGAGATGGGAGGGGTGTGGATAGGACGAACACCAACAAGTACACAGATGCGAGGGGTGTGGATAGGACGAACACCAACAGGTACAGAGATGGGGGGACGGGGGGGGGGGGGGTGGGGGGGGTGTGGATAAGGGGGGAACACCAAACTTGGGGGTGGGACAGAGATGAACGGTGGGGGGGGGGGGGATAACACCAACAAGTACAGAGATGGGGGGGGTGTGGATAGGACGGGGGGGAACACCAACAAGTACAGAGATGGAAGGGTGTGGTGGATAGGGACGAACACCAAACAAGTACGGGGGGAGGGGGGGGGGGGGGGGGGGGGGGGGGGGTTGGGACAGGACAGGACGAACACCAACAAGTACAGAGATGGAAGACGTGTGGATAGGGACGAACACCAACAAGTACAGAGATGGGGACGGCATGTGGATAGGACGAAACACCAACAAGTACAGAGATGGGAGGCGTGTGGATAGACGAACACCAAACAAGTACAGAGATTGGGAGGGGGGCGGGGGGGGGGTGATAGGACAAACACAACAAGTACAGAGTGGAGATCGGGAAAATAAACATAATCAAGAAAAAAAAAAAAAAAAAAAAAAAAAAAACAGTGGTGGCGATTCTCATCCCTCTCTCTCTCTCCTCTCTCTCTCTCTCTCTCTCTCACTCCCTCCCCACCTCTCTCTCTCCCTCTGAATTTCCACACACACACACACACACACACACACCACACACACACACACACACACATATATATATAAGCACGCCCGCGCGCGTGCGCGCGTGCACACACACACACACACACCACACACACACGCGCGCACGCGCGCGCGCGTCATACCACCTATCATCTCTCGCGTAAAGCTCGTCTTCAATCAATATTTCGACTCTTATTTTACGGGAACCCGAGAAATGCCAGTGAACGGAAAATGATGGCCACGTGATGGTCACGTCACCTTATCCTTCACACACACACACACACACCACACACACACACACCACACACACACACACACACACACACACACACACCACACAAACAAACTCGCGTGCGCGGTCACAGGGAAGGTAGCAGACCTCAAACAAATACTGCATATCATTCTTGTGTTTCACTTTAATACAAATATGAGCTTAGTACTTCTGATAATATCCGGACAAAAATTTCCTCTCTCTCTCTCTCTCTCTCTCTCTCTCTCTCTCTCTCTCTCTCTCTCTCTCTCTCTCTCACACACACACACACACACACACACACACACACACACACACACACACACACACACACACACCACATAATAAACATGCCAGCGCGCACGCACGTACGCAAACATGTAAGCGCGTGCACACATACACACACACAAAACACACACGCACGCACACACGCACGCACACACATTGCACGCGCGCGCACACACCCACACACACTCACACAACAACACACACACACACACACACACACACACACACACACACACACAACACAGGGGGGGGGGGGGGGAGGGGGAGAGTGCACACAACATTCCTCGGCCAGCATGATTGTTCTGAGCCACGGTCTAGCGCTACAACGTGTCTTTGCCGTTCATGCGTCACTGCAATCGGCGACGTGTCGTTTGTACTGCTGGGCCAGAACAGTGAAAACTGTGGAGACAGCAAGAGCAAATGACGATTCTGTAGTATGTTCGGTGGACAGCAATCTCAAAGAACGAGGGAGGAGAGGAGAGAGGAGAGAGAGAGAGAGAGAGAGAGAGAGAGAGAGAGAGAGAGAGAGAGAGAGGAGAGAGAGAGAGAGAGGCGAGAGAGAGCGAGAGAGAGAGAGAGGGAGAGAGAGAGAGAGAGAGAGAGAGACAGACAGAGAGAGAGAGAGAGAGGAGAGAGAGAGAGAGAGAGAGACTCTGAAACACTGACATTTTTAATTGTAAGGCCACCGACCTGTATACAATGGGAACAGGGTGTGCTGAGAAGAAAAAAAATGAAAATGGGTACGGGTCATCAGCAAAAGGAAGTAATTTCTTTCCAGAAAACATAAACAGACAATTACAAGGGGAAATAATTCAAGGAAGGAAACAAACCAAATCAGCAAAAATATTTTCACTTGCGTTTGAAAGCAATCACACGACATACTCATATATCTAATTTCCGTTTATAAGTTCATGTCTAGTTTTCAGTGCATAAAATGTATACACTGCCAAATTTCTAAGGATCATCATGTTTTCAGACTGCATCAAATAAGCTTAACAATCGCCATTTGGATAGGAATAGAATATGACAAATATCTTTCTCGCAGATATGAGTACTTCAGACATTCGAACAAGAAATGAAATTCGTTTTCAGTTTGATTACAAAATGGACAGTCTTTTGGCTGTTCGTCATATCTGTTATTAATTTTTAAATCGCACAATCCCAAACGAAATCTCTAAAGAGCATACCGAAAATTACTAATTGTGATAACTGACAAATATTTTTCTGTGTGGAATGTAGATCTGAATGATCTGTATCTTGAAAAACGGTCGCTCTGTGAAATTTCTGCATTCCACTCTTGGATATAGCAATCCAACATTCCTTGTTTTTAGTGCCTTCAAGAATATCACTTCATTTCCAACCCTTCATTTATCCAAATCTCTGAAAACAAAAAAATATCAAAACATCCTTTAATATAATATGATCAGTTACGATGATTGAAATGACCACGGGTAAACTTGGGAATTTTATTCAAAATCATCAAGCAGCCTTCCTTTGGAAATCTGTCAATTGCCATATTTTTGGAGTTTAAACCAATACTAAATGGATTTTAAAGTACTGTCAATACACAAAGGATATCGACCGGTTTCACCATATATCATGGTATTCGGACTTTTGGGACTCATACCCAGTAAACGTTTACAAGCGAACAAATGAAGTGCTTCTGTAGACTATATTCCGTTAAGCCCCAAAGCTCAGCAGCAGACAATAACATGGGCTGGCTTTACTTGACAATCAAACATTTTTTTTATTATTAAAACATTGACATATCCATGTTGCCTAACGCCCACATCGTTTTTAAAAAATGTCAGTAACTTTATGTTTTGCTCGCCTAACGTATTTATCTAATGCCGTGTCAAAAGCCATCAGAGAGAGAGAGAGAGAGAGAGAGAGAGAGAGAGAGAGAGAGAGAGAGAGAGAGAGACAGACAGACAGACAGACAGACAGACAGACAGACAGACAGACAGGACAGGCAGAGACACCTGCAAGATAAGGACAGAGAACGCGGTTCCAGTGACATTTTTCTTCGCTGTATTTATGTCCCACGTTGGCCAATCCTCTTTTAAAGGGAGAGAATGCAGCTTTAAGCTGAACAACACACGAGGTACAGACAGACAGACAGAGACGGAGATAGAGATAGACAGACAGACAGACAGAGAACAACAGACAGAGAGACAGAGGGGAGAACGGAAGGGTGGGGTGGACAGAGAGAGAGAGACACAGACAGAGAGACACAGACAGACAGACAGACAGACAGACAGACACAGATAGACAGACAGAGACAAAGACAGCTACTGAGCTAGAACGTGTCAAGCGACGATTCTTCATTACGTTCGGGACGAGAGAGCAATTTGAAGGAGGGAGAGAGAGAGGAGGGGGGGGGGGAGAGATGGAGAGGGAGGGGGGGAGGGAGAGAGGGAGAGAGAGAGAGAGACGCAGACACTCACAGACAGACAGACAGGTGGTCATGGTGTGTGATGGGAAAAAGAGAATGCAGGGAGAAGAACGTAGGGGGATAGGGGGTGGTGGGGTGCGGGGCAAACCGAGAGACACAAGTAAACAAGAGAGTAAGGTAAACACAGACGGACAGCAAAACTCCGGGAGCGACAAGGACAAACGATGAAAAACTTGTGGAGGGATAAAATAGAGAAACAAAAAAATCAGAGAGAGGGGAAAACTACAGGGGAAAAAAAATACTGGAGGAGGAGAAGAAGCAAACAGAAACAAAAATACACCAGGTGGAAGCCAGAGAGGCAACAAAACAATGGCAACGGCCTGCAGAAAAAAACAAAAAACAAAAGAAACAGAAGGGGGGGGGGGAACAAACAGGGAGACAAAGCAACAGGGAGAGGTACAAACGAGAGACAGACAAAGAAACAGATGGAGGGATAGACAGACAGACATACAGACAACAACAAAAAAACCAGGTGCGGAATAAAATGGGAAGGGAAGGGAATCTAGGTGTTTGCCGACACCCCCTTTCAATACTCACTGTTCCCATCCCATCTATTTGTTGTTTCAATGGAAAACATCCTAAAAGTGCATTCTGGAATATAAAAAAGGTACCAAGTAAAGACAAAAAGGTCACAGAAAAAAAACAAAACTAAAGCTATTTTAAGTCAATCACTCGGCTGGATATTGTTGATAATGTGAGGGTTTTGACAAGGGTATTTCTTTAGCTAAACGGGGATGAGTTCGGCTGTCCACCTCCCACCACCCTCCAACCTATCTGGGTCCCACTTGTCCCCCCCCCCCCCCCCCCCCCCCCACTTCAACCACCACCGATGGACAGTGAAATATTTTTACTGAACGATGGCGAATGGATAAGATCTGCTGTATCTTTTCAGATGGTGCTGTAGGCATCTAAAGATGAATTATCCCCCCCCCCCCCCCCCCCCCCCCATCCCTCTTCGACGAACCGATCCGCCCCTGGGAAAATACAGCGATCACCGTGAGACAAAGACGAGGACAGAGTCGTGGGTTGCAGTGATATTCTTTGTCTCTGTCGTGTTCGGCTTTTCCGTCTGTTCAATCCTCTTTGGAGAGAAGTTCAGATTAAACTTAAACAACATACTCGGCTTCTAGCATGTCCTTTCCCTGTTACTTGAAAAGTTTGTCTGGAGAACTGTAGTGGCAGGGTGTACATGTGAACGACCCTATTGCTTAGTACCAATGGCGAGGAAGTTAAGACAATTCGGCGAATCACGTGGACAGACACATGCCTTACTATAAATAAATACAAGATTGGCCTAGCAGCCAATATGTCGTTCTACCATCTGTGATACTCTTGGCTCAGTTCTTAGCAATAAAGCTGCAGTGACTGTGAAAGCACTCAGAGATATACTTTAAATTGTATGTGCCACGCCACCCCCCCCCCCCTCCTCTCTCTCTCTCTCTCTTCCAAACAAAACTTTCCGCACCCTCTCATCTACCTATCCGTCTGTTCCCCACCCTCTCTCATTCTCTCTCTCTCTCTCTCTCTCTCTCTCTCTCTCTCTCTCTCTCTCTCTCTCACACACACACACAGACACACACACACACACACACACACACACACACACACACACACACACCGATGTACACACACACCCTGAAACCCCTCCCTGACCAACACTTCTACACTCACATCCTTCCCCTCGCGTCCCCTCATACTCTCCCTTTCCTCCCATGTCGCAGCATTCGTTCGGAGCTAAGGGCGTGTAATTACCTCACAACAGAACCAAGAGTGACTTTCCCTGTTCGTTCTTTATCATGGAAACTACAGCTGCACTGTCATCGTCCTGAAAGGCCCACCAACACACTGACTACGCCGCACACTTGGCGGCGATGGCGAGACACCACCTTTCAAAGGGATTCCCTTAGCATTTCAGCCACGCTGTGGGTGGCATCAGAGTACGGCAGATGTGTTACCCCCAGAGGTGGGAGAACGATGAGAACAGCATCATGCAGCACAACTTGTGCAGAGGTCCCAGTATCAGAATTTTGGGGGGGGGGGGGGGGGGGGGTGTTTGAGACTGGCCTTTTAGCACACTCGTAGTGCCTGTCGTCTTGCACATCGGCCCTCGCCAAGGGAACATCGTAACAGCCCCAACAGAACACTGATCAGAGGCGAGACTCAGGTCATACTGTTTTGATCATGCTGTCCATGCTGTGTGGACACTTTAACGTTTTAGTGGAACCGTGGATGAAGGGAAAGTAAACCAGGCTTTGGTGTCCCGATTTTCATTAACATCAGCTGATTTGAAACTTTTCCAGTAACAATGTCAAGAAATCGATTCTGAATTTTTGTTGAACCTTAAATGTGCGTTTCTTTTGCTGTTCAGTATATTCTGGGTCTGTGAGATGTTACAAGATAAGCCATGCTTACAATGCGATCGCTGATTTTTTTTTTGCTCAGAAGAAAAACGACGTAATCTTGATCAGTGTAGATTTTCGTGCCACTAATGCAAGAGATTTTTTTTACACAACTAGTGTGGTCCATTTTTTGCTACATATTGCAAGCAAAATGATAAGTTTATAAATCCAAACTTTTATTCAGTTCAGAAGAAATCCGGAGACTACTTCATGTCAGAATTGCATCATTCCCTGGCATCATCTTGATAAAATATCAAGGCAACCAATTTTTCACAAAAACGCATCAGTGTAGTTTCGGAACTAAT
>JADBJO010000078.1:155000-190000 GCA_016801955.1 Conus betulinus
TAAAATCTGCTGGCCCTGACGGTTTGGTTGGTGAACTATTTAAGAATGGTGGGCACATCATGACTATTTATTTCTTAAATTTTCAACCGCTCTTTTTGATAAAGGACTATATCCAGAAAGCTGGACTGAATCGATTATTATTCCACGATTTAAGAAAGGTGCTGTGAATGACCCTGGTAATCACAGAGGAATCTCGCTGTCTGATGTAAGCAGCAAATTGTACAGCTCCATCATTAACAACAGATTACGAAAATAGATCGATCAAAATAACATTACTGGTGAGTATCAAGCTGATTTCAAAAAGAATCATTCTACTGTAGATCATACGTTTACCCGTTTGGCTCCCGTTTAAAAGTAGTTTTCATGTAATCGTAAGGTATATATAGCTTTTAATGATTTCGAGGAAGCGTTTGACTCTATTTCTAGAAACTTGCTCTGGCTAATAGTGAAAAAGAACGGTATCAATGGCAAACTAAATCGGTGTATCAAAAAGTATGTGCTACAAAGTTAAAGCAAGGGGAGCTTACCGACTACATTTTATGTACACGGGGTGCGAAATAAGGTAATGCGTACAGCCCTGTTCTTTTTTCATTGTTTATAAATGAACTACCTTAGAAATTATAGCAAACGGAAGACATGGTGCGACACTTTCTCCTGATTTTATTTAACTATTCATCTTGTTACTAGCTGATATTGTTTAATTATCTGAGACCCCAATTGGCCTCCAGACCCAGTTAAACAATATGTACCAAGCAGCCTCTAAACTTCAGCTGAAGGTAAATATGAAAGAAAAAACGCAATTTTTTTTCAGAAAGAAGGTTACTTAGCAGCAAGCGAAATATGGGTTTTTAATGAACAGATGATTGCATCTATTTCTCTACACGTCTAAGCTTTACAGCAGCTTGTCAGGACCTAGCAAACAGAGTGGAAAATGCCTTATTGTGTATCTTGCAAAAATCAGACATGTTGAATATTGATTCCTTGACAATGTTTCTCAAACTCTTCGATGCCCAGGTTCAACCGGTTGCTCAAAATGGTGCTGAGAGCTGGGGTTTAGATAAATCTGCTATTCGTGTGGAAAAAAGGTCATTCATTTGCTCTTAAGAAATACCTGAGATCACATGTAAACACAGAATGCGTTTATGGGAAAAAACCGCCCCTCCTACCTACATCAATCATCTGTACAGTGTATTAGATACTGGCCGAGGATTGTACAAATGGATGACAACAGATTACCACTTAAAGCATATGACATGCTGCTAAGAGTTGAATCACGTGGTAAAAAGTTATAATAAGTTTCAGGTGTTCGGAATTTTCTGTTTTGTAATGGATTTGAATGTGTCTGGATGTATCAAGGGGTTGGAAATGTAACTGCATTCTTGAAACAACTCTCAGCAAAGTCTGACTAATAATCGATGGCAAAAATGGCATAACAATATCGAGAACAGTGAGCGATATTCGCTTCATTGAACTTTTAAGACATCTGCTAGTTGTGAAAAATATCGCTCACTTAATGTTGACAGTCATATTTGAAAAATATATGACAAGATTTTGATTAGGAATTACACACATCAAAGCGCATCAGTACCGATATGCAACTACTAAAAAAACATCAACATGCTATGTCTTTTATGCTCAAATGAAAAGAGAGATTCAGATTCAGATTCAGATAATTTATTCAATAAGGCCAAAGCCCCATATGAACGAGGGGCGGTAACAATGTTTCACATGTATCATCATGCAATTTCAAGCAGAATTCATAGTCCATTACAAGCATTTGTTATCCACTACAAATCACGAAAGAAGAGTTTGCCTTAACTGAAAGGCTTTATGCAAATACAATGCTAATTTACGTACTATTCTTTCATCTTTCGACGACATAAGTAGACAAAATCGAAATAAACATGGATTCATATAGAATTTTGCTGGAATATACTTCACACGAAGATCAGTCAGAACAGAACATGTCAGAACAAAATGAAGCTCGTCCTCATTAGATTCCTTACACAATGGACACACTAACTCATTACCATATATAGTTTTAAAGCGATACACATGTGCATTAATTTCAGATATGCCAAATCTAAATTTAGTGACAAGAGATCGCAAATATATATCCAAATTAAGTGAAAGATATGTCTTCACCATATGACCAGAGGTATAACTTCTATACATTTTAAACCTTTCACTTGCTTTTATATGACTTTCCCAGTCCTGCCATCTGCAGTCAATTAATCTCTGGCGTAGAGTTTGCACAAATAAATTTTCTTGACCAACACCTTGGTACTCCCACACATAACCAAAACCAAATTCATAAAGAAATAATCGAATGTTTGATACCCAGTTGTTTTTCCCTTTTGAGTCCAAGTCGTATAACATGGTGTAAGATTCCTTGGTAGTCGATCAATGCTCATTTTTAGTAATTTGAACCAGTAACGAATGCACCTAATTGCCGCATTTATGTACAGTGGGTACCTGTTGTTTCTTCCATACACTAAATCATTTGGAGTTCTTACATGCACTCCTAAAAACTTTTTAAGGCCAAATAAGTGGACTGACTCGCAATGCATTCTGATTTTTCTGTCCAGTCCCCACAGCTCTGATCCATATAGTGCAATCGGTTGTATGTAAATATCGAAAATCTTGACAAAAGTTCTAAAGAATTGTTATTCAAAAGGTATAGCTTTCTCAAAACATATAACAAACGATTCTTTGCTCTTCCAGAAAGATCTCTACAAGTGGCTACAAAGCTTAAACGAGTTGAGAAAAAGATTCCAAGATACTTGTAAACATTAACTACTGGCATGGCAATATCATTGTATACCCACCTTTCCCTGGCTGACAAGTGACCCCCTTTCCTAAAAACTATTACATTACTTTTATCCATGTTTACCTTCAATTGCAGCTGGTCAGCTGAAGTCATCAAACTATTTAGTTGTGTTTGCAAACCAATAACCGTTTCAGATAGTAAAACTATATCGTCAGCAAACAATAAGATAAACAGTTCCATATAATCTACAGTAAACCTAGCACCATGTCTTCCGTTATCTATTACTTCTAGTGCTAACTCGTTTATAAATAAAGAGAATAAAATAGGGCTGCAGACGTCACCTTGTTTTACACCTCTAGTACAATTTATATAATCTGAGTTTTGCACCACATCGAATTCTTGTTTTGACAACATT
This sequence comes from Conus betulinus, assembly GCA_016801955.1. NCBI lineage: Eukaryota > Metazoa > Mollusca > Gastropoda > Neogastropoda > Conidae > Conus > Conus betulinus. Next base: position 158,186 of record JADBJO010000078.1, read on the forward strand.
ATACATGCTTCTAACACAATTAAAGAGTCTTCCCGTAATCCCGTTTTTGAATAGGACAGGCCACAATAAATCTCTGCTGATTGAATCAAACGCCTTTTCAAAGTCAATAAACGCTACGTACAATTTGCGATTGAGGGAAAACTGTTTCTGGATTAGAGCCATGAGAGTAAACACATGATCAATAGTTGAATATCCATGTTTAAAACCTGCTTGATATTCACCAGTTATATTATTTTCCTCCACATAATCTTGTAGTCTTTGATTGATAATGGCGCTGAATACTTTACTACTTATATCTGACAGAGAGACACCTCTATAATTATTAGTATTATTTACATTACCCTTCTTATAAAGCGGAAGGGTCACAGACTCACACCAGCTTTCTGGAAAAATACCCCTTTCAAATAATGCATTAAAGAATTTCACAAAAAAATCAACAACTTTTTCACAAGGAGTTTTTCAAAAACTCTCCGATTATTCCATCAGGTCCAGCAGCTTTTCGTTTTTTAACTTTACTAAGCGCTAACAGAACTTCTTCACGAGAAATTGGGCGATTCATATATTCATTATCAACTTCCGGAAAGTTATCACTACCACTACTGAAAAAAGAGAGAGAGAGAGAGAGAGAGAGAGAGAGAGAGAGAGGGGGGGGGGACAGACAGACAGACAGACAGACAGACAGAGAAGGCGGGATAGAGACAGACAGACAGACAGAGAGCGATCCTATGACTAATGATTAATTAACATGCAACGAATGGGTGCAACGAGTAGCGGTTATTATGATCGCCATCACGACTTCCGGGATTATTCTGTGATCTAAGTCGATGTCACTGGTGTGTGTGTGTGTGTGTGTGTGTGTGTGTGTGTGTGTGTGTGTGTGTGTGTGTGTGTGTGTGTGTGTGCACGCGCGCGCGCGCGCGCGCGCGTGTGTGTGTGTGTGTGTGTGTGTGTGTGTGTGTGTGTGTGTGTGTGTGTGTGCACGTGTGCATGCGTGCGTGTGTGTGTGTGTGTGTGTGTGTGTGTGCGTGCGTGCGTGCGTGTGTGTGTGTGTGTGTGTGTGTGTGTGTGTGTGTGTGTGTGTGTGTGTGTGTGTGTGTGTGTGTGTATGTCTGTCTGTTTCAACATAAAAGCGGGCACCAAATCAGTAATCAATAACGTGAGTCACTTCTCCCAGCACGCTGGTCCCCAGTTCCTTATCTCACTCCCTTCCATCCTCATCGTGTCGTCACGATCCCCACCACCCCATTGTCGCCAGTCATCCGCCCTCCCCTTCCCCACCCCCGCACATGTCTTTCTTCCGTGTTCGCCTCAAGTGTTGCGAGTTCAAACCACGCTGGCGCCCAGCATCAAAACTGCCGTTTCCGCTGCCCCTCTTCGTGTGTTGTCGTTCTGGTGTTGTGCAGGATAAGACAGACCCCCTTCCCACACTCTCCTTGGACAGTAAGTTAGTCCCAGTCTGCTCTATCGTCTCTGGTGGGCGTGGACTTTAAACTGACTTTAAACCTGAAAGGAGCTAATCAATCTTCCGTGTGACGAACTTCACCACCGAAGAGAACAGTATCCCATGTTTCTTCTTTGTGTACCGGTTTGTGTGAATCTTCTGATACTCCGGTCATATGTTATTGCATATTTTGACTGACTGGGCTTTTAAAAAGAGATATTTGTATCACATACACACGTACCTCGGAGAGTTTCAGTTTAAACCAGGTGTCACTGCTGGCAGGCTAGTCCATATATATACGTTGCATCACATCTAAGTTCTGAAACCACACTGCGAAGGATCGACAGTTGATGGACAGATGAATTAATGACTAAGATGAAAGGATTTAAGATAAGGATAGACAGATAAGGATAAAGAGGAACAGAGACAGACAGACAGATAAGGACAGAGAGGAACTGTCTGTACGCCTGTCTGCCTGTCCTTCTGTTCTTCTTCTTCTTCTCTTCTTCTTCTTCTTCTTCTTCTTCTTCTTCTCCTCCTCCTCCTCCTCTCTCCTCCTCCTCCTTCTCTTCTTTTCTTCTTTCTTCTCCTTCTCTTTTTCTTCTTTTTTCTTCTTCCCACACACCAATGCGCTGGCCCAGCGCGCTGCTATCTCCGGTACTGAATGGTATGCATCCACATCAGCGGCGTGTAGTCAAACGACCCCAACCATGGTCAATAGTTTAGGGTACATCAGGTTCCAGTAGTTCGCACGTTCTCGCCCAGCTACCACTATCAACGGTGAGATTCTGTCAGCTGTATTCACGCTGAAACAAGTTTGTTTGTTTGCTTTTAATCAGGCGAGATGGACGGGTTTGCCAACACACGAGGCTGCACAAGCAGCCACTGCAAATCTGGCGGCACTTAAAATTTTGGATGCAGCAAAAGCGATTGACGTAAATTCAGCGCACACAAACCAGGCCCTGCAAAAATGAAGATTAAACGATTGTTGCTCCTGTTGTTGTTGTTGTTGTGTGACTAGATGCCTCAAATTGCAAATTGTGGGGGGGGGGGGGGGGGGGGGGTGGAGGAAGAAAAGTAAAGAAAAGAAAAAAAATCTCATAACACAGCCCGCAAAGTTTGACGGGCATTTAGGTTGAGCCTACACCGCGAATGGACCGTCAAGACGGAAACAATATTCTCATCAAATTCACACGTCTGCGCGCGGGATAACAAAAACTTTGTGCATATTGAGACTCACTCCCCCTTTTTTGTTTGAGGGTTTTTTGTTTTGTCGCCACCGTCAACAACATCGCCAGACCACCACCTTCCGAAAAAACAGCCCAACGAAGCCGTTGTTACGTTCAAAAACAGCAACAACGAAGCCGTTGTTACGTTCAAAAAACAGCCCAATAAAGCCGTTGTTACGTTCAAAAAACAGCCCAACGAAGCCGTTGTTACGTTCAAAAACAGCAACAACGAAGCCGTTGTTACGTTCAAAAACAGCCCAATAAGGCCGTTGTTACGTTCAAAAACAGCAACAACGAAGCCGTTGTTACGTTCAAAAACAGCCTAATGAAGCCGTTGTTACGTTCAAAAACAGCCTAATGAAGCCGTTGTTACGTTCAAAAACAGCCCAACAAAACCGTTGTTACGTTCAAAAACAGCCCAAAAAGGCGTTGTTCACGTTCAAAAACAGCCCAATGAAGCCGTTGTTTACGTTCAAAAACAGCCCAATGAAGCGTTGTTACGTTCAAAAACAGCCCAATGAGGCCGTTGTTACGTTCAAAAACAGCCCAACGAAGCCTTTGTTACTTCAAAAACAGCCCAATGAAGCCGTTGTTACGTTCAAAAACAGCCCAATTAAGCCGTTGTTACGTTCAAAAACAGCCCAATGAGGCCGTTGTTACGTTCTGAAAAACAGCCCAATGAGGCCGTTGTTACGTTCAAAAACAGCACAATGAGGCCGTTGTTACGCTCAAAAACAGCACAATGAGGCCGTTGTTACGCTCAAAAAAACAGCACAATGAGGCCGTTGTTACGCTCAAAAACAGCACAATGAGACCGTTGTTACGCTCAAAAAAAAAACACAATGAGGCCGTTGTTACGCTCAAAAACAGCACAATGAGGCCGTTGTTACGCTAAAAAAAAAAAAAAAAAAAAAAAAAAAAGAAAGCACAATGACAATGAGGCCGTTGTTACGCTCAAAAAACAGCACAATGAGACCGTTGTTACGCTCAAAAACAGCACAATGAGACCGTTGTTACGCTCAAAAACAGCACAATGAGGCCGTTGTTACGCTCAAAAAACAGCACAATGAGGCCGTTGTTACGCTCAAAAAACAGCACAATGAGGCCGTTGCTACGTTGTAGTCAACACCCACACCCATTTAAGATCATAAATTATGCCAATCACAGGAGACCGGCACAGTATCCAGCTAACTCTTTACTGAGACTACCAGAAAACGACATGTTAAAATAGGCAGCAAAAATGTCCCCCTCTTTTTAAATTCAGGCTTTTTTTTTTTAACGTTGAGCGCCAACAGGATTCAACCTGGCAACCTCTGCACACCCAGTTCTGCGCTCTACCCACTAAGCCACCAAGACGCTACTCCTCTAGCCGATGACGTCTGACGGAAATTAATGGAAGAACGCCGTTGAACGGCTGGGATCCATCCTGTCACGACATGAAAGGCCCTTGTCCTGCCGGCAGCGGGTCCTGGGGGGCTCTCGGCGGTCTCTGCGCAATGTCAGGGGGCCGTACAGCCCAGGCGACGCAGCTCGGCCAGGTCTGACAGCTTCCGTCTCCTCGCGGGAGGTGACACAAGGGTCAAGGTCGCACGCGACGAAAGAATACGACTACGAAAATTAATGTTTCAGTGTGATTTAGGCCAAGGCCCGTAACTGAAGAGGCCAGCCATGCTGGCACCATGCACGCCGATCAAGTAGCGTGCTACCAGTTGTGACAAGCTGACTTGTCATCAGGAAACATTTTACAGACGTTTTGAAATGCTGTTTTTTAACTGTAGAAGATTTAGGCCAAGGCGGCTAATCGGAATGAATAGCCACGTAATAACACCGTGCACATCGATCAAGTAACACCGGTTATAACTAACCCATTTGTCATAAAATAATAGATTTGTTTAATACAGTCGCATGTTGTCTTTAAGCTGTGGCTGTAACAGTACAAAATCATCGAAAAATGTTGTAATGAACAACGTTAAGTTTTAAAATAACACACCTTCATTCCGCACAAGCAAACTGATTCAAAAGCGAGGTGGGTAACTAGAACACTCGGGCTGAGTGACTCTTAGTTTCACATCAGGATGAACACGGCAGCAAGATATAAAATGAATGGCATTTTTCTCGGAACCATAACATAATCGACACATCACCTTATCAGCTCTTTTTATCACTGTCTCTAACGCGGTGGCAAATCAATGTCTTACACACCGAAATTATGCTTTGCTGGTTTGTTTGTTTTTCACTGTTGACATATCTATTTACTCTGTTTAAGCGCTGTTTAAACACCTGATATTCATCAAGCCTGCATAGATGTAGATGTCCCCCCCCCCCCCCCCCCAAAAAAAAAAAAAAAAAAAAAAAAAAAAAAAAAAAAAAACTGCCGGAGACTCAATATAAATGGTGTCCCCCGTCTTCTAACAAAATCTCTGCTGGTAATTTCCTCTTTTATGTCATTTTCTTTGCTTTTTTGTGGTGTCCAGTCTTTCTGCCAATGTGGCCCACTTGCCCGTCTTTGTTCTAAAAACATATTAAAATCTTTCTTTCGTTGACTCTATGTGAGCTTTTCTGTTGCTGTTTATTGACCAGGCAGTGAAAGCAGACACTCTGTCCAGCGTGTAAATTAGCTGTCATTCTTCAGAGTATGCCTGTCCCTGTGACCTTTTTGTGTGTTTTTTGCTGCATGGCTGCGTTCATCATCAATTTCTTAAAACGTTCCGATCTAAGGGAAAAATAAATCATGCAGAAGGCATGGCGCCCGCCGCGTGTGATCCGGTTTCATCAACCAGGTATGTCAGAAATAGGTGAGATGCTCGAGCGGATGCGTACGCAAAAGCTGTTACCCGACATCGAGTCCAATGCAGGTTACGTAACATTTGCCGCGTTTGTGTTCATGCGCTTCATATTTACAGCACCGGATGATGTTCACGCCATACGTGCTCTCTAGACATCATCCTTGTGTTTATTGACAGCGGCGACTGTCGATGACAACCGAACGCGGCGAGTCGAAAAATGACATGTTCGGAAAGCACGTGACAACAGTTCTGAAGCTGTGTCCGTACACTCTTAAAACTTGCTGCACACCTAGGCAATGCTTCTCCCTTTTTCACCGTGTAAAAAATGCAACTGAAGGCGGTGACACTTGATTCTTGCATTGTTTTGAGTGTCTCTCGATTCCATCGGCACCATCTTTGTGAGAAAACGTGCTAGGTCAGTCAATAAACGGACTCGGTTTTGCCGAGATTGTGCATTAAGTCCATTACTATAGATAAATGTATGGTGTTGTTAGTCCGTTAGGTTGTACTTATGTCCATTACTACAGAAAAATGTGTGGTGTTGTTAGTTTGTTAGGTTCTTTAGTTGACCACAGGTAGTTATAAAGACTAATTATAATACATTGAAACATATATCTGTGTAAAATACCTCAAGCAACAATTCCAACAACTGTAACAGTCCCCTTGATTTGGAAAGCATTCACAGATTCAAGCTTATTTGCTTTGCCTTTCTTTTTATTTTTGTTTATTTATTCATTTACAATTTATATATCTATTCATTCATTTATTCAATTTGTTGATGTTTTTGCTTCTTGTTTACTTGCTTTTTCTCCGAGTTGATTACTTCATCAATGATTTTCAAGATTTCACCGACAGAAATATTTAATTTCGTAAAGCTCCTGGCCCCATCATCCCTCTCTCTCTCTCCCACACCCATCCTCTCCGACCCTCGAACGTTTTAGTCCTTCTCTCAAGCCCATTTGCATATGTGTGTGTGTGTGTGTGTGTCAGCGCCCACGCGCATACGTGCGTGCGTGCGTAAACAGATGGGGAAAGAGTTTAAAAGACTGGTAATCTGTATTTCCAACATGAAGACAACAAGCGAGAAGATTCCTTTCCGTAATGACGTTGCCCCGAAAGGAACCAAGACTGACCAGTTCGCTAATACTACGAATACGTAATCACTTTTGTTGTTGTTATGAGAAGACAAGAAACATGTTAATTACTGACTGTTACACATTTAGAAAGAGAGGGGGTTTGTTACCGCCAAGGACATTGACAAACAAAGCACAGGATAAGACACGATGCATTTCGACAGCTTGGGTCTTCTTCAGGGAAAAAAAAAAAAACAGATCACATTTTAATTTAGGACAGTACAAACAAAGAACGAAGAGTGACCTATCGTTGCCCATATGGTAGGAAGAATGGCCGCCAGACGGAAACGACAGTGGGGATTATGGGAGAGGAAAAGGAGGTGGGTGGTGCGTGGGGGGAGTGAGACGATGGGGTTGTGTAGCTAGTTTAGTGGGGTGGTGTGATATATTTGTGACGGTTGTGGTTAAGGTGGATTGATAATAATGCTAAGTGGGGGCGAGGGGGGGGGATTTTATATATATATATATATATATATATATATATATATATATATATATATATATCTTAGGAGATCCAAGGAAAATGCACGATTCTTAGCCGCTGACAATGCTTGGGTTATTGAACAGCAGAGCTGACCACTCAGACTGTTCCATATCTTTTGATCTCCCTTGCATCCTTAAATGGATCCTCAAGCATAGGCTCAAAGATTGTCCCTTACATTTTATACTGTTTGCGTCATGTTTTTAGTTTTCAACAACTTTTTTCCTCTCCACACTTTCGTTTTGCTTAATTCTACTACCTTTTGCTGGCTGCTTTGGGGGTGCTGTTGGATTCTTTGTCGAACCCTTGGTGGTCGGAACACCACAGAATTATGGACTGTGGTGTGTCTCTATCTGACGCCAAGAGCACAGACACAATCAGCCGTGTCTCCCTGATGAGTCCGATCCAGCGGACGAAAGGTCTCGGAACAGGCGTTACATATAGATCTAAAGGTCTCGGAACAGGCGTTACATATAGATCTGCCTTCGAAAGGCCTCGGAACAGGCGTTACATATTGAACTAAAGACCTCGGATCTGGCGTTACATATAGATCTGCCTTCGAGAGGGGTTGCGATGGTTTCCTCAAGCAGCTAGTGAAGGGTTTTTCATATTTATGAGACATTTTCCCATTTACTTCATCTTCAAAAAAAATTTTTTTTTTCTCTATACTTCAAATCATTACAATAATGATGGAAAAATTGTTAACCTACACTTGTTTCTTTCCCCCACTATTTAATTGTTCAACATTATATATATATATAACACAAGTAAAAAATCCACATGTCTGTGCCTGTTTCTTCCACTTTATTTCATTTTCAAATTTTCGGCTTTTCAGCCTTCGTCAGAAATCTGCACATTCGAAAACAATAAGCCATCACACCATCAGCGCTCCCATCCATTTTTACACTTTTACATTTCTATTATTGTTCCTTTCCCACACATACACAGTCAAGTATGCACCACCCAGCAAGCCACACACACATAGATAGATAGAAGGGATAGTAATGATGATAGTGGTAGTAATTATGATAACTAAGTAGATGAATAAAATGAAAGTAACTGTAATCAAAAAAAAGAAAAAAAAAAAAATACATCGACAGAAACGTCGGAAAGTGGACGGATAGGTGGGGTAATGGCGCGGGTGGGGGGGGTGGGGGCAGCCTCCTATTTCAGCTGGGATCAATTGTTTGAATAATCGTCTACCTTGTTTTGTTACCGACATCCCTGCGACATGCTTGTATCACAGCACCGCGGTCCACCAACCTCCAACCTGTAATACAACAGCCATGGCAGTGCTTTTCGATGTTCTTAGAGGCAGGAACCACAGCATTGCCGTTAAACATTCCTGTGAGTCTGAAAGTGGATTCTTCTTCCTCTCCCACCACCCACCGTCCTCAAATCCATCCCCACAAACGCTTCAAGCCACATGTTTGGTAATTCCTGCAGGCAGATTACCGTGAATGGAACTGGACCATCTGGGAAACCACTGCTGATGCAAAGAAAGGATCACGGCTTGACTTCTGCCGCCAGAAAGTTTGGATCAGGAGACGGCAAATGGATTGTAGATACAGACACGTCATTGGGTAGGAATCTCAGAGAGAATGAATGAATGGATGACTTCAGGAATCTGAGAGAGACAGACAGAGATAGAGACAGAGAGAGACAAAGCGAGAAAGAGACAGACAGAATACGAGAGAGAGAGAGAGAGAGAGAGAGAGAGAGAGAGAGAGAGAGAGACTGGTAAGGTTGAATAAGGGAGGGGGTGTTGGTCTGTAACAACTGATATTCTGACTCGCTTACGGTTTTATTTCAAGAGAAAGCTGCTTTCAAAACGCTTGCTTGGATTGTACAGCAGTTTGGTTCACGTACCTTACTGTGTCACCGGAAGTAGCAGCGAGATCAAGGTTGGTCACCGCTCTTATCCGCCACCACCACCACCCCACCCCCTACCCTCCCGGAGGTCCTGCATAGCTCAGCCAGAAGGTTCTCTGTAGGACTCAACCCTGATGGTCGTGAAGAACCAGAGAATGATGAGGTCAGAGGAACGTGAACAGCACAATGGTTGTGAAAGACAGACTGAAACAGAGAGAGAGAGAGAGAGAGAGAGAGAGAGAGACAGTGAGAGAGAGAGAGAGGAAGAGGGGGGGTAGACAGAGACAGACAGACAGAGAGAGAGAGAGAGAGAGAGAGAGAGAGAATGTGTGTGTGCACGCGTGAGCGATTCAAAAATACACATCCTAACGTATTTTGCTATTTTTATGTGTATGCGCGTGTGCACGCACGCATGTAAGCACACTTACACACATACACACACACGCGCGCGCGCGCGCGCGCGCGCACGCGCGCAATATATACATATTAATAAATCGAAGGACGTCTATCACCATCATCATTACACACACACACACACACACACACACACACACACACACACACACACACACACACACACACGTACATGGACACACACACGCAGGCACACACACACACACACACACACACACACACACACACACACACACACACACACACACAGGCGCGCGCGCGCAAACTCCAGAACTGCCACGTACTTGGTGAGTCGACGGGTGTCCATCATGAATTCGCCTGGTGCCATCTGGACAGGCCCCGCTGTGCTGCAGCACCGCCACGTCAACAACACGGATGAAATCTCAGGTCAGCAGTCGCCACTACAGCCGACCACACATGGCGTGCCCACTGTGGGCCACAAGTCGTTCCTGTTCACATACAGATATACACACTATGGGCCACAAGTCGTTCCTGTTCACACACAGATATACACACTGTGGGCCTCCAGTCATTCCTGTTCACACACAGATATACACACTGTGGGCCACAAGTCGTTCCTGTTCACACACAGATGTACACACTGTGGGCCATAAGTCGTTCCTATTCACACACAGATATACACACTGTGGGCCATAAGTCATTCCTGTTCACACACAGATATACACACTGTGGGCCATAAGTCATTCCTGTTCACACACAGATATACACACTGTGGGCCATAAGTCGTTCCTGTTCACACACAGATATACACACTGTGGGCCACAAGTCATTCCTGTTCACACACAGATATACACACTGTGGGCCACAAGTCATTCCTGTTCACATACAGATATACACACTATGGGCCACAAAGTCGTTCCTGTTCGAACACACAGATATACACACTGTGGGCCACAAGTCATTCCTGTTCACACACAGATATACACACTGTGGGCCACAAGTCGTTCCTGTTCACACACAGATGTACACACTGTGGGCCATAAGTCGTTCCTATTCACACACAGATATACACACTGTGGGCCATAAGTCATTCCTGTTCACACACAGATATACACACTGTGGGCCATAAGTCATTCCTGTTCACACACAGATATACACACTGTGGGCCATAAGTCGTTCCTGTTCACACACAGATATACACACTGTGGGCCACAAGTCGTTCCTGTTCACACACACAGATATACACACTGTGGGCCACAAGTCATTCCTGTTTTCACACACAGATATACACACTGTGGGCCACAAGTCATTCCTGTTCACACACAGATATACACACTGTGGGCCACAAGTCATTCCTGTTCACCCACAGATATACACACTGTGGGCCACAAGTCATTCCTGTTCACCCACAGATATACACACTGTGGGCCACAGGTCGTTCCTGTTCACACAGAGATATACACACTGTGGGCCATAAGTCATTCCTGTTCACACACAGATATACACACTGTGGGCCACAGGTCGTTCCTGTTCACACAGAGATATACACACTGTGGGCCATAAGTCATTCCTGTTCACACACAGATATACACACTGTGGGCCACAAGTCGTTCCTGTTCACACACAGATATACACACTGTGAGCCACAAGTCGTTCCTGTTCACACACAGATATATACACACTGTGAGCCACAAGTCTTTCCTGTTCACACACAGATATACACACAAATGAATAGAAATCGAAACAAGGCTATTTCTATCGACATTTTCAAAATGAAAGAAAGAAAATGTCAGTGTTTTGTCTTTGTCATGTAATGCGGAGCGATATTTCATATGCTACGCGATTACATGAAACAGTACAGATTAAGAAAAAGATTATTGATTCGTGCGTTACACTATAGGTTAGTCGTGTGACACAAGGGAGCGTACTGGCTGAACGTGGCCCAGAGTTTGAGTGAAATTTTTAACACTGTTCACGCGATTTGAATATAAACAGGCGTTGGCCTGTATCGGTGCGCACTCTGAGAATGGAACAGACGATTTAGATGAAGAAGAGGCGGACTGTGCCCACTGATAAAGGCAGAGCCTAACACATACAGAAGTATGTGAATTGTAGTTGAATGACCGGTACTCAAGCCGTAAGTATCTAATTTTATATTGTGAGAATCTAGATGATTCTCCATTTTGTTTTCAATGGTTTATTGTCGAACCGAAACTATGTTTGAAAAATTGAAGAGTTAAAAAATGTTAAAGTGTAACATGACTGCTAACTGGCTGGCAGTGTTTTGAACTCGTGTTTATCCGGTTTGTTATAGCTGGGCCGACTCCCCGTGCGGTAGAGGAAAGAAGAGACTGGAGATCGGGCACTAAGGTGGATGGCCGGGGGCTGCGCGCGCGTTCCCGGCCAAGCTCCGATCCGCGGGAAGATCCAGGTTGGGCAAGAGTTTTGTCGCCGACCAGTAGTTTGTGATGTGTATGGGATCCCCGCACAGAGGAAGCCAGTTCCGGACACCACAGAGAGTGTGTGTGGACACTTGCAGTGAGTAAACCTGCAATAGTGACTTTCAATGAAGCTGATTGGTTGCATCAGCTGAAAGAATCACAGAATATGAAAATATATAAGCTTTGATTGATGCCAGAGTAAAAAAACCCCCCCCATGGGATTTTAAAAGATTAAGGAGGGGAATAATCAAAATTGACCTTTGTTTGCGCCTTATGTGTATGGAGTGGATGCAGTTGTGTGCGGAGGAAACGACAGGTCAGGTTCGTGTGTGTATGTGCGTGCATGCATGGATATCGTACGTCTGACAGTCTTGTAACTTGTTTGTCCCTTTTGTCCCGCTGAATAATCACAGTTTATTTTCTAAACATGTTTATATTTAATTAGTATAGACGAACATTTTCAAAATGGAACAAACACGTGTTTATATTTAATTGATATAGACAAACAAGCGGATTTTATGACAACTTTAAATGCGCTGGTAAAGATTCTTCAGTCTACACGCGCGCGCACACACACACACACACACGCGCGCGCGCGAGCACCCCCCCCCCCCCCCCCCCCCCCCCCCCCACACACACACAACACACACACACACACACACACACACACCTGCAAATTGTTTTCTCTTCACCACATACAGTCTTGTGCAGATGCGGTTATTACAGAAGGACAATTTGCTCAGATTTCCGTGTTCAGTGATTAATCTGTTCCTAGAAAAATCACTAGTTGTTTGCAGTTTCTGTGAAAATGTGAAAATATTTGGAAAAGCTATGTGAAGATCTGCGTGCGTGCGTGCGTGCGTGCGTGTGTGTGTGTGTGTGTGTGGTGTGTGTGTGTGTGTGTGTGTGTGTGTCTTTAAGTGTGTGTGCGTGTGAGTGTGTCTGTGTCTCTGTGTGTATTTGTGTGTGTGCGCGCGTCTATGTATGTGTGCGTGTTCGCGTGTGTGTGTGTATGTGCGTGTTCGTGTGTGTGTGTGTGTGTGTGTGTGTGTGTGTGTGTGTGTTGTTGTGTGTGTGTGCGTGCTTGCTCTCTCTCTCTCTCTGTCTCTCCATCCATCTCCATCCATCGGTCTTGCATAAGCTTTAAAATTACACGCATCCTGCTCCATAGGTCTACACTACATGCTTGTACTCCCCACCCTAACCCCCACCCGCCTTCAATCCAATGCACACAAAGATCCACGCACACGCACACAATATACCACCACTTAATTCTACTGTCATCACTGATATTCTTGTACTGGGAAGGAAGGAAGAGACAGACAGAGACAGGAGGAGAAGGCAGAAGGGGGAGGAAATGAGGACCTCGAATTTTTTTGAAGAATAAAAGTGCCAACGGCTCTTTCTACCAATCACGGGACGTTACTATTTTTAGTGTATGGCCCGCGCGGCCCGTGGATACACTAGTAATGGACGGACATAAGTGAAAAGATTTCCTTTTCGAATTTTACCCCAACGTTTATCTTGCGGATGTCGAGGATGAGGTGGATTTTGAACAGGAAAAGACTGAAGTAGAAACTAGAGTCTTCAAGCTTCATCTTTCTTCTTCATCTCTGTCTCTTGAACATATGAACATGAATATGTATGTCCCGCCACATCACTCAGTACACTTCCTTTTGATCCCTCGAAGTTTGCCTGGAATACAAATAGAACACGATGTACTCAGGAACACTTACAAGGGGAGAATGAGGAGGATGGGGGAGGGGAGGGGGGGGGGGGGGGGCAAGTTCATGCTGCACTACATGTTTAAGCTCAAAGCTGCATCGTGCTGTGACATAAATGTGCACTGTAACATTTCTGTCTTTTGAGGATTGATGTCATCCCAATGTATTCATGTTTGTTTTCGTGGAGCTGCAAACCAAATTCTTGACGGGTTATGGGCGGTATTTATTCAGCACAGTGTGATAGCCAAGCCGTATCACTTTCACTCATTCGTTTCTTTGGGGTTGCGCTCTCTCTCTCTCTCTCTCTCTCTCTCTCTCTCTCTCTCTCTCTCTCTCTCTGTTATGTTATTTCATTTCTTTCCTCACTTCCTCATATCCCGTCAATTTGTTTCGAAGGGGATGGGGGATGGCCAGATGGGGTGGGGGGTGGGTGGGGGGTGGGGGGCATTACGAACATTAAGGTGTCCACGCTCATCTCCAATCGGCAAAACACCAACGAGAAATAAGAAGAGTGAGGGAGTGAGAGAGTCGTCAACGTGCACATGAACGTTAACTCAACCAAGGGGAGAGAGTGCGGGGGGTGCTGGGGGGTGGGTGGGGGGAGTGGATGCGAGAGGATGACAAGGGTGAAAGGCGGAAGCTGGGAATGGGCGGAGGAGGCTTAAGGCGAGCGGGAGGGAGGGGGGTAAAGCTGGTGACGGGTGGATGGGAGGAAGGTGATGCGAAAGGGGGAGGGGGACAGTACGTCGTCGTCAGTAGATTTCCATGCAAGCTCTGCAGCAGCCCAACATGGAGGACTGGGGAGAGGAGGGGGGGGGGGGGGGGTGAAGTGCATCACACGCACACACAAAGTAGAGGAATAACCGGGCAATCTTTCAATCTAATCATCCACAAAAGCATTTTCGTGCCTTTTCTGTATTTCGTTTTTGTGAAGGGTTTGTGTGGGGAGAGAAGGAGGCTACGGTGGTCTAGATCCTCTGTAACTCTCTCGCCCCATTTTGTCCGTCATTCCTATCCAGTCTCCTGTCCCTATAAACATCCATCTCTCTCTCTCTCTCTCTCTCTCTCTCTCTCTCTCTCTCTCTCTCTCTCTCTCTCTCTCTCTCTCTCTCTCTGTATGCGTTGGTGTGCGTGTCCGTCTGTAATCCCCTCTCCACGAATGCACCATGCAATTTTCCCCACTCTTTGTCTTAATTTTTTTGTTTTTACTCGGAATGTGGCGGGCCATGATTATCCTTGATTACAAGCCCCAAGGGTAAATATCCCAACCGTTACGTTCCTAACCGTTGCAAGAACGATCTGCGATTCCGTCGTGCCCGTTGCAAAGGCCAGCCGGCCCCATGGGGTGAGATAAGCTTTGGGCACGCAATGACCCCCCCCCCCCCCCCCCCCTTTTCCTGCCCCCTCCTCTCTCGCTGTCTGTCTCTCTCCCTTTCTGTCTGTCTCTCTGTCTTTCTGTCTCTCTCCCCCCCCCCCCCCCCCCCCCCTCTCTCTCTCTCCCTCTCTCTGTTTCCCTTCTTTTCGTAGTGATGGAGCCGCTCCAGCAGTTTAAAGATAAATCTTCGAGAACAACGGTCCAACTGCAATCTTACCAGGTTCCAGTCGAAAGGCGATCTACGGGGCCTCGAATCTCATGACTCGACAGGTATAGTAAAATCTATAAACGAAAGTGGCGGGAAATCACACCAAACACGTTCAACCAGCCTTCTTCGACTCAACTTCTTTTTGGCTTGAAGTCTGTTGAATCTTTGAAATCAAACCAGATAAATGTTGTCTTTGTAAGCTAGAAGTCAGGGAGGAAATCTTACGCAATTGTGTAACGTTTTTTATTTTTGTTTCTGCGTTATCGTTCTTGTTTCTGTGCATCACAGATACTACCGTTCTATGATTGGTAGATCAAATGAGCGCAGTTCTCCTTCCAACGACTACAGTAGGGTTCAAGACATCTGTGCATTTGAATTTAAAACGCGGCAATTATACCCGGATTCCCTTTGAACTAGGTACATTATAAGTAACAAGAGCAACAAGCCAATGATTAATTAAAAAAAAATTAACCGAGCACACACACACACACACACACACACACACACACACACACACACACACACACACAAAGAAAAAAATATATCGTCTCTTGTCGACAGGCAGTATTACAAAATGTATGTGCGTAAACAGTAGAACGATTTTGGTGAACTATGAAGTTACAATAATAATAATAATAACACATTCTTTACAAGGTCAAAAGTACATCAGTTGCGACACGTCATAACCTCGGACACCCTTGATTAATTCAGATGCATCTATCATTTGGGGGGGGGGGGGGGGGGGAGGGGGGGGGGGGGCAACTGTTTTCTTTCTTCGTCTGCATACACTATTTGATGTTAACACCCAGTCAAGAGCATTATCGTCTGCATGCATTTCTTTTTTTTCTTGTTGGTTTTGAGGAACGCAGCCCCAGGCAGAGAAAAAAGGATCAACAACAAGAAAAAATAGATTAAAGCACAAAAGATCGCATCACCCTTCACCTCTTGATTCGATCTCTAGCAAAATGAATTTATGCTCAAAATTCAATTTTTGACTGATGAAACTCAAACAGCTCAGCATTATGCGCGTGCAGCGCGCGCGCGCGCGCGCGCGCGCGTGTGTGTGTGTGTGTGTGTGTGTGCGAACGCGCGCGCGCGCGTTCGATGAATAAACATGGCCTTCCAATAGGAGCAAAGCACAACACACAATACATACAGATTTTTCGCCAACGGCCATTCTTGTTTAATAATCTAAAACGTTGTTTTGTTTTTCAGTACTTTTGATGGGACATTTTATTTCGTGGGGTCTTTGTTTTTCAGTACTTTTGATGGGACATTTTATTTCGTGGGGTCTTTGTTTTTCAGTACTTTTGATGGGACATTTTATTTCGTGGGGTCTTTTGTTTTTCAGTACTTTTTGATGGGACATTTTATTTCGTGGGGTCTTTGTTTTTCAGTACTTTTGATGGGACATTTTATTTCGTGGGGTCTTTGTTTTTCAGTACTTTTGATGGGACATTTTATTTCGTGGGGTCTTTGTTTTTCAGTACTTTTGATGGGACATTTTATTTCGTGGGGTCTTTGTTTTTTCAGTACTTTTGATGGGACATTTTATTTCGTGGGGTCTTTGTTTTTCAGTACTTTTGATGGGACATTTTATTTCGTGGGGGTCTTGTTTTTTCAGTACTTTTGATGGGACATTTTATTTCGTGGGGTCTTTGTTTTTTCAGTACTTTTGATGGGACATTTTTATTTCGTGGGGTCTTTGTTTTTCAGTACTTTTGATGGGACATTTTATTTCGTGGGGTCTTTGTTTTTCAGTACTTTTGATGGGACATTTTTTATTTCGTGGGGTCTTTGTTTTTTCAGTACTTTTGATGGGACATTTTATTTCGTGGGGTCTTTGTTTTTCAGTACTTTTGATGGGACATTTTATTTCGTGGGGTCTTTGTTTTTCAGTACTTTTGATGGGACATTTTATTTCGTGGGGTCTTTGTTTTTTCAGTACTTTTGATGGGACATTTTTATTTCGTGGGGTCTTTGTTTTTCAGTACTTTTGATGGGACATTTTATTTCGTGGGGGTCTTTGTTTTTCAGTACTTTTGATGGGACATTTTATTTCGTGGGGTCTTTGTTTTTCAGTACTTTTGATGGGACATTTTTATTTCGTGGGGTCTTTGTTTTTCAGTACTTTTGATGGGACATTTTATTTCGTGGGGTCTTTGTTTTTCAGTACTTTTGATGGGACATTTTATTTCGTGGGGTCTTTGTTTTTCAGTACTTTTGATGGGACATTTTATTTCGTGGGGTCTTTGTTTTTCAGTACTTTTGATGGGACATTTTATTTCGTGGGGTTTTTTGTTTTTCAGTACTTTTGATGGGACATTTTATTTTTCGTGGGGTCTTTGTTTTTCAGTACTTTTGATGGGACATTTTATTTCGTGGGGTCTTTGTTTTTCAGTACTTTTGATGGGACATTTTATTTTCGTGGGGTCTTTGTTTTTCAGTACTTTTGATGGGACATTTTATTTCGTGGGGTCTTTGTTTTTCAGTACTTTTGATGGGACATTTTATTTCGTGGGGGTCTTCTTTTCCCTTGAGTCCTTCTTCGTGCAAATATTTAGAAATGAATCGGGACATTCTGGGAGGTGTAGGAGGAGGAAGGGGGTGGGGGAGGGGTGGGGGTTAAAACGCTGCTGACAATGCCTGATCTGATGAAGGATTCAGAACTCTGGAAGCGAGTGTGTTTGTAATTGTGAAATGGGTGTGTCTGGAAAAGAGTTTGATTTTATGATCAAGTTTCCAGAATTTAACCATCTTCTACATAAGCTTTTTCCAAAAGAAATTCTTAAAATTAAAAATCCATTATTTTTAACTCGTGCACTTTTTTTTTAAACCAGGAAGGAGCGAGGTTTTTAACTAAAGCAAATGTATGGAAATGGGAAATGTACTTGGTAATCTGTTTCTTTCTTGTCGCAATTGCCCCTTCCCCTTCCGCCAAAATGGTGTCATTGAATACGATTTTTGAAATACAGTTCTTTTAATATATCCTTTATGCCATGCCATCCCCCTCTCCTCGTTCGTACCCCTCCCACCCCCACCCCCCCCCCCCCCCCCCCCCCCCCCCCCCCCAAAAAAAAAAGGGGTGTGTGTGTGTCAAAGGATGAAACGTTCTATCCTGATTCAGGAAAAGCAAAACAAAAAAACTTGTCTCCCCTTCCCCCCCCCCCCCCCCCCCCCCCCCCCCACCCATTATTACTTTATCCCTACCTATGTCAACACATGAGCACATTGGCATCAGTGCCTCAACATTCTTCGTCTGTATATGCACTCCAGGGTTTGACTTCATGTACCAGTGGGAGTATATCACGTACTAAAATCGAAACGCACGTACACATAAAAAGCAGACGGGTGAGAACGTGTAACGACAATAAATCGAAGGACATGAAGACGCATTGACTTTACAGCAAGGGGTCTCGTTACTAAAAACAAGACGATGATTTAAGTCGAAGGCCTCAAAGGGGTGATCGCGTGTTAGCTAGATGAACACATGTACGTCTGTGGAGAGTGCTTTCCCTTTACAAATCTCTCCTTTAGCAAAGGTTTTGAATGGAGTTTGTCGGTAACGAAATGGTGACTGGTTCAAGCTTTCGCCTTCCTTCTGCGAAAGAGTGAAACAGGAACAAATGAATGCATGTAAGACTACGGCAAAAGTGGCAAAAATATCTAAAACAAGACAGAATATTGTGTCGCAATTTGGGTTTCTCCAGCGACCAGAAACCAGAAAAACCCTACCAAAAGGGGTTGTTGACAAACCCGTCGGTGTTGATTCGGTGTCAACAGAGGAGACCGACATTTAGGTGGATGGATTTCAATTTTCAGTAGCTGACGTTTTGCTCTGTAAAATTTGCACACATCAGAAAGCTTGTGCTGTTTTCGCCACAGGGCGATCGGGAGGCTTTCAGTGATCAGCACCAGTTTCGGGGAAAAAATCGTTTCCTGATGTCAAATTTAAATAAACGCCAGTGTCATGAAATTCACCATGCTAATCGCCAGTGTAAGTTCTATGTTGCAGACCATGATCAGCACAGCCCAGCTCACCAGCTAAAATGAACAGTTTAAAAACCAATGACGTGCACTGATACACACGCGCATGAACGCACACACACACACACACACACACACACGCACACACACGCACGCGCGCGCGCGCGCGCGCGCACACACACACACACACACACACACACACACACACACACACACACACATTTATAACAATTTCATTGATGAAAGCCGCTTTTTAGACAAAACGTGGCAGATTCCTTTGCATGTGCAAACCCCTAGTTTTTTTTCTTGCGGAGAGGGATGAGAGGGGGGAGGGGGACGTATGATAACTCTCAAAAACTTGTGTACTTAAAACCCTCACCTTTTTAATGACGTGAAGCCGTAACACTCGGATCTGATACGTCAAGTTAGAAGATCTGGTCATCTAGGTCAACTGCCGACGGGCTATGGAAACACAAAAATATCCAACCTGCACACATGACTTGGGAAAGCAGTCAGGAAAAGCCAAACATTTCACCACTGCCCGCTGAGAAGTGCCGCGATGGACACGCCGATAACAACCGCTCCTTGCTCACAAACAACGTTTGGCTTGACGTCAACGCCTGGTCATGAGATGATCTGGGTGATCGTCATATTTATGGATCCGCCCGTACGTCATTGATGCTCTCATCGCCTGAATTCGCCCTTCGAAAATCAGTCCCCCCCCCCCCCCCCCCCCCCCCCCAATTTTTTTTAAATTGGCTATTTGGGAAGATTTGAGCATTACGACGCTGAATTTTGAATTTGGTAGCTTAAAGTGCTGTCTTGTCTCTTTGCTTGATCATTCAGTCATCTGATATTTACTAGTGTTACATTGGCCTGTTTTTTACTATCATATTCTATGCCAACAGCTAACTGAAGTGCTTTTTGTAACATATTTGCGCCCAAATTCGTTCAAAGGGGAAGACCCATTTTCATGTTCGTAGGGCACTTGGTTGAGTAAAAAAGGTTTAAGTGTTCGGGATACTGGTGATGGCACCTGTGCAGTTTTTTAAAAAGTATTTCAACATCCATACATTCTTTTTTTCCTTTGTTTCCTCCTTTAGAGCGACATACTGTTCTGCCTTAGCCACCGTGTCCTAAAGACAGCACGTGCAACATGCTGCAAACCATATTGTTTTTGCTTTGCCCAGCAGATTACGAAACCCGCATCAACACTGCATGCGGGCTGCAGTTCTGTTAAAGGGGAACATTAGATTAAAGAAAAAACTCTTTGAAACTTGTGTCTGCAAAATTTCTAGTAATAACCGCGCTTACATATATACATACGTACACGTATATACATTTCACACACACACACACACACACACACACACACACACACACACGCCCGCGCGCGCACGCACGCCAGTCAAAACATAGCGACACACAGCAGAAAGTTAATTTGAAGCAAAAGGAATTTTCCAGTTTAAGTTGCCGCCATTCCTCGTTTCGATTAAAACAAGATTACAGGCCTGCTGTTTCTGCTTGATGACGTCAATGCAGTGATACAAATTGACTCTGTACCGACACTGCACGGAGCCCCGCCTCTGAACTGCAGACAGATAAGATGGCCACAGTTCTATTATGTTGTGTTTCTTTGTTTCGTTTTTGTTTTTGCTTTGAATCCCATTGAAATTGCACCTCTGTTCTTTGCACCCATCGTGTACTTCGTATCTGTCACATGAGACAACACGTGACAAAAGCGGACACGCTGTCAGAGATTAAAAGATCAGGGGCAAGTTAAGACTTTTCTTTTTTCTTTTTTTTTTTTTTTTTTTTAATCTTTCTACACATAAGGTTTTCGTCCGATCGCAACGATAAGTATCACGGTGAACTGATAATGCAACCAACTTTAATCTTGAGATGAACATAATGAATTCTGAACAGCTTCCATTCAACTTTAATATTCCTTTAAAATTATAAGTATGCGCCAATTGAAATGCAAAGACAGGGTCAACTCCCGTGACTGAAATATTGAGCTAGATTGCTGGTTATCAATGGACACACTTTAATAAGATCAGATGAGAACTGTTGATCAAAAAAAAAAAAAAATAAATAAGCAAAAATACAAACAGAAAACAAACATAGATAAGCAAATATACACAAAGAAAACAAAGGTCAAAAACAAATTAATACACGAATAAAATCATGAGATAATATCGCTTCAAAAGTCTAAGTAAAACATATTGCAACAATATCTTTAGAAGATTCTTCAGTAACTACTTGAGCTAGTGTGTGTGTGTGTGTCGGGGGGGGGGGGGGGGGGGGGGGGGGGGGGGGGTGGGGGGGGGGGGGGGGGGGGGGGGGGGGGGGGGGGGGGGGGGGGGGGGGGGGGGGGGGGGGGGGGGGGGGGAAGGGGGGGGTGGTGCCAACATCTAACGATGGACACGATGGAAAAGCAACTCAGAGAACGGACCGAGTGTGGAGGTGGACTGACAAGTGCCCCTTTCTGATGAATTCGCAGATGGATGTCCGGACAGGTGTTTGCCAGACCACACCCTCCTCGTAATTAGCTAGTGGTCCTGCTGGAGGCCACTGAACTGTACGCTACAAGATCTCTGGTTGCTGGAGAAGGCTGACATATGAACTGCCATCCTGGAGATCTTACAGGGATTTCCATTACTGCTGTTAGAACAGGAGTGCCGCACGGTGTTTCTGACATCATATTTTATCTGGAGCCAAGTCCCCTATGGAGGCCTAAATGTAAATGATCAGCGTTACCAACGTTTCCTACAGAGATAAACAATAATTTCGTATCACAGTTTCATAACGCGACTGAGGTGTGTCTACACTGACAGCACCACGGACCTTGTTCTGCTATTTCATCTATTGTGCCCTCCCCTCTTCCTCCTCCTCCTCTTCCCTTATCACCAGTCCCCAAGAGGCACGGCTCCTACACTGCTCTTTCCGGCGGCACCTCATGCACGCTCACATGCACACCTTTCGTCCTGACGCATCCCTCGCGGCGGCGGTCACCATCAGTTTGGCGTGAGGCAACTCACTACAACAGACCCTGCACCGCTGCTAAGCCAGTGCGAAGCTGTTCAGCAGTGTTTGTTCGATTTCAGCCCCACGAAGGACACCCCCACTAAGCTCCCTTCGGACAACATCAAATGCTGAATCGCAGTGCCGTGCAATGTCGTCAGATGGGAGCTTATCACACAGAACATCATCCGGAGTGTGCTATCACGTCCGTTCAACTGTCCCAAGTAAACTGGCCAGTACCAAAGACAATGACACAAATCCAGCAGTCGTTTGAACGTGGAGGTGACCGACACTGTCAGACACGGATCCGTTTTCTTGATGAAAAATTGACGGTGTGGCTCTGGCCTTCCCATTTTTAACCTACAGCACACACAACTGTGAGGAGAAGACGACCCAGAACTGAAAATATCTGTTTATTCTCGTTAATCGACGTCTTTCGCCGAACAGTTGATACTGACGTGTTTCTTGGGCGCTTTTTCATTTTCTTTTTTCCTCCCGGAATGTGCCTGTTTTAATCTGAAGACTGCAGTGGACTGGGGACGGAGGGAGAGGAGAAGAGAGGGGATAGAAATGATCCCTGAAACTCCCGTCCCTTACCCCCTAATCCGCGCCTGGAAGGGGATGGCTGGGTCTGGGAGTGAGCTTGGGTTTGCATGTCTCGCTGTGTCCTGATGGATCTGTGGGAATACGATCCAGCTAATCTTTTAATAGGCTTGGTTTTCCCGCGTCCCTCCGCCCCCTTGCCAGCCGCCACCAAGGTAACCACTCCATGTAGCCAGACCATGTTAAGATTCCCACAAAAAAAAACTCTCCTCTCTCCCTTTCTCTCTCTCTCTCTCTCCTCTCTCTCTCTCCTCACACCTCTCTCTCTCTCTCTCTCTCTCTCTATCATGTACAACACACACACACTTTCTCTTCTCTCCCATCATCTGTGTACACACACACACGCACACACACACACACCACACACTCTCTCTCTCTCTCTCTCTCTCTCTCTCTCTCTCCCTCCCTCCTCCTCCTCTCCACTATCTGTATACACACACGATCTCTCTCTCTCTCTCTCTCTCTCTCTCTCTCTCTCTCTTATGTGTTGTAGTTTTAAACGTGGAGTGCGACAATTTAAAAAAAAAAAAAGTGAGAAAACGTCATCAGCGTGACGTCGAATTGGAATTGATCGAAACAATACGTCACTGTCATGAACGCAGTCCAGACTTCCAGGGCAGTTAGTGAAAGGCAGAATGTAGAAATCAATGAAGTGCCAGAAAAATAAATAGCAAACATGTAAATAATAATGATCAATAAATCTTTAAGCCTATGACTGAGCATAAAAATGGGGGGAAAGGATGGTTAGAATGTGCCAACAGTAGCCGATCACGTCTACTGTTAAATAACCAAAGCATTGTCGGTCACATCAGTCTTGAAACGGCTCATTGTACGAGCTAAAAAAAAAAAATCTTCTCTTAAATCTCCTATCCTCCCCCCCCCCCCCCCCCCCCCCCCCCCCCCCCCCCCCACCCCCATATTTTGAATTCATAGAATGTACACACACACACACCACACACACACACAAAAGAACACGTGAGCGCGCGCGCGCACACACACCACACACACACACACACACACACAAACACACACACAAAATTATCGTATAATATAAAATATTCGTGCATTTTGAGTGAGCGTGCGAATCGTGAGAGAGAGAGAGAGAGAGAGAGAGAGAGAGAGAGAGAGATCTGTAGATAAAGTGCGATCTCATGTCAACACACACACACACACACACACACACACACACACACACACACCACGCCTCCCTCCACACACCTACATACATAGACAGACACATATGGTGGGACTAGGGCACAGAGAGAGAGAGAGAGAGAGAGAGAGAGAGAGAGAGAGAGAGAGAGAGAGAGAGAGAGAGAGAGCGAGCTACAAATCAAACGACACTGAAATTCATCGTAGGCACACTGAAACAGCACAGCTCTAACTGGAGACACCTATCATCAAAACAGCAGAGGTCTAACTGGAGACACCTATCAAAACAGCAGAGGTCTAACTGGAGACACCTATCAAAACAGCACAGGTCTAACTGGAGACACCTATCAAAACAGCACAGGTCTAACTGGAGACACCTATCAAAACAGCAGAGGTCTAACTGGAGATACCCTATCCCCTATTTGGAAAACACACACAACACAGATCCATTACCCGGATTCTCTTCCTACCCCCCACCCCCACCCCTCCACTCCCCCATCCCATCCCATGTCTTCGTCCCATCTCAACCGCCTTCCTTCCACCTTCCCACGTTTTTATCTTCCCCACAGCGCCAGTGCCGTCAGGAGTTCCGTTCTGTGGGACATGAGAAAATGCGCCATCTGCCCAAGGAGGTGGGTTTTTACTCAAAACTTCTCGTTCAGCCAAAAAAAGTCGACAAATCTCTCTCTCTCTCCTCCTCTCTCTCTCTCTCTCTCTCTCTCTCTTTGTTTGAAAGAATAGTTGACAAATCTTTCTCTGTGGTGTGTGTGTGTGTGTGTGTGCGTGTGCGTGCGTGCGTGTGTGTGTGGTGTGTGTGGTGTGTGTGTGTGTGTGTGGTGTGTGTGTGGTGTGTGTGTGTTTAATAAAAATTAATTTACAGTTTTTCCCCTCCCTCTCCTTCCCCCCTCCCTCCTCTCTCTCTCTCCTCTCTCTCTCTCTTCTCTCTCTCTCTCTCTCGCCTCTCCTCTCTCTCTGTTAACATTCTATTTAAATCCCTCTCTTTAACAAATCAACCTTACTGTATGCCCCCGCCCCCCTCTCTGTTCTCTCTCTCTCTCTCCTCTCTCTCTCTCTCTCTACCTCTCTCTCACAACACACACACACACACACACACACACACACACACAACACACACAAGAAAACCAAATGACAGACCAACAGGCAGACAAACAGAGGCAGAAAACCAAATGACAGACCAACAGGCAGACAACAAGGGGCAGAAAACCCAGACGAACGGAAGGAGAGTTCAGGCAGGAACGTCAATACATTCGCTTCTCGACCCGTATGCAAACGCGCGCGGATAACCCAGGCGACCAGCCAGCAATCCTGGCTGGAATTATCCCCCATTACGGACGAAAATGCCGGTAAACCCAGGCCTGCTCGGCTGTTGTCTGGCTCCCTTTGTCCTCTCCACATGCTGACAAATTCCTGGTTCATCTGTAGGCCAGCATGTAATACAGACTGATGATGTACGCACTCAACACTAGGGGAATATTACAGGTTTGTCAGAGTTGCTTTTGTCCACCAAATGACTGCTTCTACGAAATGCGCTTGCCTTGATTCTGGTGTCCATCTGTCTGTCTGTCGTTTCTGACTGACTGTCTGTCTGTGTGTCAGTGTGTCCGTCTGTTCATTTGTCTGTCTTCTGGTCGGTCGGTCTGCATGACAATTCTTTTGCCCGCTCCTTCTCTTTCCTCACTGTGTTTGCCTGCCTGTCTGCATAACTCGTCTTCCTCTCCGACCTTCTCTTTGGTTTTTCATTGTGTTTACGTGTCTGTCGGTTTTCCATCCGTCTTTCTTTCTGCCCTTTCATGCTTCGTCCCTTATGTGTGTGTGTGTGTGTGTGTGTGTGTGTGTGTGTGTGTGTGTGTGTGTGTGTGTGTGTGTGTGTGTGTGTGTGCGTGCGTGCGCGCGCGCGCGCGCGCGCTATGAGTTAGAATCAGTATTTTATCATGTTTCTGTAATAATATGCACTTTGGGCTCTCGCGAGGTAAAGCGCTCTATAAATATCCTTTTTTATTACATTACATTACATTGCATTACATTACCTTCTCCAGTCTGTTCATCTTACACTCCGCCCTTACGTTCTTCAGGCCTCAATTTTTAACTTCACTTCTTTTTGCTTCGTACCTTCCTTTCTTCGGTGTTTCATTCGTTTATTCAATTCTTCCTCTCTATCTTCTCTCTTTCTTCAATACTCCTCCTACCCCCCCCCCCCCCCCCCCCCCAACCCACACACCCCCCCGCTCCCTTCAGTCGCTGCGTCCTATCTCTCTACCTTTTTCCGGTGCTTCCTCCTTTCTCCAGCACGTTCTGCCTTTTTTAGTGCTTCCTTCCTCCTCTCTCTCCCTGTCTCCAGAGCTTCCTGTCTTCCTCTCTTTCACTGTTTCCTCCCTCCCTGTCTTCACTGCTTCCTCCCGACCTGTCTTCACTGTTTCCTCCCTCCCTGTCTTCACTGCTTCCTCCCTCCCTGTCTTCACTGCTTCCTCCCTGTCTTCACTGCTTCCTACCTGTCTTCACTGTTTCCTCCCTCCCTGTCTTCACTACTTCCTTCTTCCCTGTCTTCATTGTTTCTCTCCCTCCCTCCCTGTCTTCACTGCTTCCTCCCTCCCTGTCTTCACTGTTTCCTCCCTCCCTGTCTTCACTGCTTCCTACCTGTCTTCACTGCTTCCTCCCTCCCTGTCTTCACTGCTTCCTCACTGTCTTCACTGCTTCCTACCTGTCTTCACTGCTTCCTCCCCCCTCCCTGTCTTCACTGCTTCCTCCCTGTGTTCACTGCTTCCTCCTTCCCTGTCTTCACTGCTTCCTCCCTCCCTGTCTTCACTGCTTCCTCCCCTCCCTGTCTTCACTGCTTCCTCCCTGTCTTCACTGCTTCCTTCCTTCCTTCCTGTCTTCACTGCTTCCTCCCTGTCTTCACTGATTCCTCCTTCCCTATCTTCACTGCTTCCTTCCTGTCTTCACTGCTTCCTCCCTGTTTTTTCACTGCTTCCTCCCTCCATGTCTTCACTGCTTCCTCCCGACCTGTCTTCACTGCTTCCTCCCTCCATGTCTTCACTGCTCCTCCCGACCTGTCTTCACTGCTTCCTCCCTCCCTGTCTTCACTGCTTCCTCCCTCCCTGTCTTCACTGCTTCCTCCCTCCATGTCTTCACTGCTTCCTCCCCCCTGTCTTCACTGCTTCCTCCTCCCTGTCTTCACTGCTTCCTCCCTCCCTGTCTTCACCCTGTCTTCACTGCTTCCTCCCTGTCTTCACTGCTTCCTCCCTCCCTGTCTTCACTGCTTCCTCCTCCCCCCCTGTCTTCACTGCTTCCTCCCCCCTGTCTTCACTGCTTCCTCCCTCCCTGTCTTCACTGCTTCCTCCCTCCCTGTCTGTCTCACTGCTTTCCTCCCTCCCTGTCTTCACTGCTTCCTCCCTGTCTTCACTGCTTCCTTACTCCCTATCTTCACTGCTTCCTCCCTCCCTGTCTTCACTGCTTCCTCCCTCCCTGTCTTCACTGCTTCCTCCCTCCCTGTCTTCACTGCTTCCTCCCGACCTGTCTTCACTGCTTCCTCCCGACCTGTCTTCACTGCTTCTTCCTTCCCTGTCTTCACTGCTTCCTCCCTCCCTGTCTTCACTGCTTCCTCCCACCCTGTCTTCACTGCTTCCTCCCTCCCTGTCTTCACTGCTTCCTCCCTGTTTTCACTGCTTCCTTACTCCCTGTCTTCACTGCTTCCTCCCTCCCTGTCTTCACTGCTTCCTCCCTCTCCTGTCTTCACTGCTTCCTCCTTCCCTGTTTTCACTGCTGCTCCTCCCTCCCTCCCTGTCTTCACTGCTTCCTCCTTCCCTATCTTCACTGCTTCCCTCCTCCCTGTCTTCACTGCTTCCTCCCTCCCTGTCTTCACTGCTTCCTCCCTCCTTGTCTTCACACTGCTGTTCCTCCCTCCCTGTCTTCACTGCTTCCTCCCTCCCTGTCTTCACTGTTTTTCCTCCCTCCCTGTCTTCACTGCTTCCTCCCTCCCCCCTGTCTCACTCACTGTTTCCTCCCTCCCTGTCTTCACTGCTTCCTCTCTCCCTGTCTTCACTGCTTCCTCCCTCCCTGTCATCACTGCTTCCTCCCTCCCTGTCTTCACTGCTTCCTTCCTCTCCTGTCTTCACTGCTTCCTTCCTCCCTGTCTTTGCTGCTGCTCCTACCTGTCTTCACTGCTTCCTCCCTGTCTTCACTGCTTCCTCCCTCCCTGTCTTCACTGCTTCATCCCTCCTTGTCTCCACTGCTTCCTTCCTATCTTCACTGCTTCCTACCTTCCTGTCTTCACTCCTTCCTCCCTCCCTGTCTTCACTGTTTCCTTCCTGCCTGTCTTTCACTGCTTCCTACCTCCCTGTCTTCACTGTTTCCTTCCTCCCTGTCTTCACTGCTTCCTCCCTCCCTGTCTTCACTGTTTCCTCCCTCCCTGTCTTCACTGTTTCCTCTGTGTCTTCACTGCTTCCTCCCTCCCTGTCTTCACTACTTCCTCCCTCCCTGTCTTCACTGCTTCCTCCCTCCCTGTCTTCACTGTTTCCTCTGTGTCTTCACTGCTTCCTCCCTCCCTGTCTTCACTACTTCCTCCCTACCTGTTTTCACTGCTTCCTCCCTCCCTGTCTTCACTGCTTCCTTCCTCCCTGTCTTCACTGCTTCCTCCCCTCCCTGTCTTCACTGCTTCCTCCCTCCCTGTCTTCATTTGCTTCCTACCTCCTTGTCTTCACTGCTTCCTCCCTGTCTTCACTGCTTCTTCCCTCCCTGTCTTCACTGCTTCCTCCCCTCCCTGTCTTCACTGCTTCCTCCCTCCCTGTCTTCACTGCTTCCTCCCTGTCTTCACTGCTTCTTCCCTCCCTGTCTTCACTCCTTCCTCCCTCCCTGTCTTCACTCCTTCCTCCTTCCTGTCTTCACTGCTTCCTACCTCCTTTTCTTCACTGCTTCCTCCCTCCCTGTCTTCACTGCTTCCTCCCTCCCTGTCTTCACTGCTGCCTGCCTCCGACCTGTCTTCACTGCTTCTTCCTTCCCTGTCTTCACTGCTTCCTCCCTCCTTGTCTTCACTGCTTCCTCACTCCCTGTCTTTACTGCTTCCTACCTCCCTGTCTTCACTGCTTCCCCCCGACCTGTCTTCATTGTTTCCTCCCTGTCTTCACTGCTGCTTCCTACCTCCCTGTCTTCACTGCTTCCTACCTGTCTTCACTGTTTCCCTCCCTCCCTGTCTTCACTGCTTCCTACCTGTCTTCACTGTTTTTCCTCCCTCCCTGTCTTCACTGCTTGCCTCCCCCTCCTGTCTTCACTGCTTCCTCCCTCCATGTCTTCACTGTTTCCTCCCTCCCTGTCTTCACTGCTTCCTCCCTCCCTGTCTTCACTGTTTCCTCCCTCCATGTCTTCACTGTTTTTCCTCCCTCCCTGTCTTCACTGCTTCCTCCCTCCCTGTCTTCACTGCTCCTCCCTCCATGTCACTCACTGCTTCCTCCCCCTCCCTGTCTTCACTGCTTCCTCCTCCCTCCCTGTCTTCACTGCTTCCTCCCCCTGTCCCCTGTCTTCCACTGCTTCTGCTCCCTGTCTTCACTGCTTCCTCCCTCCCTGTCTTCACTGCTTCCTTCCTCCCTGTCTTCACTGCTTCCTCCCCCCCTGTCTTCACTGCTTCCTCCCTCCCTGTCTTCACTGCTTCCTCCCTCCCTGTCTTCACTGCTTCCTCCCTCCCTGTCTTCACTGCTTCCTTCATCCCTGTCTTCACTGCTTCCTTCCTCCCTGTCTTTGCTGCTTCCTCCCTCCCTGTCTTCACTGCTTCCTCTCCTTCCCCTCCCTGTCTTCACTGCTTCCTCCCTGTCTTCACTGCTTCCTCCCTGTCTTCACTGTCTTCACTGCTTCCTCTCCCTCCCTGTCTTCACTGCTTCCTCCCTCCCTGTCTTCACTGCTTCCTCCCTCCTTGTCTTCACTGCTTCCTCCCTCCCTGTCTTCACTGTTTCCTCCCTCCCTGTCCACTGCTTCCTTCACTGCTTTCCTCCTCCCTCCCTGTCATCACTGCTTCCTCCCTCCCTGTCTTCACTGCTTCCTTCCTCCCTGTCTTCACTGCTTCCTTCCTCCCTGTCTTTGCTGCTTCCTACCTGTCTTCACTGCTTTCCTCCCTGTCTTCACTGCTTCCTCCCTCCCTGTCTTCACTGCTTCATCCCTCCTTGTCTCCACTGCTTCCTTCCTATCTTCACTGCTTCCTACCTTCCTGTCCTGTCTTCACTCCTTCCTCCCTCCCTGTCTTCACTGTTTCCTTCCTGCCTGTCTTCACTGCTTCCTACCTCCCTGTCTTCACTGTTTCCTTCCTCCCTGTCTTCACTGCTTCCTCCCTCCCTGTCTTCACTGTTTTCTCCCTCCCTGTCTTCACTGTTTCCTCTGTGTCTTCACTGCTTCCTCCCTCCCTGTCTTCACTACTTCCTCCCTCCCTGTCTTCACTGCTTCCTCCCTCCCTGTCTTCACTGTTTCCTCTGTGTCTTCACTGCTTTCCTCCCTCCTGTCTTCACTACTTCCTCCCTACCTGTCTTCACTGCTTCCTCCCTCCCTGTCTTCACTGCTTCCTTCCTCCCTGTCTTCACTGCTTCCTCCCTCCCTCCCTGTCTTCACTGCTTCCTCCCTCCCTGTCTTCACTGCTTCCTCCCTCCCTGTCTTCATTGCTTCCTACCTCCTTGTCTTCACTGCTTCCTCCCTGTCTTCACTGCACTGCTTCTTCCCTCCCTGTCTTCACTGCTTCCTCCCTCCCTGTCTTCACTGCTTCCTCCTCTCCTGTCTTCACTGCTTCCTCCCTGTCTTCACTGCTTCTTCCCTCCCTGTCTTCACTCCTTCCTCCCTCCCTGTCTTCACTCCTTCCTCCCTTCCTGTCTTCACTGCTTCCTACCTCCTTTTCTTCACTGCTTCCTCCCTCCCTGTCTTCACTGCTGCTTCCTCCCTCCCTCCCTGTCTTCACTGCTGCCTCCCGACCTGTCTTCACTGCTTCTTTCCTTCCCTGTCTTCACTGCTTCCTCCCTCCTTGTCTTCACTGCTTCCTCACTCCCTGTCACTGCTTTACTGCTTCCTACCTCCTGTCTTCACTGCTTGCTTCCCCCCGACCTGTCTTCATTGTTTCCTCCCTGTCTTCACTGCTTCCTACCCTCCCTGTCTTCACTGCTTCCTACCTGTCTTCACTGTTTCCTCCCTCCCCCTGTCTTCACTGCTTCCTACCTGTCTTCACTGTTTCCTCCTCCCTCCCTGTCTTCACTGCTTCCTCCCTCCCTGTCTTCACTCCTTCCTACCTGTCTTCACTGTTTCCTCCCTCCCTGTCTTCACTGCTTCCTCCCTGTCTTCACTGCTTCCTACCTGTCTTCACTGTTTCCTCCCTCCCTGTCTTCACTGCTTCCTCCCTCCCTCCCTCTTCACTGCTTCCTCCCTCCATGTCTTCACTGCTTCCTCCCTCCCTGTCTTCACTGCTTCCTCACTGTCTTCACTGCTTCCTACCTGTCTTCACTGCTTCCTCCCTCCCTGTCTTCACTGCTTCCTCCCTGTGTTCACTGCTTCCTCCCTCCCTGTCTTCACTGCTTCCTCCCTCCCTGTCTTCACTGCTTCCTCCCTCCCTGTCTTCACTGCTGCCTCCCGACCTGTCTTCACTGCTTCTTCCTTCCCTGTCTTCACTGCTTCCTCCCGCCTTGTCTTCACTGCTTCCTCACTCCCTGTCTTTACTGCTTCCTACCTCCCTGTCTTCACTGCTTCCCCCCGACCTGTCTTCATTGTTTCCTCCCTGTCTTCACTGCTTCCTACCTCCCTGTCTTCACTGCTTCCTACCTGTCTTCACTGTTTCCTCCCTCCCTGTCTTCACTGCTTCCTACCTGTCTTCACTGTTTCCTCCCTCCCTGTCTTCACTGCTTCCTCCCTCCCTGTCTTCACTCCTTCCTACCTGTCTTCACTGTTTCCTCCCCCTGTCCCTGTCTTCACTGCTTCTTCACTGCTTCCCTGTCTTCACTGCTTCCTA
>JADBJO010000078.1:195000-247500 GCA_016801955.1 Conus betulinus
AGTCTGTATGGAACAGGTGTCAGACTCTTCCAGGAAGTCTGAATGGAACAGGTCTCAGACTCTTTCAGGAAGTCTGAATGGAACCAGAAACAAACACTCCGAGGTAATGTGGAACGGGCAGAAACATGGCCAGGTCTGTATGGAACAGGCCAGGGACTCCCAGGATTCTGTCTGTATGGAACAGGTCAGGGACTCCCAGGAATTCTGTATGGAACAGGCCGGGGACTCCCAGGAATTCTGTATGGAACAGGCCGGGGACTCCCAGGAATTCTGTATGGAACAGGCCAGGGACTCCCAGGAATTCTGTATGGAACAGGCCGGGGACTCCCAGGAATTCTGTATGGAACAGGCCAGAAACTCCCAGGAATTCTGTATGGAACAGGCCAGAAACTCCCAGGAATTCTGTATGGAACAGGCCAGAAACTCCCAGGAATTCTGTATGGAACAGGCCAGAAACTCCTAAGAATTCTGTAAGGAACAGGCCAGAAACTCCCAGGAATTCTGTATGGAACAGGCCAGAAACTCCCAGGAATTCTGTATGGAACAGGCCAGAAACTCCCAGGAATTCTGTATGGAACAGGCCAGAAACTCCCAGGAATTCTGTATGGAACAGGTCAGGGACTCCCAGGAATTCTGTATGGAACAGGCCAGGGACTCCCAGGAATTCTGTATGGAACAGGCCAGAAACTCCCAGGAATTCTGTATGGATCAGGTCAGGGACTCCCAGGTATTCTGTATGGAACAGGCCAGGGACTCCCAGGAATTCTGTATGGAACAGACCAGCGACTCCCAGGAATTCTGTATGGAACAGGTCAGGGACTCTCAGGAATTCTGTATGGAACAGGCCAGAAAATCCCAGGAATTCTGTATGGAACAGGCCAGGGACTCCCAGGAATTCTGTATGGAACAGACCAGGGGCTCCCAGGAATTCTGTATGGAACAGGCCGGGGACTCCCAGGAATTCTGTATGGAACAGGCCAGGGACTCCCAGGAATTCTGTATGGAACAGGCCAGGGACTCCCAGGAATTCTGTATGGAACAGGCCAGGGACTCTCAGGAACTCTGTATGGAACAGGCCAGGGACTCCCAGGAATTCTGTATGGAACAGGCCAGGGACTCCCAGGAATTCTGTATGGAACAGGCCAGGGACTCCCAGGAATTCTGTATGGAACAGGCCAGGGACTCCCAGGAAGTCTGTATGGAACAGGCCAGGGACTCCCAGGAAGTCTGTATGGAACATGTCAGACTCTCAGGAAGTCTGTATGGAACAGACCAGAGACTCCCAGGAAGACTGTTATGGAACAGTTCAGAAAAAAAAAAAAACATGTATAAGGTAGTCTGAGTGGAACAGACTGGAAGCACTTCCATGAAGCCCACACGAGACAGATCAGAGGCACTTCCAGTGAGCCGCACTGCAGTGTAACGTTGGCATTCGCTGGTACATCCTGTGTTCTACTCTCAACCTACGTTGCATATATTTGACCGAAAGCGGTGGGAG
Source organism: Conus betulinus (assembly GCA_016801955.1). Taxonomy (NCBI): domain Eukaryota; kingdom Metazoa; phylum Mollusca; class Gastropoda; order Neogastropoda; family Conidae; genus Conus; species Conus betulinus. Next base: position 196,499 of record JADBJO010000078.1, read on the forward strand.
AGCAACAGCATCGATATTGAGAGAAGAAACAAAAATAACCTGACACATTTCCGCACCAGCCATCTCCCTCGCTTTCCTCCCGTGTCCTCGCGCATTCATCTCGAAGGGTTTTTGTTCCACTAAAACTCTACTTAAATGCGTTAAATGTGCGCGGAAAAAGGTACAGTGTCCAAATGTAAGAAGTAAAGAATGAGAGAAAAGGACAAAGCATACAAAGAATAAAGCACGCACGCACGCATGCATGCGCGCGCGCGCGCGCGCGCACACACACACACACACACATGCACACACGCACGCACACACGCACGCATGCACGCACACACGCACGCACGCACGCACGCACACACACACACACACACACACACACACACACACACACACCAGCAAGAGACCAATAACAACGATTTTACGGCGTTTTTATAAGGTCCTCCTCAAAGATATTCGATTGGCCCTTCTAACTTCAATACCAATATACTGCGCAAGCTCTCTCTCTCTCTCTCTCTCTCTCTCTCTCTCTCTCTCAGTGGGAGGTGTTCTGTGTGCGTTCGGTTAATTACCAGGCCCCGCTCAACACAACAGAAGTGATTTCCCCGCCCCAGCAAGGGCTCTTCTCCTCTCGGGCAGGTTCCCGGCGACCCAGCTCCGTTACCTCCCTATCAATGATCGGTGTGCTGGGGCTGCGATACAACGTACCTGGTGTGGCTGTGAGACGGGTGGGGGGGGGGGGGTGGGTGGGGGGTGGGGGGGGGGGGGGGGGGGGGGAAGGTGTTCACTGCAATGATATGGAAAATATGACAGCTAACATTCTTTTTATTCTTTTCAAGTCTACGACAGAAAGATCGCCCTCCCCAAAATAAAACAAAAGTAGAAGGATAAAAAAGATTATTTAAGTCTACAACAGAAAGATAGCTAAAGCATTTACATAAAAAGAAGAACGAAAGGAAGGAAGGAAGAAAAAAAAATCTTGCTCTGACTGTCCGTCTCTTTCTCCCTCTCCCTTTTTCTTCTTTCTCTCTCTCTATCTATATATCCATCGTTCTCTCTCTCTCTCTCTCTCTCTCTCTCTCTCTCTCTCTCTGACACCTTTTTCAGCAGTTCATGAACATCGACACCTGTTTCGGGTTCGCACAGACTTTAGCGTGTCATTGAGTTAAATGCTGTAACAAACATTTTGTTAATCTGCTCTAACGTGGTTTAGAAGACAGCTGGCAACAGCCAACCACAGTGTAATGACAGCCTGGTCAGCAGTTCACGCATCTTCAAACAAACTGGTTTGGGAAGCCCGTCCTCTGTATGGGCCTGTCTTCGATGTTCTCATCGGAGGATCTTGGCGGTTGTGATGCTGCTGATGGCGGTAACTGCCTTCACCCGTTTTTTTTAAGGGCTTGCAAGTCACAGGAAATCCAGGAGCTATTCTTCAGGGCAGCCCCAGCAAAGGATTCCGAAGACCTGGATGAGGGTGTTCGAAGAGAGGAGAACGATGTACCAGTCAGTCTGCCGGGCCTGGAAGGAGGAGAAGGGAACCAGGGTGCCGGGTGGGGTTAGAGACCTTTACATCTACCTCCCGGCTAACTTCACTTTTTGTGGGGTGCCCAAGTTTTTTGGGGGGAACTGTTGGATGACAGCAACGCAGCATGTGTGCGGCACGTGCAAGGTGTTCGTTTGTTCGTGAGGGGAAGAAAGGGAGAAGTTGTGCACTGGCACATGAAATAAGACTTGTTTGGCCTCTAAAGTGGTCCGTGACTATGCTCTTCGCATCAATTTTTCTGACTGCTTTGAGTCTCAATGCAAAAACAAACAATGCAGGCGGCTGTGACAATGATTCTCGCCAACACACCAGCATCTGTGTCCGTGTCGGCGTTGTGTACCAGTCTCTGGATGTAAACACTGCACACGTGAACCGTCTTTTCCTTATGTGGTCAGTGGGCTATCCATTTTCAAGTGATCTCAAAATCAAAATCAAAAACAAAAACTCAGGTTTGTGTTAATACTCCACATAAAAGCTTTACTTCTGATGTTCTTCCTGAAGTCTTCTGCAGTTGTCATTCGTTGGCTCCTCTGTTGTCCTGCGGTGACATTGAGCGAAACCCTGGACCAACACGGGCTAACGTGTTTTCTAAGCATATTTCCAGTTCTGGAGATATACACCTGTTCACATCAAGAAAAAACTCCCGACCAGAATCATGGACCTGACAGAGACTTGAACCAAAGGCTGTTTTTCTATGGCTGGCTATTCTAGGGCTGGCTATTCACAACGTGAGAACATTGACATCATGGAAAGGTTCAAGTGTTGGTATGGACTTCTACAGAAGGAAAATGATCAGCTAAAAGCCAGAGTTGATCTGCTTGCCAGCAAATGTAAAGTTCTCGAACAACAGTGTGAAAATCTCTTCCAGTGGAAAGATGTGTTTATAGATGTGTCCCACCAATTGGACAGCCAAGTAGACAAAATCGAGTCATTTTCTCGTCGGAATAACTTGAGATTTTTCAACGTTTATGAAGGCCCAAGTGAGACCAACTCCAAGTGCACCCGAATGATAGTACAGCTGTTGAACCGATTTTTCCCTTCAAGCAATGGACAATCGATGACGTGGAGCGGGCACATCGGGTTGGTCGAAGAGGGTACAACAGTAATTACCCTCGCCCGATTGTCGCTCGTCTCTTCCATTGGCAAGATAAGCTGACCATTCTGAGGGAACGGGAGTGCAGGAAAGAAATGGCAGAAACACTGGGTATACGTGTTGCTTCAGACTTGACCAGCCGCCAGAATCAATTATCAAAGAGGAGAGAAATGCTGGCAGATATGCCTACTTCTGGAAAGGACGCATATTCTACAAGAGCAAACAACATGAAATCATGAAAGAGACGCTCCAAGACACTCTGGCAATGTAACCAATGCCACCCCTGCTCTTTATCACTACAGCAAGACAAGTCACTTAAACCAGCAATGTCAAATGGATGAACCAGTCAACCAACACGACATGGCTCAGGAAGGCGTGGATCAACATCATGCCTACCGAGATGTCCGACACCCACAACGGAAGTGGAGCTCACGTAATTCCACTGATGACTTCCCTTGGACTGTCGGTATGATTTCTTCCCCGCCGTTTCCAAGCCGTCAAACAGAAGACATGAACGTTGGCAGGCAGGTCTACGTTTGGAGGGGCGCCTCTACCACAAACGCAGGAGCATGCAACACCATGGCCCCAGAAAAGACCCACGAAGGCGTTCTTACAGTCTGGCCCGGAATGCTGCCCTGATGACTCCGCTGAACCAGCCAGTCAACATGGCTTGGCACCAGCTCCAACCCACGTGGACTCCACTTGCCTGCAGTCCCAACAGAGGCCAGTGACGTCCTCTGCTGAAGACATCCCATGGACAACAGCCAGTTTCACGCAGGATACCGCTGCTGATCGTTCTATTGAACGATTTAACCAGCGTGACCCTGTGCCAACGCTTATCTACATGGACTCCACCCACCCACAGTCCCAGTGGAGGCCGGTGTCATCCTCTGATGAGGGCCTCCCATGGACTGCAGACATGACTGCATTCCCGTCAATCCCTGATCGTTCAACACAGGATTATTACACCGGCACATCGCAGACATCATGCAGAACACGTCGCGAGCACCGTGAGGAACGAGAATGCCGCCAGAAGCCTGTGGATACAGGCCATGGAGCCCCAGTGGATGTTCCAGGGACATCGCCTTCCCATCCTCCACAGCCACAGCGAACTCCACGCCCCTCAGCCAGAGTGACGGTCAATCAATGGGGCGTCAGACTCACGTCCACACCGAATACGGAAGACGAGAACCATGCGCCCAGACCCAATTCTCGGAACGCTAGGGACCGTCTACCCGTGGAATCCCATCTCCATCATAAACATGACAAGCAGACATCTTGCCTGATAACTGGTGAAGTTGCACCAACTTCTGAAGCAAACCAGCTGGGACCAGTGATCGGTCGGGAACGTGCTGTGCATAGTGCATTCTATAGCAGCTCTGACCCCTCTTGTGATGCCCCTCTCCCTCCTTCCACCCAGCAAGCAGTCCCCGATGGACCTGATGCAGATCTGGCCTCCCACACACCTTGTTCGCCACGCCCATCCTCAACCACTCCACCTGCCAGTGAGGCCAAGACAGACGACAGCACCACCATGGTGAAACGCCTGGTGGACACATGGACTGGCGCAGACGAATTAGAGAGTCAGTCTTTTGGGCAGTCTGACGGTAGACGTGACGGGATGAACTGTTCAAGTATAACCCATCTTCCTGTGGTGTCAGAACAACAGAACTGTTCTATGATTTCAGAAACACCTACAATACATGGCAGACAAACACGCGCAGCAAAACAAAGATGGCAATTGGACGTACAATGACAAACATGGCACAGGATAAAACAACTCTCAGACAAAAGCAGGTCACAGACTGTTTCCCACGCATCGAAACAGGATCATCACAGGTGGATAGAAGCAAATCTGTAGACACCTAGGGATTCGGCCCTGCCCTTGTCACCGTATCTGGGGTTGTACCAGGCCCTGCAAACGATGCTAATGCAGAAAACTGTTGCATTTCTTTTCTCTCTTACAATATAGAGGGTTTGAGCTCTGTATACCAACCTGAATTACGGTTGTTATTCTGTAAATATGACATCGTATTTTTGTCAGAAACTTTTGCGACCAATTTCCCTTCATATCTGTTTCCTTCTTTTGAAAATTTTTGTATCACCTGGATTGAAATTATCTGATGCTGCGACATCCCGTCTATCTGGTGGAGTTGTTCTTATGGTAAAAAAGACAATTTCTAGATTTGTTGAACGCATTCCATTAGAATGTGATAATTGTATTGCTGTGAAATTATTTAAACACTTTAGTGGCTTACCTATCGACACTGTACTGTTAGGTATTTATGTTCCCCCAGCATCAAGCCCGTACTACTTAGATACAGAAATAAGAAATGGAATATTTCTGCTTGAACACTGTCTTCTTGATATTTTTGAACAGTATGGAGAATTACCTTTCATTATTATGGGAGATTTTAATGCCAGGACAGGTAAATCAAACGCTAGGGAAATTACTCTCCCTGACACAAACTGGAACGATGATGACAATAATACTGAAGAAGATGAAGCATATCTTAGAAATTCCAAAGATGAAATGATGAATGAATTTGGATGTTACTTATTGAAATTGTGTGAAGAATTCTCATTAATAATTATAAATGGTGTTTCCTCAGTTGATAAGCACGGAGACTATACATATATAGCACATAATAATGGGGCAAGTATCATAGATTATTTTTTGATTTCAAGGTGCCTTTTTGAACATGCTCTAAGCATGAGAGTGCTCAACATTGCTGAATCTAAACATTTACCTATTGAATTAAGATTAAACTTACCAAGAAATGTAAAACACATTCAAAATAAATCTGTAAAACGCGTCATTCAAAGGTTCATTTGGAATAAGGATCGTTTAGATGAATATCAGCAGGCCTTCGAGTCACAGGAGATACTAGATATATTTTGAACGAAGCTGTAATTCTGATGACTGCTGATGTCAACCTGGCACTGAATAAATTTTACGAATGTTTGACTCTTGCAGGCCAGTGTATGAAAAAACATATTGTTATAGGTGAAAAGAACAACATTCCTGGTTCGATAGTGAATGTCGAAATGCAAGATCAGACTTATTGCAATCCTTGAAAAATTTCACATATTGCAAGAACGCAATACAAGTCGAGGAACTGAGGCTTACTTACACTAATAAACGAAGAGAATATAAATACTTGCTTGTTAGAAAACAAAAAAGAAGATAAATTACGCATACTGGCTACTCTCTTGAGAAATAATAATGATCCCAAGAAATTCTGGGGGACTATTAAGTCAAAGGTAGGTACGAAAGCACTTGAAAACTCCATCACAATGAAGAATGGTACAATCACTTTCATAAAGTTTATAACGACTTTGAGCAGGAAAAAGAACTATATTCTGGAATCAGCGATTATTTCGTACCCTTAGCTAATCAGATGACCAACAATAATAATAGTGACACTAGTTTCTGTTGTAATTTAGATACTTCCGCCCTCGACAGGGAAATAACAGAATCAGAGGTTAAAAATGCAGTACGATCACTTCGGAATGGAAAAGCTGCGGGAACCGATGGATTTAGTGGTGAATTTTACAAGTATGCTCCTCCATTAGTCGTTTCTTTTTTGACCAAATTTTTCAATAGACTGTTTGATTCCGGGGCATTTCCACTCACGTGGTCAGAAGCAATTATCCATCCTATGCATAAAAAAGGTAATGTTAATTTTCCGGACAATTACCGAGGCATCTCATTGCTAAATGTAAGTGGCAAATTATACACCTCTATTCTGAACAAGCGTCTTACAGAGTGGGTGGAAGAAAATAATGTAATCAGTGAGTCACAGGCAGGATTCAGGAATGGTTATAGCACAGTTGACCACATATTTACTTTAGTATCACTTGTACAGAAACAGTTATCTTCTGGGGAAAAAGCTCTATGCAGCATTTATCGACTTTAAAAAAGCCTTCGATCTAGTGAATAGAAATAAATTGTGGTTAATACTGTATAAAAATGGTGTGCAAGGTAAAATGCATCATGCAATTAAAAGTATGTACCAAGTCGTTAAAGCTAGAGTTCGGGCAAACAGTGATTTTACTGAGGCCTTTACGTGTCCTCGTGGTTTGAAACAAGGTGACAACTGTAGTCCTATCTTATTCTCGCTTTTCATAAATGAACTTGCAAATGACGTTGCATTATCTGGAAAACATGGAATAAGCTTATCCCCCGATATATTCTTCACATTCTTATTATTTTTTTTGCCGATGACGTTGTTCTCCTTTCACATACTGTAATTGGTCTCAAAAAAAACAGCTAGATATATTAACTAACACTGCCAATAAACTAGGACTGATCATGAATGAGGAAAAATCTAAAATTATAATATTTCGTAAAGGAGGGCATGTTGCCTCACGAGAAAAATGGTTTCACAATGGTATACAATTGCAAGTTGTGAATGAGTATAAATACTTAGGTGTCATTCTTTCTACTGGTTTAACTTTTTTTCGTATTCTTTGGAGGACAAAGCGCTCAAAGCTAAAAAATGTGTTTTTAGTATTTTGAAATTTTTGTGGTCTCTAGGCGAAAACAATCCAAAATTTTCTTCAAAATTTTTGATAGCCAGATCCAGCCAATTTTAACATATGGCGCTGAAGTTTGGGGTTTAACTGCAAACCATACTATAATTGAAAGAGTACACCTTTTAGCTATTAAACGTCTTCTAAATATAAGTGTTCACACACCAAGTGCACTTATATATTCCGAATCTGCCAGGTACCCGTTATATATTCAGACATGTATAAAATGTGTAAAATATTGGCTGAAATTGACCCGTATGGAAGATAGGCGTATCCCAAGAAAATCCTATAAAATGTTATATAGTTTGCATTATAATGGCAAAAAGAACTGGGTAAGTAATATATGTTTGACATTATATAAATATGGTTTCGGATTTGTGTGGAAAATCAAGGGGTGGAAAATGTTAAATGTTTTGTACATGCCTTCAAACAAAGACTTGTTGACTGTTATTTACAAGACTTAGATGCTGCTATTAACTCAAAAGAAAGATTTCAGTTCTACTCTTCTTTTCGGCAACTCTATGATATTCCAGAATATTTGTTTAGAATAAAAAAATCCATCTCTTAGAAAATACTTGACAAGAATTAGACTTGGAGTTTCACAACTGAATTCATAAGTCTAGATTCTCAATGACAAGAATAAATAATGATTGTCCATTTTGTCCTGGTATTGAAGATCTGAATTGCATTTTATACTAGTGTGTAATGAATACAGTTCTTTACGGAAAACCTTTATCCCAGCCAAATACCATAGTCATCCAAATGCCTTTAAACTGACTTTATTACTTTCAGATGTCAGAATATGTAAACCTCTTGCTGTGTATTTATCTAAAGCCTTTAATATTAGAAACCACTTCTTATACGATGTTTGATGTTTGATACATGTGACGATATACTTTTGCTTTTTTCCCATATTATTTTAGTACTATCATCATTCCCCCCCCCCCCCCCCCCCCCCCCCCCCCCCCCCCCCTCCCATTCCCAATTTTCATACCCCCTGATGAGTAGTATTAAAGAAAACGCGTGTAGTTATCTATCACACTCAGGATTAAGGAGAATGCCTAGTCTTTGTCAAAAGCTTTCACGCAAACCCTGATGTCCTGTGTCCTGCCTTGCCGTTGGCACAGCGAGGGTAACGACATCAAGGCTCGACAGAGAGAACACGCGAATTCGGACATACCTCTCTGCACAATGACTGGTTCCATGTGAGACCGCGTGCCGTGTGCTTTCCCCAATAGTCTTCTATTCTCGGGCAATGTTCCAGACATACTGCAGGCGCATGCTTGGCGGCAATGAGACACTGCCATTAGGTTTGTAGCCTTCCCTTCAGCTGTTTTTTTGTGTCTAAATGCGATTTTCTCTCTGTCTGTCTGTCTGTCTGTCTGTCTGTCTGTCTGTCTGTCTGTCTCTCTCTCTCTCTCTCTCTCTCTCTCTCTCTCTCTCTCTCTCTCTCTCTCTCTCTGCGAGCGCGCACGAATCATGGGTAAGCTTATTGACGTTGAAATATAAGCCCCGGCGGGAACTTCCCTGAACAACCAATGCGTGGGCAGGGGAGGAAGGTTGGCTAGAAAAGACACCACACATAGACATATACATATTGGCGTGCACACGAACGCACGCGCATACACTTAGACATATATACACAGGCACGCACGTACGCACGCACGCACGCACGAACGCACACACGCGCACACACACACACACACACACACACACACACACACACACACACACACACACACACACAACTATACAGTACCACATCAGACAGAAGTCTTCCCATTTCCCTGATAAGACGCACACACTTGATAGAGCCATGGCTTCCTTCACAAACTGCAGAGCTCAAGCATGCCACAGTGCCAGCCACTCCCCAGACTGATGCCAAAAGAATGAAGTGTGAACAGCCATTAGGAGGACACTGCCGGGCACCTTGTGGTCTGCACAGAGACCCGGGGCTGTCGGAGACCTCGCGAAAAAGTGAAACCTGTGAACTGCGCTCTTCATTTCACAACGGAAATTTTCCATCTCGCCACATTGTATCCTAAATATCAAATCCTTTATAGAAGCATTCAGAAAATCGTTGACACGTCATCTTCAGGAAGCCAGCCATTTTGCCCAACAAAATGACCTGCGAGGGCTGGGGGGTAGTATTCGTTGCATGAAAATGATGAAGTTTCTAATTTTCAAAAAATGAGAGAAAAAAACACCTGAAAGTGGTATCAAAAGGACACGTGGAAAGGTACAAAGTGGTGTCAGAAGGACATGTTGAAAGGCAGAAAGTGGTGTCAGAAGGACACGTGGAAGGCAGAAAGTAGTGTCAGAAGGACACGTGGAAGGGCAGAAAGTTGTGTCAGAAGGACATGTTGAAAGGCAGAAAGTAGTGTCAGAAGGACACGTGGAAAGGCAGAAAGTTGTGTCAGAAGGACATGTTGAAAGGCAGAAAGTAGTGTCAGAAGGACACGTGGAAAGGCAGAAAGTGGTGTCAGAAGGACATGTTGAAAGGCAGAAAGTAGTAGTGTCAGAAGGACATGTTGAAAGGCAGAAAGTAGTGTCAGAAGGACACGTGGAAAGGCAGAAAGTGGTGTCAGAAGGACATGTTGAAAGGCAGAAAGTAGTGTCAGAAGGACACGTGGAAAGGCAGAAAGTGGTGTCAGAAGTTCACGTGGAAAGGCAGAAAGTGGTGTCAGAAGGACACGTGGAAGGGCAGAAAGTGGTGTCAGAAGGACACGTGGAAAGGCAGAAAGTAGTGTCAGAAGGACACGTGGAAAGGCAGAAAGTGGTGTCAGAAGGACATGTTGAAAGGCAGAAAGTGGTGTCAGAAGGACACGTGGAAAGGCAGAAAGTAGTGTCAGAAGGACACGTGGAAGGGCAGAAAGTTGTGTCAGAAGGACATGTTGAAAGGCAGAAATTAGTGTCAGAAGGACACGTGGAAAGGCAGAAAGTTGTGTCAGAAGGACATGTTGAAAGGCAGAAAGTAGTGTCAGAAGGACATGTTGAAAGGCAGAAAGTAGTGTCAGAAGGACATGTTGAAAGGCAGAAAGTAGTGTCAGAAGGACATGTTGAAAGGCAGAAAGTAGTGTCAGAAGGACACGTGGAAAGGCAGAAAGTGGTGTCAGAAGGACATGTTGAAAGGCAGAAAGTAGTGTCAGAAGGACACGTGGAAAGGCAGAAAGTGGTGTCAGAAGTTCACGTGGAAAGGCAGAAAGTGGTGTCAGAAGGACACGTGGAAGGGCAGAAAGTGGTGTCAGAAGGACACGTGGAAGGACAGAAAACGTTGTCAGAAGGACACGTGGAAGGACACAAAGTGGTATCAGAAGGACACGTGGAAGGACAAAAAGTGTTGTCAGAAGGACACGTGGAAAGGCAGAAAGTGGTGTCAGAAGGAGACGTGGAAAGGCAGAAGTGGCGTCAGAAAGACACGTGGAAGGACAGGAAGTGGTATCAGAAGGACACGTGGAAAGGCAGAAAGTGGTATCAGAAGGACACGTGGAAGGACAGAAAGTGGTGCAAGAAGGACACGTGGTAAGGCAGAAAGTGTTGTCAGAAAGACATGTGGAAAGACAGAAAGTGAAGTCAGAAGGGCACGTGGAAAGGAAGAAAGTAGTGTCAGAAAGACACGTGGAAAGGCAGAGAGTGGTGTCAGAAGGACACGTTGGACAGGAAGTGGTGTCAGAAGGACACGTGGAAGGACAGGAAGTGTTGCCAGGACACGTGGAAAAGGCAGAAAGTGGTGTCACAAGGACACATGGAAGAACAGGAAGTGGTGCCAGGACACTGGAAAGGCAGAATGTGGTGTCAGAAGGACACGTGGAAGGACAGGAAGAGGTGCCAGGACACGTGGAAAGGCAGAAAGTGGCATCAGAAGTTCACGTGGAAAGGCAGAAAGTGGTGTCAGAAGGACAGGTGGAAAGGCAGAAAGTGGTGTCAGAAGGACACGTGGAAAGGAAGAATGTGGTGTCAGGACACGTGTAAGGACAGGAAGTGGTGCCAGGACACGTGAAAAGGCAGAAAGTGGTGTCAGAAGTTCACGTGGAAAGGCAGAAGAAGTGGTTTCAGAAGGACACGTGGAAAGGCAGAAAGTGGTGTCAGAAGGACATGTGGAAAGGCAGAAAGTGGTGTCAAAAGGACATGTGGAAAGGCAGAAAGTGTTGTCAGAAGATCACGTGGAAAGGCAGAAAGTGGTGTCAGAAGGACACGTGGAAGGACAGAAAGTGGTGTTAAAAGGACACGTGGAAAGGCAGAAAGTGGTGTCAGAAGGACACGTGGAAAAGGCAGAAAGTGGTGTCAGAAGGACACGTGGAAGGGCAGAAAGTAGTAGTGTCAGAAGGACACGTGGAAGGACAGAAAGTGGTGTCAGAAGGACACGTGGAAAGGCAGAAAGTGGTGTCAGAAGGACACGTGGAAAGGCAGAAAGTGGTGTCAGAAGGACACGTGGAAAGGCAGAAAGTGGTGTTAAAAGGATACGTGGAAGGACAGAAAGTGGTGTCAGACGGACACGTGGAAGGGCAGAAAGTGGTGTCAGAAGGTCACGTGGAAAGGCAGAAAGTGGTGTCAGAAGGACACGTGGAAAGGCAGAAAGTGGTGTCAGAAGGACACGTGGAAAGGCAGAAAGTGGTGTCAGAAGGACACGTGGAAGGGGCAGAAAGTGGTGTCAGAAGGACACGTGGAAAGGCAGAAAGTGGTGTCAGAAGGTCACGTGGAAAGGCAGAAAGTGGTGTCAGAAGGACACGTGGAAGGACAGAAAGTGGTGTCAAAAGGACATGTGAGAAAAGCTGCAAGGCTTCTGGCAGGGATAAAGGAGTTCTCCCCCGCTTCTTCGATCCGTCACTGTAGGAGGCCATCTCTTTCATTGGCTGACTGAATGGTTGGCCTCCGCTTTTAACGAAAACAACGTAGATCTTGAGAAATTTTTCTTTACTCCAATAGATATCTGTCACGGGAACCGTCCAGAAGTGCGCTGAAATGACTCTGTTCAGGCTTTCTTTGAAACCAAGGGAAGTCATTTATGTGGTGTATCACACTTTATAGACAAAGACAAGTAACCGAGGCGGATTGATCGAAGGTGTGAAGGTCACGTGTATACGAATATTGTTTGATATTACTGACATCAGCACATCCAAACACGCTGCTTACACTTTTCTGAACACTCAGTGAAAGTGTTTTTCCCAGGATGCTTTCATTCCTTCATTGGCGGAAGAAGAAGAAGAAGAAGAAGAAAACCCATGGAGGCAGCAACAGCGAGCAAACATGTACTTGAAATACCAGAAGTCACTGTTACATCATACGGCTGTGGTGATCTTGTCTTCCCCAAGCTCAAGACTCAACTGACAATGTTACCGAGGGAATTTCACAAAACTGATCTAAATGAACTTTGAAAAATATCTAAAATATCTGCTCAGCGGTCTACTCCATTGTACAGAAATTGGCAAAGTTGTAAGATGTAAGGAGAATGCTCGGTGAGTATGACAAACTGCTTGAACTGTATTTCATCATACCAATAACACCTTTTTCACCAGGGTGCCATTTCTTGCCACTGACACTGAAAGCTCCATGAGTCAGGAACGCACGACCCATTGCCTCACCATCCATGTCTAGATGGACAGATTTGTGCTCTCCCTGGACAACGCAGCAGAGGAAACGAACCAAGACCTACCTCAAAGCTCAATGAGTCAGGAACGCACGACTCATTGCCTCACCATCCATGTCTAGATGGACAGAGTTGTGCTCTCCCTTGACAACTCAGCAGAGGAATCCATCGGTCCAGACTACCGGAAACGCGATTTTTTCCATTTCCCTGAGAATCAAAATTGACCAAATCAACCTCCCCTGACCATGAAACAGTCAAATGAATGTTGCCACAATTTGATTTAAACAGGCTTACCTGACGGGCTCAGTATAATGACATTAGACACAGCAAGGCCTTACGGCCACTACATCAACATCAACACATCGAAGTCTGAGACACCAATACGCCCATGCAACATGGCACCTCGGATATTTTCAGCAAAACAGCTCCACCTTGGCATCCTACCTGCGATGCGAAACTTTGTCTTCAGGGCATATCAGTTTCACTCAGATACTCTTATTCAGTTTCATAATCTATGTCTGTGAGACTGCAGGATGTTTTGTCTCCCTAAAGCAGTACAATGTGGTTACTGTTTGTTATGGTTTTTAAATGGACTGGATTATGTATTAAGCTTAAAACCAACCAACCAACCTACCACCACACACACACACACACACACACACACACACACACACACACACACACACACACACACACACACACACACACACACACACACACACACACACACACACACACACACACACACACACACACACACACACACACACACACACACACACACACACACACACACACACACACACACACACACACACACCACACATACGCTCTACTACTAATTTTAATGATCATCAAATGACATTAATTCCAAATTGTATCTATTTAATCAAGATTTTGTTTTTAATTTCTGCGATATGTTCAAAGCAAGAATGGATGGTACTTAAACTTGGACAGCTTTATAAGGATTGCTAGTGTAATAATCTGATGATTTCTTCAGTGTCATCGTTGCTACTGCTGTAAATACATTCTGTTATTTGTTAAATCCCCTGCAGAAAATGTTGATTGTACTAGGAGGAAATAGGATCAGACTGACCTGATGTGGCAGCTGGTCCTTTGGGTGAGATTTTTATCAAGATTTCCTCTTCATGTTCTGTTGATTGTACTAGATGTCATTCTGTTTTTTAAACGCAGATATTATTTTTATGTGTCCTCCGTGGTAAAAGGACTAAATGATTTTTTTTAATGATTATACCACTAGTGGTAATGATGGCTGGGACGCCATCACTATCCCGATTTTCTCACTTCCTCCTAACTCCTCCTCCGCCATCCCGTTTCATCGCTCTTGCTCCCACATCCTCACACCCTGACCGCATTGTCTTCTTACCGACCTCCACTCTCCTATATCTATAGACATAGACCGACACACTGCCACAAGAAATCCTAATTCTTCTAAATACAAACATGTGCGCGCACGCAGCACACACACACGCACACGTAGGCATGCACATCTTTATGTGATCAATGTAAGCAGGTCTGACATGTTCTTGTCTTTTTCTTTCTCTTGAGAATTGATTTTTTTATGTATACATGCTGGTAAGTGTGTGGGAGTGGGTGGGTAGGGCTACTGTTTGTGTTTGTTTTTGTACTTGCACGTCTGTATGGTGAGCTGTACAGACAGCTTAGTATCGACGAATGTGTTGTGACATTTCTAATACTGACGCTCCTACAGCTGTCTTACCGGCAATCCCCACCCCCATCTCTACACAATCTTATCGTAGCCACCAGTCCCAAACAGGACTGACAGTACTGACAGGCACAGAGCACTTTATTCCTATTTTTACTTTATTCCATCCGTTTGGGCATCTCGTCCCATGTGGTCTACAAAGTGGACATGAACCTGCTTGCAGACAAAAAAAAAAGAAGAGTAGAGGGTGGGAACAGGGGGGAGAGAAGAGGGGGGAGTGGGGGACGGGGTGTATGGGAGAGCTAGGCGACAGAGTGCAAAGGGCTCGAGGGAAGAGAGGGAGGATACAGGAGGAGAGGAGGGTGGGGAACGGTCAAAATATGGATGCTGGTGAAATCATTGTTCTGTCGATCTGTGCGCTGGGTCCCCACGCTCTGTGTGATGATACTCTCGTGTAGCGCGAAACGAGCTATTCTTATTGTGGGGGTGTTCTGCTGGTTCCGTTTGTCTAAAACGAGCTATTCTTATTGTGGGGTGTTCTGTTGCTTCTGTTTGTCTAAAACGAGCTATTCTTATGTGTGGGGTGTTCTGCTGCTTCTGTTTGTCTAAAACGAGCTATTCTTATTGTGGCGTGTTCTGCTGGTTCCGTTTGTCTAAAACGAGCTTTCTTATTGTGGGGTGTTCTGTTGCTTCTGTTTGTCTAAAACGAGCTATTCTTATGTGGGGTGTTCTGCTGTTTCTGTTTTATAAAACGAGCTATTCTTATCGTGGGGTGTTCTGCTGGCTTTGCTTGAAACGAACTGTTCTTGTTGTGGGGTGTTCTGCTGCTTCTGTTGTCTGAAACGAGCTATTCTTACTGTGGGGTGTTCTGTTGATTTTGTTTGTCTGAAACGAGCTGTTCTTATTGTGGGGCGTTCTGCTGCTTCTGTTTGTCTGAAATGAGCTATTCTTTATTGTGGGGTATTCTGCTGATTTTGTTTGCCTGAAACGAGCTGTTCTTCTTGTGGGTGTTCTGCTGGTTCTGTTTGTATGAAATGAGCTATCCTTATTGTGGGGTATTCTGCTGGTTCTGTTTGTCTGAAATGAGCTATTCTTATTGTGGGCTGTTCTGCTGGTCCTGTTTGTCTGAACGAGCTATTCTTATTGTGGGGTACTCTGCTGCTTCTGTTTGTCTAAAACGAGCTATTCTTATTGTGGGGTGTTCTGCTGGTCCTGTTTGTCTGAAACGAGCTGTTCTTATTGTGGGGTGTTCTTCTGCTGGTCCTGTTTGTCTGAAACGAGCTATTCTTATTGTGGGGTACTCTGCTGCTTCTGTTTGTCTAAATCGAGCTATTCTTGTTGTGGGGTGTTCTGCTGCTTCTGTTTGTCTGAAGCCTACCCCTTCCCACCCCATCACACCCCACCTTGCCCTTATCCCCCTCTCTAAACTCTCTCCCTCTCTATCCTCCTCGTCGGCTCTCTTGCCCATCAGCTCTGTTAGGGAGTGATAAGGGAGATTCTGTCTCTTTGTTTGTCTGGGTGTCTGTCTCTGCCTATCTCTCTCTGCTCTTGATGTGTGTGTGTGTGTGTGTGTGTGTGTGTGTGTGTGTCTGTCTGTGTGTGTGTGTCTGTCTGTCTGTCTGTCTGTGTCTCTGTGTGTGTCTCTGTGTATGTGTGTGTGGGCGCGCGCATGTGTATATGTGTGTATGGGGGGGGGGGGGGGGGGGGGGGGGACGGGGCTAAGTGAAGGTCTGCTTGTCTATCATCTGTGTGTGTGTGTGTGTGTGTGTGTGTGTGTGTGTGTGTGTGTGTGTGTGTGTGTGTGTGTGTGTGTGTGTGTGTGAGTGTGTGTGCGTATGTGTGTGTGTGTGTGTGTGTGTGTCTGTCTGTCTGTGTCTGTGTATATGTGTGTGTGTTTGTTAATATTTTACAAAAATGCAAATGCCTAAATTCATGGGTTTCTGTAAAACATTAACGCACATACGTACACGTGCACTCACACACACACACACACACACACACACACACACACACACACACACACACACACATGCTCACACACTTCAGTCTACCTAGCACATGAAAGAGATACAGACAGGCAGACAGACAAAGACTAAGACGAAGAGCCAGTGAGGGAAGCTGTACATATTAGCTTGAAACATACAATGGGAAAAAAGAAGGGCAGATTGAGATATTATGTTCATGATGGTCCATGATCATCACTTGGTGTGACGCTAGAACTGACCCATGCGGAATTCCAACATGGGTGTCAGTAAAGTCTTTATTGCCAACGACAATCTCTCTCTCTCTCTCTCTCTCTCTCTCCCCTGCCCCCCCCCCCCCTCTCTCTCTCTCTCTCTCTCTCTCTCTCATCCATCTATCTATCTGTCTCCAAGCTGCATTGACTGCCTTAACTATGAAAGGATAGTACTCCTGAACTTTAAAGTCTACCCACCGTGGTGAAAAAACTGCTGCGACGTTTTTGTTGTTGTTTCTTTATTTCCAGTGCCCTTAGAACGGCATTGTACCCATGGCACTCATTTTGATGACCCCAAACATAAGCACACCCGGAATGGTCATTCTGTAGCCCAAACCTCAGATGTCTACGGCAAGCAGTTAATGTCAGGTCAACATGAGTCACGAACCACAATCCATAATGTGCTGCGGCCGAGTTACTATGGTGATGCCCAGTAGTGCCTTTTTTCATCAAACATCCGCAGGACATCACCCACTATGCCCCCTGCTGATGACAATAATTAGTCGCAAAGTGAGCTCCCCCTTTCTTTCCCAGTCTGGCATTAACTAGGAGTCTGGCCTCATTCAATTAGCGTCAGTCCTCGCGTGTCCTTTCTTTCCTGACTGCAGAATGTCAGCGAGTTCACAGTCAGTGTGTGATTGGGTCCTTCCTCCTGCCATGCCCTCTGAAGTGAGACACCCTCTGAGAAAGACCGAAAAGCTGAGCCAGTGTAATTGGACCTACCAAGAGGAGAGGCGAGAACGGGGCTGGGGGAAGCAGTGCTGTAATTGGGGAAATGTCGAGAACAGGGGGGGGGGGGGGGGGGGGGGGGGGAGTAATAATGGAGATGGAGGAATAACGGTTCTGTACATTCTCGGAGAATCTTTGAACGTCGATTTCCACTCTGCTTCCCAATTTAGTCACAGGAGAAGCACTGACGACGTTAGACAGCGACTGGTGAAAGAAAGACGAAAGCTAACTAAACAGAGAATGGGACAAAGACGTTCGATCCTTCTACCAGAAGTGTGAATGTGTAATCTACAGACTTGACCGGCTCCGTTATTGTGGGTGGACGGACTATGTTTGTGTTCGACATGCTGTGTGGAATTCAGGGTGGGTTGAATAGATCGGTGTTTAACTTGCTTGTAGCCCTCATGTGGCCCCAGTGGTCAGCTAGGGTTATAACATGAATCACACACACACACACACACACACACACACACACACACACACACACACACACACACACACACACTCGCGCGCGCGCGCGCGCACGCACGCACGCACGCATGCATGCACACACACAACACACACAGACATGTATACGCGCTTGCACACACATACGCATGTAGGTAGGCAGGCAGGCAGGCAGGCAGGCAGGCACGCACTCACACACACACACACACACACACACACACACACACACACACACACACACACACACACACACATACATTCCCATCACTTCAAGAAAGCCCTTGGCAGTATCTCACCTATGGACGTTTGCCTGATCATCCTAATGAACAAGAAAAAGAAAGGAAAACTTGATTTTGTGAAACGTAGTGGGGAAACAAGCAGCAACCAAGGAAGAAAAAAGGGAATGACTGAAAGAAAAAGGACGACTACAACAGCAGTATTTATAACGGAACATGAGCAACCAAGAAAGCCAAGAAGAAAACGATAACACACAAATACGGATTTAACTCTTCATGGACCTCAAAAGATCTTTTTTTTTTTAGCCATAATAAGACTAGGCAAGATCTGACGTCATCGCTTCCACAGAGTTAAAATCTCCTAGATCTGGTGGCTTGTCTCCCCTTTACTGTAAGTGACGGTCCATCTGTCTTTTCTGTGGAGATAATGCATTTTGTGTTTCTCTCCCAGACGTTTTTCTTTTGGTCTTTTGTTCGCTTTTAACGGGTCTGTAAAAAAAGCAATAAATCCATTCCTGTAAAAGGAACACGCAAGAACGCGCATGCGCGCGTATGCACACAACACACACACACACACACACACACACACACACACACACACACACACACACACACACACACGCTTACACACACCCGTGCGTGTGTGCATGCATGCATACGTCAATGCGTGCGTGCGTGCGTCAATGCATACGTGCGTGTGTGTGTGTGTGTGTGTGTGTGTGTGTGTGTGTGTGGTGTGTGTGTGTGTGTGTGTGTGTGTAAGTCTCTGTGTGTGTGTGTGTGTGTGTGTGTGTGTGTGTGTGTGTGTGTGTGTGTGTGTGTGTGTGTGTGTGTCTGCGTGTCTGTGTGTGCGCGCGCGTGCGTACCTATGCACGTTCGTGCGTGTGTGCTGCATGCTTGTATGTGTAGGTGTGTGCGTGTGCGCGCGCGCGTGTGTGTGCACGTGTGTGTGTGTGTGCTCGCGCGCGCGCGCGTGTGTGTGTATGTGTGTGTGTGTGTGTGTGTGTGTGTGTGTGTGTGTGTGTGTGTGTGTGTGTGTGTGTGTGTGTGAGTTCTGTTCAAAAACAAACCAATGTTTGTCTAAACCTAGACTTGCACGAACGTACAAAACAGGTAGACAGACAAATCGAACTCTTTCAGCTTCTTTTTTTTTTTTTTTTTTTTTTTTTTTTTTTTTTTGCTATTCATGCGACAAACCTGAAAACCTCGTCTCCCTGTCCATCTTCCTGTCTGTGATGTCTCCGACCGTTCCTTTCATTAAACCAAAGCCAGTCAGTCTCAGCCCTCCACCCACACACCCCCCCCCACACCCCCTCTCCTCTCTCTCTCTCTCTCTCTCTCTCTCTCTCTCTCTCTCTCTCTCTCTCTCTCTCTCTCTCTTCATGTTGTGTGCCAAAGGTGGCTGTTATCCCTTGTATGCGTTTCTGTTGAAGCTGCTAGGATCAGATTCTGGTTACATTTAACCAGTCCTGGACTGGTCAAACTTCCGCGAATTCAATTCAGTTCAAACAACTTTATAATCACAAAACGTGAAATTCAATGTGGCAACGTCTTCTGATTTTTACAATATAACACAATCAATCAAAAAAAGAAAAAAAAAAAGAAAAAAAGTACAAACTACATATGCAAAAAATTAGCATTCTATTTATATCATTTTATGTATGCACTTCAACAACAACACCATGCGCGCGCACACACACACACACACACACACACACACACACACACACACACACACACACACACACACACACATCAGTTCAAGCGAAAAGCTGAGGCTCTGTCCAGCCATGTCAAAAGAGAGGTTTATCATACAGCTTTTCCTTTTAAGGAACCGAAGCATACCATACGGTATTTTTACGATCTCTCAAATGCACACTGACTAATTGCTCATACCACCTGTGGAACAGGTATATAAATTAGAGTTCTAGATCAAGAATGTATTGTTCGTTCAAATTTGTTGACTCTGGGAAACAAATGGTGTTTTCGTGCGTTACTAACAAAATAATATATACCTGACATTCTGATGAGATTTAAATATAGAGAGAGAGGTACATGTCATCTGCATGCAAATAAAAGATGCTTTACAGCTCTGTTCAACACGGATCTGATGTGGGTTGCTCACTGTTGAGAGAGAGAGAGAGAGAGAGAGAGAGAGAGAGAGAGAGAGAGAGAGAGAGAGAGAGAGAGAGAGAGAGAGGGAGAGGAGGGAGAGAGAGAGAGAGACAGAGAGAGAGAGAACATGTATGACAAAGCTGTTGAAACTTTTACATGCACGCACGCTCACACGCGCGTGTGGGCGCGCACATGTCCATCTGATTGATATAGCAGGTCTAACATGTCCCCGTTTATTTCTAGGGACTTGGTTCTGGAAGAATAAATACTAGGAAGTGTGTGGGAGTGGGTGGATGGTGCTGTTTTTATTCTAGCACATTTGTTTGTGCCGACAGCACAGAATTGACGACAGAGTTGTCACATCTAATACTGATGCTCCTGCAGCTGTCTTACCCTGCAATCGCAACCCCCACCTTTACACAGTCTTATCAGGGTGGCCAATTACACCTTGGCACAGTCTTATCTGGGTAGCCAATTACGCCTTTACACAGTCTTATCAGGGTGGCCAATTACACCTTCACACAGTCTTCTCCGGGTGGCCAATTACACCTGTACAGTCTTATCAGGGTGACCAATTACACCTTGACACAATCTTATCAGGGTGGCCAGTTCCACCTTTACACAATCTTATCAGGGTGGCCAATTACACCTTTACACAGTCTTATCTGGGTGGCCAATTACACCTTAACACAGTCTTATCAGGGTGGCCAATTACACCTTTAAACAGTCTTATCAGGGTGGCTAATTACATCTTTACACAGTCTGATCAGGTGGTCAATTACACCTTGACACAGTCTTATACGGGTGGCCAATTACACCTTAACAGTCTTATCAGGGTGCCAATTACACCTTTACACATTCTTCTTATCAGGGTGGCAAATTACACCTTAACACTCTTATCAGGATAGCCAATTACACCTTTACACAGTCTTATATGGGTGGCCAATTACACCTTCACACAATCTTATCAGGTGGCCAATTACACCGTTACACATTCTTATCAGGGTGGCCAATTACACCTTGACACAGTCTTATCAGGTGGCCAATTACACCTTTAAACAGTCTTATCAGAGTGGCCAGTTACATCTTTACACAGTCTGAGCTGGTGGCCAATTACATCTTGACACAGTCTTATCAGGGTGGCCAATTACACCTTGACACACAGTCTTATCAGGGTGGCCAATTACACCTTGACACAGTCTTATCAGGGTGGCCAATTACACCTTTACACAGTTTTATCAGGGTGGCCAATTACAAAGAGGGATGACAGTACTGAGAGGCGTACAGCTTGACGCTATCTTTGGTTGAGTGATGTCATCCGACTTTGTTCCTGTGCCAATCAAAACGCGTTTTTTATCCCTGTAGGCACCGCATCCATTAGGACATATTCATCATTCTGTGAGACCTAGAACAAACGGGGCTCTTGTTGTGGTCCACAAAGCGGACGTGGCCCCTGCTTGCAAACAGAAAAGCGGGGAGGGTGAGCAGTGGGGATGGAGGGAAAGGAGGGGGCGAGCGGGGTGAGGGGAGAGCGAGCAGACAGGGTGCTAAGGACTCGAGGGAAGAGAGGGAGGGTGCGAGAAGGGAAAGGCGTTGGGGGGGGGGGGGGGGGGGGGGTCAAAATTTGGTTGCTGGTGAAATCATTGTTCTATCGATCTGTGCGCTGGGTCCCCGCGATCTGTGTGATGATGATCTGGCGCGGCACAACAAGAGACTATTCTTATTGTGGGGTGTTTTGCTCGTGCTGTTTGTCTGAAGCCTACCCCTTCCCACCACACCCTTATCCACCTCTATACACCGCTTTCCCCTCTCCTTCCTCTACGTTGCTTCTCCTGTCTGTTGGCTCTGTCAGGAGATTTCTGTAGGTATATCTGCATGTCTGCCTGCCTGCCTGCCTGCCTGCCTCTCTGTTCTGTGTTGTGTTGCTAATGTGCTGTCTTGAATTATGCAATCATGTTGTGTCGTATGGTGTTGTACTGTGTTAGAAAAAGAAGACAGACAGAGAGAGAGAGAGAGAGAGAGAGAGAGAGAGAGAGAGAGAGAGAGAGAGAGAGAGAGAGAGAGATGGACAGAGAAAAAGAAAGAAAACCATTTATGGTGACGATTTCTGATCTACCATTTTCTCAATTGTCAGTACTCAAGGTTATTCATTTTTTTCTGTGCAGGCTTCAACCATCAGTCTTTAAATCCCCAGTTCGAATCCCTGCCTTTCCTAACATCAGCTGCCTCATGCAACTGCTTCTGGCGATTGTCTTTACCGTGAAAGAACAAAAACTGGTCAATTTGAAATTAACCCTTCTTATCGAAAATGCCACGCGCTGGCTGCGTTTTTTTTTTTTTTTTTTCCTCATTTGCAGTGCCGCCGTACTGAAATGACACCCATGCCACCCATTGTGGGAAATCAGCACAAAGCCACACCTAGAATAGTCCTGTCGCAGCTCAAGCACCAGCAGTCCACAGGGAGCAATTAACATCAGGTTCATGGGGCAACCCCACCACATATTGCACAGCTGCTCAGACACTTCTGTGATGTCCAGTGGTGCCTGTTCTCATCCAGCATCCACAGGACATCGCCTTTTAAGCCCCCTGCTGACGACAGTACTCAGTCTCAGATCAGAGTGAATCAGCTCTGCTGTTCCTGCCAGTCTGGTATTGACCAGCCTCGTTCAATTGGTCTCCTCCTCCTTAGTCTCTTTCCTCCGGAAAAAAATACAAAGAAACTGATAAGACAGACAGACAGACAGACAGATAGACAGATAGATAGATAGGCGGGCAGGCAGGCAGGCAGGCAGGCAGGCAGACAGACAGACAGACAGACAGACATATATATATATATAGAGAGAGAGAGAGAGAGAGAGAGAGAGAGAGAGAGAGAGAGAGAGAGAGAGAGAGAGAGAGAGAGAGAGAGAGAGAGAGAGAGAGAGAGAGAGAGAGAGATGGTGATGACTTCTGGACTACCATTTTCTTCAGCATCATCATTCATGGTGTTTAATTTCTTTTGCACAGTCTTCATCGATCACTCTTTAATCCTCAGGACGGCCGCTTTCCTTCCCTTTCATTAACTACGCCATGTCCCCCGCTTCTGGCGATTGCCTTCACCATGGAAAAAACAGTACTCTTCAACTTTAAAGTTAACCCTTCCTGGCGGAAAAGGCGCGCCGACAGCAATACATCTTATTTCCGCTGCTTCCATACTTGCATGACACTCTTGTCGCTCAGTTTGACAGCCCTTTACGCAGCTACACCCAGATTGGTCCTGTTGCAGACCAAGCACCAGCAATCCCTAGGGAGGATTTAATAACAGGTCATCATGAGCAACCAACCAGAGTGCATACTGCACTGCTACCAAATCACTTTGGGGATATCCTGTGGCGCCCTTTTCTCATCGAACATCCACAGGACATCACTTACTAAGCCCCCTGATGACAACAATTAGTCGCAGAACCAGCGTGCCTGGGCTCCCCTTTCATTAACAGTCTGGTTTTAACCAGGAGTCTGGCCTCATTCAATTAGTGTCAGTCCTCGCGTGTCCTTTCTTTCCTGACTGCAGAATGTCAACGAGTTCACAGTCAGTGTGTGATTGGGTCCCTCCTTCTGTCATGCCCTCTGAAGTGAGACCCCCTCTGAGAAAGACCGAAAAGCTGAGCCAGTGTAACTAGACTGACGAAGGGAAGGGGCGAGATAGGGTGCTGAGGGCAGAAGAGCTGTAACTGGGGAAGTTTCGGAAACAGAGGGGGAGAGGAAGGGGCGAAAGGAACGAGGACGGTGGAATAGCGGGTCCGTACATTCTCTGAGAATCTTTGAACGTCGATTTCCACTCTGCTTCCCAATTTAGTCACAGGAGAAGCACTAACGACGTCAGACAGCGACAGGTGAAAGAAGGGCGAAAGCTAACTAAACAGAGAATGGTACGAGGCAAAGACATTCGACGTCTCTACCAGCACTGTCAATATGAAATGTGCAGACATGGGCTTCGTTACTTTGGGTGAAAGGACAATGTTGTGGAATTCAGTGTGGACTGTATAGTTCAGTGTTCAACTTGCCTGCAGCACTAGTATGGCTCTGGTGGTCAGCTGGGTTGTAAACAGCATGATCTGCACTTGGGCGTGTATTTTGTGGCATAATGTCACACACACACACACACACACACACACACACACACACACACACACACACACACACACACACACACACACGCTTGCGCGCGCGCACACTCACGCACACACGCACACACACACACACTCCATTACTTCAAGAAAGCCTAAGGCTCTCTCCATGCCTGATCATGGCAATAAAAGAAAAAAAATACATAGAAGGTGGGATACAATCGAAACAAAGGAATAAAGAAAGAAGGAAAGAAAACAGAAAACAAGAATACATGAATACGAAGGATGACAATAACCGCAATGTTAACAACAGAACATGGACAACCAAAAAAGCCAAAAGAAAGTACTAATCCACAAACATGGTGGGCAGTCTCCGCAGATCTGAGAGAAACACAGAATTTGTTTGAGATGATAATAAGCTAGCAAAGGTCTGACGTCATTACTTCAGCAAAGTCAAAATCTCTTGGATATCGTGGTTTGCCTCCCCTTCATTGTATGTGACGGTTCATCTGTTTGTTCTGTTGTGTTTCTGTCCAAAAGTTTTCTCTAGGTCTTTGTGTGCTTTTAACTGGTCTCTTTACAATGATATATGTACTGCTTTGTGAAGAGGACAGAGTGTGTGCGTGCTCGCGCGCGTGTGTGTGTGTGTGTGTGTGTGTGTGTGTGTGAAAGGGGGGGGGGGGGGGGGGGGCGTGCGTGCATGTGTGTGTGTGTGTGCGTTTGTGTGCGCGCGCGCGTGTATATGTATGTATCCATGCGTACGCGTGCGTGTATGTGTGTGTGTATGAGTGCACGTGTACGTATGTGCATGATGATGTTCGTGTGTGTGTGTGTGTGTGTGTGTGTGTGTGTGTGTGTGTGTGTGTGTGTGTGTGTGTGTGTGTGTGTGTGTGTGTGTGTGTGTGTGTGTGTGTGTACATCGTTCTTGCGAGCTTAAAGAGACGAGTTTGTCAGTAAAGAGCTCTTTTTCTTCTTAAATAAGAATGACTATGAAAAGCTAAATAATAACCATGAAAAACCTAATGAAAAAGCCTCTCTTTTCTTGTTTCAGAACATCATTGATAAAACCCGTAAACGGAATCTTAAGGAAGGCTGGAAGAAATGTTCTGTAAATGATAAACAAGGCAGGTAATTACTGCTCCGGTAATGAAACAAGCTGACAGATCGCACCGATACAAGATGGTTTTGTAACCTTTGTTTTTGACATTTGTACACCTGGTCTCTCAACAATGCGTTAAACTGAGAAAGTTGATGAAGTGGGAACGAACACCACAGCAGATGATCAGCTCTCCTTTAATGTTTTTCTTAGAGAATGATTGGGGGAAACAAGAACAAAAATCTCTTCCATGGCAGAGAATAATGTCTAGTTGGCCTAATCATTTCATGCTTGTGGAAAGTAAGGAACTAAATGAGCTAATTTTGTGTCACGGTAATCTGAACGTACTTGAGTGTTAACAGTGATACTGCTGAATTCGATTACATTGCCTGTTCGACAGTCGACTGCTTCGACAACATCCTGTCAGCAAAGTATGGCTCATCCTTCAGTGACCGAGTCAGTATGACACTTCGCTTTTCAGTTCACGAAGTCATTATGTGTCTACCACTGTGTGCTAAAACATATGTGTCAGTCATTGATTGAGCAGTTTATGCCAGCAGCATTTTGACAGGTGTGGGTTCGCCTCCCTTCAGTTGCTGGAAACAGTTCGCTCCCTTCACAACGTTCGGCACTTTCCAGCAACACGGACAGCAGCGAAAAGTGGAGACTGTTGTTTGTCGAAGTTCTGTTAACAAATGAACTAAGATTTGTCTTGATCCAAGTGCGCGCGAACTTACAGTTCCTCCAGCAAAGAGACGCCTGAAAGAGAAGAAAAGCAGAAAAAGATAGACAGAGGAATGGAACTGTTTCTATGCCTTTTTCTGCGCGAAAACCCTGAAAATGGTCTCCCTTTCCGCCGTCCTATCTGTGACGACTCGGACCATTCCTTTCGTTATATGAAAGTCAGTCAGCTCCAGCCCCCGCCTTCCCTTCCCCCCCCCCCCCCCCCCCCCCCCTCTCTCTCTCTCTCTCTCTCTCTCTCTCTCTCTTTCATGTGTGCCAAAAGCTGGCTGTTATCCTTTGTGTTTGTTTTGAGTCGCTAGCATCAGAAACCGGTAGTATGTAACCAGTCTTGAAGAACTGAAACTTCTGCAGCAGCTTTGGCTCTGTCTCGCCATGTCAGCAGAAGCGTTATTGTGTGTCCTGTTTATCTACAACTTTCGTTAAGGAGACCATAGTCTGGCAAACCACGTAGTTTTTAAAAAAAAAAAAATCTTTGAAATACACATTGACTGATTTCGAATACCACCAGTGAAACATGTACATCAGTAACCGCTCTAGATAAAGTATATATCGTCCATTCAGATTGTTTGAATCGAAAAAAATGGTGTTTTGTGCATTATTACCAAAACTATATACATCGCACTCTGATATTTTATATATATACATACATATATATATATATATATATATATATATGCATGCAGGAAGACAGAGAGAGAGAGAAAGAGAGAGAATGAGAGGCATATACATCATTTGCACACTAAAGAAAAAACTACTTTACAACTCCTTTCAACCAAGATATGATGTTGTTTGATTGTTTGTGGCTTTGAGAGAGAGAGAGAGAGAGAGAGAGAGAGAGAGAGAGAGAGAGAGAGAGAGACAGACAGAGAGAGAGACAGAGACAAAGACAGAGACAAAGGCAGACAGAGGCAGAAACAGAAACAGAGACAGAGACAAAGCTGTTGAAACAGAAACAGAGACAAAGCTGTTGAAACAGAACCACAATATGTTTTTTACCATGCTTGTTTAAGTGATTTGCAATAATGACTCCTTTCACACACACGCACGCGCGCGCACGCACACACACACACACACACACACACACACACACACACACACACACACACACACTCACGCACACGCCTACTCACGCACACACAGACACGCACACAAGCACACGTAAACATGCACATGTTCAAGCAGGTCTGACATGTTCTCGTTTCTTTCGTAAGATTTGATTCTGATTTGTATAGTAGCTGGTGAGTGTGTTGGAGTGGGTGGGCGGGGCGTTGCAGGTTTTCATTCTTGCACATCAGTATGATGAGCTGTGCCGACAGCAACGTATCGACGACTGTGTTGTGACACCTGATCCTGACGCTCCTACTGCTGCTTTACCCTCCAATCCCCACCCCCACCTTCACACAACCTTATCATGACACCAGTCCCAAACAGGATTGACAATACCGACAGGCACAGAGCACAGCATTCTCTCTGGTTCACTGACGTCATCTGACTTTGTTCCTAAGCCTATCAAAACGCATTCAATCCATTTAGGCACCCGGGTCCCATACGCACAAATTTATCATTCTGCAGGACCCTGAACAAACGGGGCTCTTGTTATGGTCGACAAAGTGAACGTAGCCCTGCTTGCAGGCAGAAAAGAGGGGTAGGCGATGTGGATAGTGTGAGAGGAGGGGAAGAGCGGGGTGAGGAGCGAGCTGGGAGAGAGGATGCTAGGGACGTGACAGAAGAGGGGTAACATGTGGGTGGGGGGAGGGAGCGGTGTGGGGGTCAAAATTTGGTTGGTGGTGAAATCATTGTTCTATCGATCTGTGAACTGGGTCCCTGCGCTCTGTGTGATGATGATCTGGTGCAGCACGACACAGGGCTATTCTTATTGTGGAGTGTTATGTTCGTTCTGTTTGTCTGAAGCCTACCATCCCCATCCCTCCCTTATTCCACTTCCTAAACTCTCTCCCTCTCCTTCCTTCCCAAACACCATTTTGTGTACTTGTATTCTATTTGTGATCTTTCTCTCTCTCTCTCTCGCTCTCTCTCGTTTAATTATGGATTTGTGTATTCAACTTTTTCCCTGTAGTTGCTATAAAGACTCCCAGGTTTTGATTTTTTTTTTTTTCTCTCTTCTTCTTTTTTTGTGTTTTCCCAGGGCTGGGTGGAAAAAAGCATGTACACTTTGCTTATCTCATTACCCTGGTAAAATAAAATTTCGTTCGTTCGTTCGTTCGTTCCTCCATGTCATCTCTCTTGCCTGTTGGTTCTGTTCAGGAGTAATAACGGTGATTCATTCTCTCTCTCTCTCTCTCTCTCTCTCTCTCTCTCTCTCTCTCTCTCTCTCCCCCTCCCTCCCTCCCTCCCTCTGGGAGTGTGTGCTGTGCAAGTGCATTCACACACATGGGCTGTACATGTGTGTGTGTGTGTGTGTGTGTGTGTGTGTGTGTGTGTGTGTGTGTGTGTGTGTGTGTGTGTTAGTTAGTTAGTTCTTCAGTTTAACGTCTGTATGAGTGGATGAGAGAAATGGCAAAAATAATGTATGCAAAATGCTAGCATAGGCCTACGTACGTGTGTGTGTGTGTGTGTGTGTGTGTGTGTGTGTGTGTGTGTGTGTGTGTGTGTGTGTGTGTGTGTGTGTGTGTGTGCGCGCGCGCGCGCGCGCGCGCGTGCGTGTGTGCATATGCGACTTTGACTATTGAAAAGAAAATACTGTTCTAAATGTAACAATTTAAATGTAAAATTTAAAAGAAAAAAAAAAAAAAAAAAAAAAAAAAAAAACCTGGAAATATTTACACAAACGAGCCAACTGGGCTTAACATCAACGAATTTACAAATGTAAAAAAAAAGGCGTGGAGATTCTGGAAAAATGCATGGGGAATCTTTTTGTCGGAAGTTGGAGAGAGATGAGTTAAAATAGGAACAGTTAAAAAGAAAATGCAGAGTATTGAAACTGTCGACTGCTCCACAAGCGCATGTAAATTTTCTGTGGAATTTTGTACGAAGAGCGTTAACTTTGAGCCTATATAAGAGAGATTCCAGTTTCCGAAATTTGTGTACATGTACATGCGTCTTTGTATACAGTTTACGAATTTGATTGGGCGAGTTAGATGGACGGGTAGATTTCTGAGTTCTTGAACAGCAACTCAGTGAAGAATCTTGTACATGTATTTTAAAGAGAACTGAATCTTTATACAGCTTTATAAAAAGACTCAAAAGAGACTTTATTTAAGAGTCCATAGGCTTCGTGAAGACTCAAGGGTATTTTGACATAGACAGAATTTTCAGAGTTTTTGGATCCCATGCGGGCAGTTCTGTCTGCCCATTCATTTCCTACAATCCCACAATGTGACGGAATCCAGCAAAAGTCCACTGTTATCCCTCTAGATGTAAGGAAATGGATCAGAATTTTTAGTTCGGTGATAATCTCGGCGCGATTGGTAGCAGCAACAGATTCCATTGCTTGAAGAACAGATTGGAATCAACACAAAAAAAGTATTCTAGAAAAATCACGTGGAATGTCAATAATATAATGCAGAGCCATTAGAATTGCTATCAGTTCAGCCGTAAAGACAGAAAACCCCTTTCCAAGATGAAAAGATTTATCTGCTTTCAAAGCAGGAATAACAAAGCCGGAACCAGCATTGCCATTTAATAGGGATCCGTCTGTATAAACTTTTAAGTGATTAGGATAACTATCGTCAATATGTGACTTGGCCATAGCACCTAGGACGTTATTATTGACATTTCTTTTTGCAAGTCAGTGTATTTATAATCAAACCTTGCCGGGATGAGTTCCCAACTAGGAATGGGACTCAGGGGATAACGTGGAGCAATGGTTTTGTGATCAATTTTGGCAGATTTCAACAGGTTTGAGGAGTACGTAAGGATGGTTTTATTTGATCGTATTGTTTTTGCGCGTTTTGGAAAATCTAAATCAGATCGCATGTTAAGTTCATCCTCATTTGAGTTCTGAACAGTAGAACATCTTAGAATGTATTTAGCACAGGCTAATTTTCGATAAGCATCCAGGGCAAAAAACGCCAGCTTCATGATATGTCCCTAAAATGGAAGCGTAAAGGGGAACTCCCAGGGCTATTCTGTATGCCTTGCAATCTGTGCTTTGTAACTTTTTTAAAAGATACTTAGGAGCTGAAAAATATACTTCCTGTGCATATGAAATCCTTGTCCTGACCAGAGAGTTTTTGAAATGAATTAAAGTGCACGTATCCTGTCCCCAACTCTGGTAGCTCACAACTTTCAGAAGATTAAGAGCTTTCCTTGCTTGAGTTATGATATATTCAATATGTGTGTTCCATGATAATTTTGAAGTTAGATGATGTACACCTAAAAACTTTATGCAAGATGTATAGGTAAGTACAGTGTCATCCATCTTAAAAAAGTAGGGAGATTATGAAAACTACCACCAGCGTCAAAAAGCATCATATGAGATTTCTCAGCAGACAGACATAATCCATTCTCAAACATAAATCTAGCGATACTGTCTAAGTCTCTTTGATATAATTTTTTCATGTATGTAATTGACCTTGAAGGTGTGTTCTTTTTTAAAGTAACATTCATCCATATACAAAATATCGTCAGCGTACTGAACTAAACTTGAATTTTTAGAAATACTTTTTGTGAGATCATGCGTTAGATATTAAAAAAAGCAGGGGCAGTTACAGAACCCTGAGGGATGCCCATCTCCACAAATCTCTTGCTAGAATATGTATTTCCTATTTTTGTTTGAATTGTTCTATTAGCCAGAAATTCTTTGAAGTAATCATAAATGTGACCAGAGAGACCTATCATTTTAAGTTTATATAAAAGTCGCTCATGCCAGACTTGATCATACGCCTTTTTGACATCGAAAAAAGTTGCAAGTACATTTTTTCTCCTGGCAAATTGACGTTTTACCTGAGTTGTAAGCTTTACAAGGTGATCAACAGTCGATCGGCCTTTTCTAAATCCAGCCTGAGCGGTAGGAATATGTCCATTTTTTCACAATGATAAGTAAGTCTATTTAATACATTTTTTTCCATTAGTTTACCAGTGTGAGAGGTGAGAGCGATAGGACGATAACTATTAATATCAGAGTTAGGTTTGCCCTGCTTGAATGGGCACAATGACAGAATCTTTTCCAAACAGATGGAGTCTTCCCATCTATCCAACATTTTTTCATAATGGTGTACAGAAATGTTGTAAAATTGATTGGAAGGTTTCTTAACATTTCGTTTGAGACTGCGTCTAAACCAACTGAAGTTTTCTTTGTTGACAATGACGATATAGCATTTCTTAATTCTTCTAATGTTATTTCTGCATTTAAATAATGTTCGTTGTTTTCTTCTGGGTCAGAATAGATATATGTTTATTTGACTGGTCTCCCTCAAAGTTCTGCACTTTTCTGAGAGACTAATTTTGGAGCTATTTTTTGCAAAAAAATCAGCAAACAGTTCAGCTTTTTGAGCTGATGTTGGGAATTGTTCATGCCCTACGGTGATTGGATAAGCGGGTAGATGTATTCCATGTTTCATTTCGTGTATCTTTTTCCATACCTTTTTAAAATCTTTGTTATCATTAACTTCATTTACACAAAATGATGACCAGTAATCGCTTTTTGGCTTTTCTATAATCCTAGTACTTCATTTTTTGCCCGTTTCATGGGGGGAGTAAGTCATCTACTTTTTTTTTCTTTTTTGCGTATTTTGAACTTTGATTTCTTTTTATTAACAGCATCTTTGCAGGATTCCGTCCACCAGACCTTGCCAGCATGTTTAGAGGATTTTGTCTGACTAAATTTTGGAATTGCCTCGGTTGCAGCTTTCAAGACCGATTCAGAAAAGTTACAATACATTTTTTATCAATATCTGGGTTCTCCAGCATGCTAACATTAAGGACATTAAAATGGACTTGAATTTATCCCAGTCAGCTCGTTTATAATTAAATTTTGGGATTTTATCCCTTGTATCATCATGCAAAATTGTAAATCCTCTCAAGGAAATGGTAATTGGGAGGTGATCGCTACCTAAAGTGTTATTATGAACTTGCCAAGTACAGCTAGTCGCTAGTGATGGCGATATCAAAGACAGGTCAATAGCAGATGGTTTGTGGCTAGGAACATCAGGCAATCTGGTTATGGTTCCATCATTTAGAAGAAAGAGTGCCGAGTCCGAAATATTCTCCACTAGACGATTGGAGCTGACTTAGGGGCAGCCACTATCCCAAAATGGGGCATGTTCATTAAAGTCACCGGCTACTAGCCACTTTTCATTTTGGGTACCCAGGGTACGTAACCAGTCACTGTTACAATCATCAACACTTTAGGGAGATAAACAGAAAGAATATTTAAAATTAATGAGTTATCAAATTTGACACAAGCTGCACAAGAGTGGATATTTGGCGCAGTCGATGGGCACTGGCGTTGAAATTGGATGGTAAGATAGCTTTTCATGTATATAGATGGCACAGTTCACTTTTCCTGTTTCCTCAGAGAGATGATACACTGGAGGGTAGAAGAAATGAGCGAGACGTGGTAAGTTCATCTTGGACACATTTAGTGACTGAAGAATAAGCACTGTATATGAGTTATTCTCTATGTGTTCTTGAAAGTTCGCGATATTGGTTGACACTGATCGACAGTTCCATTGTAAAATGTCAATTTTTGATTTGTTAGTCATTGATACAGTTGGCATTCAAAAGCTAAAAAGAAAAAAAAAAAAAAAAAAAAAAAAAAAAAAAAAAAAAAAAAAAAAAAAAAAAAAAAAAAAAAAAAAAAAAAAGTCTCAATAAATACAAGTTAAACTTTGAAACAAACTACAAGCACAACAATGGAAAAAAAAAAAAAAAAAAACACGAGATTTAGTTAAACTACAGTTGTAGAGTGGTTTCAGTAATGGCGAATTGGAGAGATACTATCATTCTGCTGGTAGAAGACGATCACGGGAACCAATCGAAAAAGATGTCAGGTCTTCTCGGTGGGAAAGGAGGCATGGGCAGCAAGTGGTCCATGTGATAGTACCGAGGTCTCAGTCTGCCGTCCTGATGGCGTTCTCTTGGGATGTTCTGATGATGCCGCCTTTGTTTCGTCCAGAACAGGTAATGCAGATGGCGGCCCAGGTTGCCAGCAAAAACGCTCGAGCCTCTTGTGGAGGGATGAATGTTGTCCCGCATGTATTGTCTCTTGCTGTTGATGTTTTCATGAGACACAAAGGAGACATTTTTGACATTGTGAAGACTTGAAAGATTTGCAGCATTAAAAACTTCACGTTTGTTGTTGAGATCTGAGGCATGTTGGTGCTACTTGCTAACGACAATGCGCATTGTAGGGTGTTTCTTTTGAAGGTCTTTCACCAGGTTGATGAATGTGTTTTGATGTAGCTTTTGGATCTCTTGATGTTTTAAGGTCATTTAAACCCACATGGAGTACAACAACATCATAATCTGGGAGAGTTTTGTCAAAGAGCAGATCTTTGCATTCTCTGATAGTGTAAATCTTCTGGTTCCTGACAACAAGACCGTAGGCATATCCTAAACGATCTCCGGAAACTCCATTTCAATACAGAGTCATGCAACACTAGAACCTGGGGTAGATCTGATGTGCTGTCAGGTTTAGGTATGTTTGACTTGTTTGCTCCTGTTTGCTGCCCGTTTGTGCTCTGATGCGTGTGTTGGGTGTCCCGGACGTTGGGTTTAATCATTTTGAGGGCACTTTCTTTTTTTTTTTGTTTGTTTTTTGTCTCAATACTGTTTCCTCTGGGAATAGATCGTTCTTTTTCAAGCCGCGTCTTACTTTCGTCATCCAATTTTACGTCACTTTGTTTTCCGTCAGAGTGTTCCACAAACGAACTTTTTCCATTTTTAGAACATCAGAGTAACTCGGTCTCTTTATTTTGCCATCAGCTGAAGAAGCCTCTGCGATTTTGAATAGAGAGGTAGGTGTTGTAACAGTTGTTTGTGTTGAGTGATGGACAGAGATTTGGCTTGCTGGATTTTGTCTTGGCACTGGTTCAGGAGAGACTTTTTTTTTTTTCTTTTCATGATGGCGCATAGCTGTTCGTATTGTTTAAAACTGTGTTGATTTTTAGATCAGAAACCGAGTCGCTCATTTTTAGAAAAAAGAGATCTTGTTTTGCTTGATTGTCAGAGCAGACTCTGTCGTGAAAATGCGAGGATGTTTCTGATGTTGTTTTCTCATCGTATTGGACAGAGGGATCGACCGATTTAGATCTGGTACTCACGGCACTAAGAGAAGTAGTTCCAGGGACAGCCTTCTCGATCCAGATTTGATTTTTGATTTTCAATTTTCACAAAAGTTCTGTGGTCATGAGTCCCGAGGCACATGGTTCGCACATATATTTTCTCTGAGTTCTGATGAAAACGCACAGCATGTAGTCGGGTAGGTTGGTTTTTGACCAAGCTACTAGTTTTGAACATTCAGAGCATTTAAGAAAATTATCGTTGGTGGATGAATATTTTGCACTAACACTCTGATCGCGATTTTTGGTATGACTGGAATCACACAAATCAGGCACAGGAGCAAGTTGATCTTGAAACGATGTCATAGTTGGTAACTTAGGAAAGATATTCCAGCTTTTTGGAGCTTTGTGAGCGCCGGAGTCTTCCCATGACCGTCTTCTAGTGGCAGCAGTTAAAAAGAGATGTCTTCAGTCGCCATGTTGATGACGTGTGTGCCAATGTGTGTGTGTGTGTGTGTGTGTGTGTGTGTGTGTGTGTGTGTGTGTGAGTGCGCGCGCGCGTTTGTGTGTGTATGTGTGTGTGTGTGTGTGTGTGTGTGTGTGCGTGTTTAAGACACAGAGAGAGAGAGGAAGGGAGGGAGAGAGAGAAAAGAAGAGAGAAAGAAAGCATGTGTGTGTGCGTGCGTGTGCGCACATGTTTGTGTGCATATGCATGTGCATGCTGGCGCGCAGCGCGCGCGCGCGCGCGTGCGCGTGTGTGTGTGTGTGTGTGTGTGTGTGTGTGTGTGTGTGTGTGTTCTATCCTTCCTTCTTTCTTTGTTCATCGACTAGATATCCAAGATTTAACATATGTGAGTATTTGTGCATGACACATTTTTTTTATCTCGTAATCCCACCACTAAGTTTTTCTTTTTCCTGTCAACCATTCTAATGGCACATGACTCCCTATTCTTCTCAGAAGAATGAAATGGCGTTTTATTGTGCATGTAGGGTTTTTCCTTTTTTTCCCATGCATACTATTGTGGGCGGACCTTGGTTTAAAGTCCCATCCGCAGAATTAAAGGATTCGCGTTCGCACACTAGGATGTTAACTCCCAACACAAATTGTCCGCCAACCTGCCTGTCTTGAGAGGGAAATGAACCCCGTAAATTGGAATAAGAGTCTGATGCCTACCCACAGGCCTACAAGGCCCCTGTGTGTGTGTGTGTGTGTGTGTGTGTGTGTGTGTGTGTGTGTGTGTGTGTGTGTGTGTGTGTGTGATTATTTCTCTCTCTCTCTCTCTCTCTCTCTCTCTCTCTCTCTCTCTCTCTCTCTCTGTGTGTGTGTGTGTGTGTGTGTGTGTGTGTGTGTGTGTAAGGGGAGTATACATAGGAGAAGTGTGTGTGTGTGTGTGTGTGTGTGTGTGTGTGTGTGTGTGTGCATGCGTATGTAAGCACTCAACTTTGCCTGCACCCAACCACCACCCCCTCTCCTCTCTACTTGTTTTCCAGCATAATACAATACCATGTGACACCACACACAATCGTCCATCAGAGATGAGGGAGGGGAACATCTAATACTACTACACCGATACCAACAGAATGACAACACGTTAAGCCGGATGGTGAAAATGTCGATATGCTGGTTGGGCGCCTGACTGCAAACTCGGTGCTCTTCTGCTGAGAGAAAACCTGGCGTCCATGCAGTTCTGCTTCTTTTCCGGTCTTGTTCGGTATTAGTAACTATGGTGGACTGCTAATAGTAACTATGGTGGACTGCTAATAGTAACTATGGTGAACTGCCTGTGTCAATCAATCCAATAACAGTCAGACAATCAATCAAATAACAGTCAGATAGATAGATAGATAGGCAGATAGATATATAGATAGATATCGAGATCTGTGTGTGTACATATAGAGAGAGATCAGTTGGATAGAATGTCAATATCATTACAGATAAGTATATATATAATTACGCATATATGTATATATATTGTTCAACATAGTAAATAATTATATATATATATATATATACATATTTACTGTTGAACAATATATATATACATATATGCGTAATTATGTATACTTATCTGTAATGATACTGACATTCTATCCAAACTTATCTCTGTATGTACACAACTTTCCTTGGATCTCCTAAGAGTCACTGTGGCGATGTCCTGTGACGCCTTTTCTCATCCACCATCCACAGGACATCACCTGCTAAGCCCCCTGATGACGACAATGACCAGTCGCCGAACTAGCATGAGTGAGCTCCCCTCTTTTTTTTGCCAGTCTGGCATCAACCAGGAGTCTGGCCTCGTTCAATTAGTGTCAGTCCTCGCGTGTCCTTTCTTTCCTGACTGCAGAATGTCAACGAGTTCACAGTCAGTGTGTGATTGGGTCCTTCCTTCTGCCATGCCCTCTGAAGTGAGACACCCTCTGAGAAAGACAGCGGAGCCAGTTAACTGGACGACGAAGGAAAGGGACGATGGGGGGATGGGGGAACAGCTGCTGTAATTGGGGTAATATCGGGAAAAGAGGGAGGAGGGAGAAATGGGGATGGGAGAATAACGGTTCCGTTTATTCTCGGAGAATCTTTGAACGTCGATTTCCACTCTGCTTCCCAATTTAGTCACAGGAGAGGCGCTAACGACGTCAGGCAACGACCGGTGAAAGAAAGATGAAAGCTAACTAAACAGAAAATGCCTTGAGACAGAGACTTTCGGTGCTTCTATGAAAACTGTCGATGTGAAATCACAGACTTGGGCTTCGTTACGTTAGGTTGAAGGACGACGATTGTGCTGGCCACAGTGTGTGGGATTCAGGACGGACTGCATACTTCGGTGTTTAACTTGCTTGTAGCCCTCGTGTGGCACCGGAAATCGGCTGGGTTTAAAAAAAAAAAAAAACATCTAAAACAAAAAAAAAAAAGAAAGAAAACCTCATCCTCTATAAATTGATTTTATCAGCAGTTTAGCTCTAATCGCTAACAAGCATTTTTTTTTTTTTTTTTTTTGGTTTTGTTCTACCTGTCACATTCAGTTTTGAGTAGTTTCCAGATCTGAATATATCTGCTCCCTTTCGCCTGGTGCTAAGTAAACTTAAGTCTGTTTTCGGTAAATACTGTCTGTCACGAATGTGACCCTGGGGGCTAAGCTCTGAAAAGCAGAGTGTGTGTGTGTGTGTGTGTGTGTGTGTGTGTGTGTGTGTGTGTGTGTGTGTGTGTGTGTGTGTGTGTGTGTGTGTGTGTGTGTGTACATGTTTGTATAATGTAATCCATATATAATCTATATTTCAATATCTATATCTATCTATCTAAATTGACTACAATATATCCTGGAAAATTGTAAAAAAAGAGCAGTACCATATAATAATATTTCAAAAAGATGCAACTTACGTTTAACAGAAAAATACATAATACTATGCAAACCACAGCTAGCAACTCTAAACACTAGGGTAGAAATGGTTAACAATTGCAGGCACAAGTGGAAGTTCTTAGCAGTGAGCAGAAAATGAAAAAAAAAACCCACATGAAAAACGCAGGCAGCACGTGATGACAAACAGCAAGCAGCTATAAAACACCGGCAGCACTGACCCCGACATCCTGATGATTGCACGAGCATGCAAGTAAACAACGTTGTAGATTTTAAGCCTTCTTTTAAACCTACTTCTTAACAGATGACGCTCCCAATACGGTTAAGCACTGTTTTTAAACTGTCGTTGGTTTTTACTACCATCATCTTATTATATATATATATATATATATATATATATATATATATATATATATATATATACACCTCTCTCACTCTTACTTCTTCTCTCTATCCTAATCCATCCATCTCTGCACGCGCATGACTTCTTTGCAAGTGCGTGCGTGCGTGAGTGCGTGCGTGTGTGTGCGTACATGCGTGCGTGTGTGTGTGTGTGTATATATGTGCATGTGCGTGCGTGTGTGTGTACGTGCGTGTGAGCGGCATGCGTGCATGCATATGTGTGTGCATGTTTATCTCACTACCTGCCCTTCCACAGTCTCACATCAGTCTCTTTCTCCCCATCTTTCTTACCTGTCTATCTCTCCCCCTCCCATCACCCGTACCCCTACCCATCCTTACGTAAAAAAAAAAAAAAACCCACACATCCTTACCCCATCGTCAACCCCGCATCCTTCCCTTCAGCGTCCTTTCGTCTAGCCTGACTGGCACAATATGATGACGAACTCTGAGATGAAACAAGAGCTCCCGTCCCGCCGCACCCTGCCAATGAAGAAGTGACCTTGGGCCCTGAACACAATGGGTCCGATAATCACTGCCGTGGCATGAGACACAGACAGGATCGATGACGTGGCTTACCGGGGGCACGGGAGAAAGACACAGAGACACTGACAGACATTACAGAGTGAGACTGATCGCCATGCGTTTGTTACCTTTTCCCAGTTCACCACTGCTGCAGAGAATGAAAGGCCGGATAATCTGAAACTTTATTCTAAGATGATCAGTTGGAATGAGGATGACTGAAACGATGCCGTGGAGTTCCGTTCTGGACTGACGCTACATGACAGGGCTGAACTTTACGCTTCCTGTCACTATATATCCTGACGTTATTCAGTCCTGGTAGATACAGACACTTGCAGTGTTGGTCACTAGATTTGGGCAACTCTCTCTCTCTCTCTCTCTCTCTCTCTCTCTCTAAGACGCAAGCATTAAGTGAATGAAACTCGTGTATGTGGTCCGAGTCTTCTGAATCGAGCTCACAACACACTCAACCCTGGGTAAGAGCCGACAGAGACCGGGAAAAAATACTACAAATACATGCTTTTGATGGCATTTGAACCCACTAACCCAGTCTACAAGTTCTTGACACTAACCAAGTCACTACGGTATATTGGGCAATACTATAACCTTGTTCACAGATACATTCATGTTTGAGAGAGAGGGGGGAGGCAGACAGACGACAGAGACAGAGAGACAGACAGAGAGAGAAGAGACAGGGAGATAGGGAGAAGGAGAGGGAGGAAAGGAGAGAATGAGAGACAGACAGACAGAGAGGCAGACAGACAGACAGAGATAGAGAGATAACAAAGGCGTGGGACAGGAATCTGCGTGTTGTTTATCTTTTTACTCTGAAGTCTAAATGAGCGCCAAACTCGCACTCGACTAAATCTTCCAGAGCCATCCATAAACAGAACACAGCCCGCTGCTCTCCTCTAACCATTCACATGTTCATTACTGGTGACAGACAGAAACTTACCAAGGCGCAAAAAGCCTCAGGCGGCATCCCCATCTTTGTGAAAGAATTCTTTTCAATAAAACGTGTAACATTCCTGCAACAGACCGACAAATATTATTGTGTTGATGGTTTTTACAGGTTTGATTACTATGAGATTATTTACATCGGTTACGTTTATATACAGCCTACATTCTCCTGGTTTGGGCGAGGTCATACTCATAGGATATGGGAAGAGCTAGAAAAAAAAAAAGATATAGACTTATTTTCATAAAAAGGTGATGGAGTTCTACGTGGTAATTCTAATGTCCAAGCTGAACTTTGGATGATTTCATACAGGTGGATGGAGAGGGAATGTCTACAATAAACCATACAACTACATACATGACTTTGTACACAAAATGAACACAACAACGTTGTACAGAAATATGGAAGGAAGCTTGTCAATCTATGCGTAGATGATAATATATGTACATTTTGTACATAAGCAAGTACGTTCTGAATGATGAACTGCTAGGTGATCTGCTAGGAGGGTTAACGCGCTTCCATACAAAAACAAAGTGTGGTGGATTACTATACTTGTTCCAACCTTTCATGGGAAAAAATAATACAATACAAAGTTAAGCGTTAACCATCTTTTCAGATCACTTTCCCGTTGAACTGCACGCTTCGTTTATCAGCGTTGAAAGAAACTTTCAAAGAAGAGTTCGTTCTCAACAAATTCTATTAGAAAAAATCGCCGATTTCAAAAACTCAAATGCTCATTGTTCCTTCTTCTGGTAAGAGTACTATTTGGACAAACTAGCATCCGCATTTACGACGATTGCTACTTCATATCAAATAAATAGTATCAATAAAAAAAAACTAGAAACCTTATTTTCTAAATTCTATGCCACGTGAAGAAAATTGAAAACCCGGCGAACTATTTCACGATGAGCATTATTATAGCAGATGAAAAGTATCTTTAAACAATCAAATGAATGCAAGGAAAAGAAATTTTAGCAAACACGAAAAAGTTTTTGCAAGAGCGTTCTTCTAAAAGAATAGAAGTACCATCACTGTTAAATGCTCTCAACAGAAATCCACTCACCAGATATCTATCAAACAAATATTTCAACGTACGAGCGAACGCTACAGGAAAAAAAAAAACCCAATGAAGTGCAGTGGCACGAAGTTCAAACTCAGCCATGGAAAACAACCCAAAACAAGTGTGGAAGCTTCTATCAGAACTGAAAAGTACACGGGTTCTTCACAACTACAGAGACATAATGTGAGTGCAACAAAACGGATTTTCATGCTGGTACCGGCAACAGATGAACACCGACTACTCATCGGTCCAATCGCAAAGAAGATAACACAATTCAGCGAATCAGGTATTGCGGCATATGTGTTAACATCCATGAATGAAAAGATAGATGAAAAACGATGACGGCGGAGCTGAAGTAATATTAGTCCCTAATCTCTCTCTCTCTCTCTCTCTCTCTCTCTCTCTCTCTCTCTCTCTCTCTGCGTGTGTGTGTGTGTGTGTGTGTTTAAAATCCACTTCAAAGAAATATCAAGCCAATCAGACAGGAAAGAAGAAAGGCAAAGAAAACTCAAGGCGAGTGAGCTGACCATTCAAAAGTCAAATTTTGATGTCCCTCTATCGGCATATGAAATTATACAGCCTGTATGGACTTAAAAAAAAAAAAAAAAAAAAAAAAAAAACAGTAAAGCCTGCAGAAAAGATTACAAGGATAACCTTAACGCTAGCAAGACTAGCATTACTGCTGTTGTGTGCAGGATAATTCAACGCCATATTGTAATCAGACATATGCCTCAGCAAAAGGAAAGATAGGATAAATATTCCTATCTTTAAAAGTGACGAGCAAAGCAATCCAAAACTCAACAGTACGTCTTCTTTTCACGTCATCAATGGAAGATGAGAAGTATATGTATATATCTGAAAAAAAAATATTTCTAAAGAGCAAGCAGGATTTACAAAACATTCAAGAAAAGGATCACAATGTCATATTCGTCCCTAGACAGACAACAGACCACACCATTAACAAAAGAAACGGACGTCTTTATAGCTCTTTTGATGATTTAAACAAAGCGTTTGATATCAGGTGGTATTATGTATTTTCATTAAAGTTAATATAAACGGGCAAAGACGGGAACAATTTCTACAAAACTGAAGTTATATGTATAAAAGACTCAGTAATCTGTGACTACGAAAAGATAGATTTACAGATTCTCCAGTCAAAAAGGCATGGCTTCAAGGGCATATACGACGTCCCACTCGGTTTAACATTTCCATAAACGACATTAGAGATGAGAAACTATATGTATATTTGTGCAATGACAGTATATAAGCAAAAATAGAATTAGAACTGCGGAATATACTGATTCAAATGCATACTTATTGTCAGCCAAAACAGATCATTCAACAGTGAAAAAGTCATATTCAGATAGAAAAAAAGGCCTAAAACTCCGCTTACTTTTCTTGTGGACACGATTTCATTCAAGCAGTAGTTCGATATAAATACCTGTGAGTCATTTTCCACACACGTGAGCTCTTCTAGAATGCCAAAATCATACAGAAAAACAAGGTAATAAAGCAGCACGTGCCTTCCAGCAATGTACGTGGGCAAGAAATGAAGGTGGATGTGATGATGCGTTTATTTGGCATATTAGTAGCTCCGATCATAAGTAATGGAGCTGAGATACAGCTTCCATCCAATATCATGACAACGAAAAAAGAGAAGCCCGCGTTATCGATTTTGTTCAATCAGTTCATTGCCTTCATCCCTTCGAACACCAGTCAGAGAGTGTCCATACCAGGTGTGTTAAAGACGTTCGTCTGGTTTACCTGAAATTACCTATACTGGCAGAGTCGGGGGTTTCCCATCTCTTTAGCCACCGTACGCCAGGTAATATCGTTCTGGGTTCATGCGAGTGAATCATAGGAAGAAAGCTACCTAAATCCCGTTTGTTTGCCCGTTCTTATTGTTAATGGCACCGCAAAAAGGATTCCCTGGATTAGCTTCGTTAAAGATTTCCGACAGTTAATAGGTTTCTAACGTGTCTGGGGGAAAACCAGGGCATGCTCATGGCGAAACGACGTAGGTATTCAATTATCGCTAAAGTACAGGAGTCATATGTTCAGGACTCTGCATGTGGTTTTTCAACTAAGTGCACACAAACTTGGAAGCCAGGGGTGACTTTACTGCAGAATTCACATGAAATTAGAATTACGGCTTTGTAAATCGTATGAAGCTGCGGAGGATTAACTACATTTAATGGATAATGTTCCGCATGTGGAACTCAGATCGGGTTTTGCCTTATTATGACTGTCAATGCACAATTTCATTCTCAGTGTTCAAACAAAAACTGCTGAACACAACTGGCTGTTGAGCGCCGTTTCAATGTCGAAATCTCCAAATGTCAAATCATTTTCAGCCTAAATTGCTTAAAGAAAAAAGATGTATATATATATATAGTCAAAGTAGATAAAAATCCAAACAAACAGGATTAAAATATCCCAAATTTTCGGCTTTATTTGCCTTCGTCAGGGGGTACAGACTGTGACAGTAAAACACTCGCATTCTCCACCCTAAGATCCTGAACACGAATCATGAACGTATGCAGTAGGGAAAAGGCACCTTAATTAAAATGTTTTAACTTTAAAATAAAACGTTGAGTGTAAAACATTTTATCAAAAGGAAACATAAAATTAGGATGGAAGTGAAGGTAGAGGGGGCCACGGATGACAATAGGTTGACCATAATTTTGATTGCCACCACAGACCACGATCTTGACATACGCAACGTGAGAGATCGACAGAGAGAGAGAGAGAGACAGAGAGACAGAGAGAGAGAGAGAGACAGACAGACAGAGAGACAGAGAGAGAGAGAGAGAGACAGAGACAGAGAGCGCGTGCAGGGCAGGGGGGGGGTGGGTGGGTTCACGTTCGGAGAAGCAGCAAAAAGAAAAACTTCCACCAGGTGCCTGTTCCATGGGGGGGGGGGGGGGGGGGGGGGGGGGGGGGGGGGGGGAGAAAAGGAGACCACGCACGAGAACCATTATTGTTCTGAGCTCACGTCAATTTGTACATGCTCACAAACACCCAAAAGAACGAGCCCCTGCGTAGAACACACACACACACAGAGGACGGGGCAATGATACGAATATTGTCGAATATTGTAGTTAAAGGGGGTGGGGGGAGTGGATTGGAGGTGCTGTTGGATTCTTTTCGAACCCTTGGCGGTCGGAACACTACAGAATTATGGACTGTGGTGTGTGTCTCTATCTGACGCCAAGAGCACAGACACAATCAGCCGTGTCTCCCTGATGAGTCCGATCCAGCGGACGAAAGGCCTCGGAGCAGGCGATACATATAGATCTGCCTTCGAGAGGGATTGCGATAGTTTCCTCATGCAGCTAGTGAAGGGTTTTCATATTTATGATATACATTTTCCCATTTACTTCATATTCAATTTTTTTCAAATCTTTGCCAAGTCATTACTATAATGATGGAAGAATTGTTAACCTGCACTTGTTTTCCCCCACTACTTAATTGTTCAGCATTATATTGTTTGGTCAATCAGTGGGTGATTGCATCTCTTACGAGATCCAAGGAAAGGTTCTTCTGCACAATTCTTAGCCGCTGACAATGCTTGGGTTATTGAACAGCAGAGCTGACCACTCAGACTGTTCCATATCTTTTGATCTCCCTTGTATCCTTAAATGGATCCTCAAGCATAGGCTCAAAGATTGTCTC
The DNA here is from genome assembly GCA_016801955.1 of Conus betulinus. Lineage (NCBI taxonomy): Eukaryota > Metazoa > Mollusca > Gastropoda > Neogastropoda > Conidae > Conus > Conus betulinus. The sequence goes on from JADBJO010000078.1 coordinate 240,789, forward strand.
TTACATTTTATACTGTTTGGGTAATGTGTTTTAGTTTTCAAACTTTTTTCCTCTCCACACTTTCGTTTTGTTTAATTCTACTACCTTTCGCTGGCTGCTTTGGGGGTGCTGTTGGATTCTTTTTCGAACCCTTGCAGTCGGAACACCACAGAATTATGGACTGTGGTGTGTCTCTATCTGACGCCAAGAGCACAGACACAATCGGCCATGTCTCCCTGATGAGTCCGATCCAGCTGACGAAAGGCCTCGCAGCAGGTGATACATATAATCTGCCTTCGAGAGGGATTGCGATAGTTTCCTCATGCAGCTAGTGAAGGTTTTCATATTTATGATACACATTTTCCCATTTACTTCATATTCATTTTTTTTTTTTTCAAATCTTTACCAAGTCATTACTATAATGATGGAAATTGTTAACCTGCACTTGTTTTCCCCCACTACTTAATTGTTCAGCATTATATTGTTTGGTCAATCAGTGGGTGATTGCATCTCTTACGAGATCCAAGGAAAGGTTCTTCTGCACAATTCTTAGCCGCTGACAATGCTTGGGTTATTGAACAGCAGAGCTGACCACTCAGACTGTTCCATATCTTTTGATCTCCCTTGTATCCTTAAATGGATCCTCAAGCATAGGCTCAAAAGATTGTCTCTTACATTTTATACTGTTTGCGTAATGTTTTTAGTTTTCAACACTTTTTTCCTCTCCACACTTTCGTTTTGTTTAATTCTACTACCTTTTTCGCTGGCTGCTTTGGGGGTGCTGTTGGATTCTTTTTCGAACCCTTGGCGGTCGGAACACCACAAAATTATGGACTGTGGTGTGTCTCTATCTGACGCCAAGAGCACAGACACAATCGGCCGTGTCTCCCTGATGAGTCCGATCCAGCGGACGAAAGGCCTCAGAGCAGGTGATACATATAGATCTGCCTTCGAGAGGGATTGCGATAGTTTCCTCATGCAGCTAGTGAAGGGTTTTCATATTTATGATATACATTTTTCCCATTTACTTCATATTCAATTTTTTTTCAAATCTTTGCCAAGTCATTACTATAATGATGGAAGAATTGTTAACCTGCACTTGTTCTCCCCCGTGTGTGTGTGTGTATGTGTGTGTGTGTGTCTTTATACATAGGAATATATATATGAATGAATATATATATATATATATTTATTATATATATATATATATATATATATATATATATATATATATATATTCATTCATGAATGTCTGCGGTTCACAAACAAACAAAAAAAAGTTTTCCCCCCCACACTTTTCAGTTCTTGTTGTTTATTCAAATTTTTGTCTACTTTTCTAGTGTCCGTAAAGTCTTTTGATGGGTTTCACGACAAACAAATGAGTCTAAGTCTGAATCAAGTCCGGGTCCGAGTCACACAGATATTGCAGAACGCAGTCTCCGGGAACTGCGCTGCAGTGCTGTCAGCAATTGTGTGCCGGAAGGGAGGATGAGAACCGGATGCCTGCAGGGCGCAATGAGAGTGAAGGACCTCTCTGTGCCAGGCTCAACAGTCCACCAGGCTCAACAGTCCACCACTTGTGCCAGGCTCAACAGTCCACCAGGCTCAACAGTCCACCACTTGTGCCAGGCTCAAAAGTCCACCACTTGTGCCAGGCTCAAATGTCCACCACCTGTGCCAGGCTCAACAGTCCACCACTTGTGCCAGGCTCAACAGTCAACCACTTGTGCCAGGCTCAACAGTTCACCACTTGTTCTCAACAGTCCACCACATCTGCCGGCTCAACAGTCCACCACTTGTGTTGGGCTCAACAGTCCACCACTTGTTCTCAATAGACCACCATTTGTCTCAACAGTCCACCACTTGTGCTGGGCTAAACAGTCCACCACTTGTGCCGGGCTCAACAATCCACCACTTGTGCCAGGCTCAACAGTCCACCACTTGTGCCAGGCTCAACAGTCCACCACTTGTGCCAGGCTCAACAGTCAACCACTTGTGCCAGGCTCAACAGTTCACCACTTGTCTTAACAGTCCACCACTTGTCTCAACAGTCCACCACTTGTCTCAACAGTCCACCACTTGTGCCAGGCTCAACAGTCCACCACTTGTGCCAGACTCAACAGTCCACCACTTGTGTCGGGTTCAACAGTCCACCACTTGTGCCAGGCTCATTAGTCCACCACTTGTGCCAGGCTCAAATGTCCACCACCTGTGCCGGGCTCAACAGTCCACCACTTGTGCCAGGCTCAACAGTCAACCACTTGTGCCAGGCTCAACAGTTCACCACTTGTTCTCAACAGTCCACCACATCTGCCGGCTCAACAGTCCACCACTTGTGTTGGGCTCAACAGTCCACCACTTGTTCTCAACAGACCACCATTTGTCTCAACAGTCCACCACTTGTGCTGGGCTAAACAGTCCACCACTTGTGCCGGGCTCAACAATCCACCACTTGTGCCAGGCTCAACAGTCCACCACTTGTGCCAGGCTCAACAGTCCACCACTTGTGCCAGGCTCAACAGTCAACCACTTGTGCCAGGCTCAACAGTTCACCACTTGTCTCAACAGTCCACCACTTGTCTCAACAGTCCACCACTTGTGCCAGGCTCAACAGTCCACCACTTGTGCCAGACTCAACAGTCCACCACTTGTGCCAGGCTCATTAGTCCACCACTTGTGCCGGGCTCAACAGTCCACCACTTGTGCCGGGCTCAACAATCCACCACTTGTGCCAGGCTCAACAGTCCACCACTTGTGCCAGGCTCAACAGTCCACCACTACAGTCCACCACTTGTGCCAGATTCAACAGTCCAAAACTTGTTCTCAACAGTCCACCACTACAGTCCACCAGTTGTGCCAGGCTCAACAGTCCACCGCTTGTACCAGGCTCAACAGTCCACCACTACAATCCACCACTTATGCCGGGCTCAACAGTCCACCACTTGTGCCAGGCTCAACAGTCCACCACTTGTGCCAGGCTCAACAGTCCACCACTTGTACCAGGCTCAACAGTCCACCAGACTCAACAGTCCGCCACTTGTGCCGGGCTGAACAGTCCCACACTTGCGTTAGGCTCGACAGTCCACCACTTGTCTCAACAGTCCACCACTTGTGCCAGGCTCAACAGTCCACCAGACTCAACAGTCCGCCACTTGTGCGGGCTGAACAGTCCACCACTTGCGTTAGGCTCGACAGTCCACCACTTGTCTCAACAGTCCACCACTTTGTGCCAGGCTCAACAGTCCACCACTTGTGCCAGGCTCAACAGTCTACCACTTGTGCCAGGCTGATCAGTCCACCACTTGTGCCGGGCCCAACAGTCCACCACTTGTGCTGGGCTCAAGAGTCCACCACTTGTGCCAGATCAACAGTCCACCAATGAAGCGGTGAACTTCCATGTAAGCATGAACAGTGGTAACAAAGAGCCAGTGTCCGTGACACTGTCTGTCGTGTACATCAGACTGCTCAGACAGGTGGTCCCACCGTGCTGATCTGCAGGTTCTCTCTATGCCTAGATGATGCCCGACCCCTTTAGAGCGCAAGGAGTTGAGTAGAGTGTAAGGAGTTAAGAAGAGTGTAAGGAGCTCAGTAGAGTGCAAGGAGTTCAGTAGAGTGTAAGGGGTTAAGAGTGTGAGAAGTTAACAAGAGATAAGGAGTTAGAATGTAATGAGTTGAGTAGAATGTAAGGAGTTAACAGTGTAAGGAGTTAAGAAGAGATAAGGAGTTAGAATGTAATGAGTTAAGTAGAGTGTAAGGAGTTAAGGGTGTAAGAAGTTAAGAAGAGGTAAGGAGTTAGAATGTAATGAGTTAAGTAGAATGTAAGGAGTTAAGAAGAGTGCAAAGAGTTAAGTACAGTGTAAAAAGTTAAGAAGAGATATGGCCTTAAGTACAGTGTAAGGAGTTAAGAAGAGTGCGACGAGTTAAGTAGAGTGCAAGAAGTTAAGTACAGTGTAAAGAGTGCAGGGCCGAAGCACTTGCCCAAGGGGAACATCTCCTCTGAAGACTATATGTCCATCAGCCCTCCCTACAGTTTCTTCACACTGGCAGGTGGCTAGACTACTGACCTCTGGCAACAGTCTGGAGGACTTCAGGAAAACACCAGGCGACACTGAAAGACTTCTTCGTTCTTTTGAACTGTTTCCTCGCCTCCTCTTTCTCCAGCCTGCTTCTACTAACAGAAGCAAAACACGCTTCCGAGCTTCTTGGAAAAGAGAAGAAAATGACGGATCCTTCGACGCCAACCCGGTTTAAACTGGGAATCCACAGCGCACTTTGAGTAGAGACAAGGCAATAATGTCCGTGTGTCTGTAGAAGAAACCTTTAAAGCAAGTGTGGGATGACGATCCACAGGACAAAAAGGGGGTTATGTAAAGACCTTGAAGGATGAGTAGCAGCGCATTATGTCGGCAGATAAGTCGTCGGAAATAGATTATGACGAAACAAAAGGGCATGCGCCATTAAAAACCCTACTGAAATATATAACGGTAATTTCCACCAAAGAAGATAAAAACATACAATTACTGACACAGTCACCTCATCTAGAATGAACTTCATCCAGAGATCATGGAGCTTCTGACCGGAAAGAAAAAGAAACCACACACACACACACACACACACACACACACACACACACACAGATGACACACACACACACACACACACACACACACACACACACACACACACACACACACACACACACAGATATTCGCTGTTTGCAATCAAGCCATTCTAACTGCGGTGGGAAAAAACACTCAAGGGTCTTAGAAAATTGTTTTATGCTTCCTTGAAATTTTTTTTTTAAAGGTACATGAGGGGGGGGGGGGGGGGGGGGGCACAGCAAACAGCAGAGCAAAGCCTGCATGTGACAGGCTAATGTCGTTTCACAGGCGAACACGCAGTGTGGCGCCTGAAAATCATGCTGGCACCAAAGCTCCTCGAGAATCTACTGATAAATGATACCAGCAACGGCAGAGTGGAATGAACTGCGGCTAGTATCAACAAATACTCAAGGAACGGGCTCGGTGTTCCACTGGTCTTACTGACGCTGCACCCGACTGTTGCCAAGCAAAGCTGAAGCTACCCCTGAAATCCATCGTCGTAGTCGACAGAGTGGGAAAGGCAAGGTTGTTGACCGTGTTGACCAGGACTGTGGAGATGAAAGCTGTGAAATCATCCAGCTTATATGCTGAAGACTGGCAGGATATAGAAAGTTCGGGTGTTTGTGAACGCAGCAAAGGAAACGCCTCAAGACAAACAAAACAACAGGGAGTATACCAACAGGCAAGGACCGGGATCAACAGAAACGATGACGTGGTCAAAGGCAAAAGGACAAGCGGCAAACGACATGGCAATATTGGAGGTAAAGAAAGAAAAGGATCCCAAAGAATCCAGATGGCAGTTTAACAAAGCCAGCTGGGCTACTGACTTCGTGGGAGAGCACACTTAAGAGAAGTTTAAGCTGGAACAAGACGGGGCATAAGATTCCTCTTAAGATCAGCTGTATTATCAATCTGTTTATGATAATATTATGTCCTCGAACACAAATCTCATGTGATTCCTCTTAAGATCAGCTGTATTATCAATCTGTTTATGATAATATTATGTCCTCGAACACAAATCTAGTGTAACTGTGTGGAAATCAAACGACTGTGTGGCCACGCTGCACTGGCAGACTGTAGAACATGTCCTGACCTCACACGAAGCAGCATTCACACAAGGAAAGACACATGTGGAGGTACAACCCAACGCCTAAAGTGATCGCACACACGATCAGTACAACCAGAGAAAAAGAAATACCACCATCGGAAGCCCTAGAAACAACGCTGAAGACAGTACACAGCAACAAATTACGACATCAAGAAGATGGAAGCAGCATTTACTGGATGGAAGGATTTCAGCAAATGCATTACAGCCTTTCAGAACAAAAAGAAAATAGTAAAACAAACCGACATTGATAATTTGTGGCATAAGATCGGATATAATAACAACGCAGGTTCATTAAAACAAATGATTCTGATTAAACTAACAGGGAAATATGAAAGCAGGATGGAGGAAGCTCACATCTACAAGACCTAGAAAGAAGTATACCAGCAGCTTGAGGAAATGTGGCTTACAAGTCCTCGCTTTAGAGTTGAGAGCAAGGGAGTTTGTAAACTCATCAGCCTGTGACAACGTGAAGAGCCCTCCATTTCCAGGACGCAGAGGACCAGGGCCCTGAAGACAACAGCAGAAGCAGATGGAAAGAGACCCAGCTGGATCTGGTCGAGAAGGAACAAACGTAAACTTAAAGCTTAAATTTCCCAGCTTACGCCAGGCTCCCGATAGCCAAGTGATGAAGACATCAGCCACAATATGGCTTGGCCTTGAGGCGCCCTACAATCCTAGACGAACTGGTTCGAATACAGGCATGGGGGGGGGGGGGGGGGGGGGTGCATAGCAGAAGGGGGGGTGCATAGCAGAAGAGGGGTGCGTAGCAGAAGGGGGGTGCATAGCAGAAAAGGGGGGGGTGCATAGCAGAAGGGGGGTGCATTGCAGAAGGGGGGTGCATAGCAGAAGGGGGGTGCATAGCAGAAGGGCGTCCAGGTGTCATGAGCTGGATGCAATCCAGCCCCAGTGCAATGCGTTAAAGCCGGAACAACTTCACACGGCACCCTTCTCCTCTCTGGACCTTCTGCTGTCCAGCTTTTCCAAGTAGTCTTTCTACCTAGTCGTCCATTTTTCCTCCTCCCAT
>JADBJO010000078.1:252500-262500 GCA_016801955.1 Conus betulinus
TGTGTGTCTGTCTCTGTGTGTGTGTGTGTGTGTGTGTGTGTGTGTGTGTGTGTGTGTGTGTGTGTTTGTCAACCTCATGAAAAACAGAAGAAAAGAAAATAAACACGCAAAAGAAAATGAAAAAGAATAAATCCGTTAATCTCGCTAAAGAAAAGCTCCAAGGGCCCCCCCCCACCCCCACCCCCTACTCTTTTTACAAGCGTACCTCTTTTTATATGTCGCTCGGTAATTAGACATGTTTTTAAAGTTCACAATCAACTGTTTTCTGTGTCCATTTCACTCTCAATGCTGACCTAACCACAGAGACTCGGAGGATGCAAGGATTCTACAGAAAAACCCTGATTAAAAATTGAAAAAAAAAAAATACTCATTCCCTCAGACGTTCTGTGGCAAAGCTAACACTTTAAACGCGAGCTGGAAGAGTCTGTTTGCTCGGCAGCTTCCCGGGGGAAAACATCACAGGGAAAAACGCTGAGAAAGGAAAGGGAGCCCAAGTGTGGGAATCACAGTCGGAATCGGACTGGTTTTATTACCGACAAAGTGTCAAAGATTTACTGCGCGCCACGATACGTCTCTAAATACCATTACCATCAATGTCATCAGCAATATGTCTTTTGTGTGGAAAATCCAAGGTCACGTGACAAACCAGCTTGAAGTCCTAATACCGTGTGTGGCCACCATTTGCGTTGATAACTGCTTGACACCTGCGGCTCACTGAGTGGACCAGGCGGTTGATGCGTCCCCTTGGCACACCAGCCCACACATGGATGATGGCCTGGTGAAGCTGAGCCGCTGTTGCCGGTTGTGGACGCAGGAGGTCCAACCGTCTGCCAAGTTCATCCCAAAATGTTCTATTGGGTTTAAATCGGGACTGAGGGCTGGCCAGGGCAGCACATTGACGTTGTTATGCTGAAGAAATTGCTAGGTGGCCCTGGCGATGTGTGGTCTTGCATTGTCCTGTTGGAATGTCCAGTTTGGGTGTTGCGCAAAAAAAGGAAAGACATGGGGTCTGAGCACCTGGTTGATGTAGCGCTGTGCATTGACACTCTGTCCGCGACCAGGACCAATGTTCTGAAAGATGACTGGTCCTATGGCGTGGTTAATGCCAATTGCACCCCATATCATAACGTTCGGGCCTCCCCAGGGGTTCCGCTCTACCACACAGGAGTCAGCATAGCGTTCACCAGGTCGACGCCATATTCTAACACGACCGTCAGCCATGTCAATACAAAAACGGCTCTCATCTGAGAACAGTATGCGTCCCCACTGCTGCCTGTGCCAGTTGATTCGGGCTTGTGCCCACTGCAGCCTGTCCTGCCGGTGGCTTGGTGTCAGTACCAGACCTCTGTGAGGAAGCCTACATGCCAGCCCGTTCTCCTGAAGACGCCGCCGCACAATGTTAAGGCTGATTCCCAGGCACCTGTCGAGCAGTGCTGGCGGCTGTTGCCGCCTGTCCCGCAGATGGGTTCGAACAAGATGGCGATCGTCTCTTGGTGTGGTGACCCGAGGACGGCCTGGCCGGGGGGACGATCATCAGTGGTACCAGTGACTAGCATGCGATGCTGCAGTCGATAGATGGTTGAGATGTGGACGTTAAAGATGTTGGCGACCTGCCTGGCATCCACACCAGCCTCCAGATGGCCTAGGGCACGATTGCGTTCCTCTGCTCGTAGTCTTGGCATCTCTGTAGCGCTCAGACGCCAAGTCTTTACCTGAACCTCGTAGCGCGGCTTCATAATGGCTGTATGCCTGCGTACTTGTCGCTGGTTAACTTTGCTCTGCATGGTGTGCACGTGCCTCACATGCAGCAACCAGTTCGCCATTTTTGTTGACCCTCCAATGCCGGGAATGATGTGTTGCTCACACAATTTTTTCACTGCACGTGAGTCTTGGACCCAAACAACTTGCCACAATGGTTAAATATTGTATATTTATGGATCCACCAGGGGAGACACGGCCGACTGTGTCTGTGCTCCTGGCGTCAGATAGAGACACACCACAGTCCATAATTCTGTGGTGTTCCGACCACCAAGGGTTCGAAAAAGAATCCAACAGCACCCAGCGAAAGGTAGTAGAATTAAACAAATCGAAAGTGTGGAGAGGAAAAAAAAGTTGTTGAAAACTAAAAACATTACGCAAACAGTATAAAATGTAAGGGACAGTCTTTGAGCCTATGCTCGAGGATCCATTTAAGGATGCAAGGGAGATCAAAAGATATGGAACAGTCTGAGTGGTCAGCTCTGCTGTTCAATAACCCAAGCATTGTCAGCGGCTAAGAATTGTGTATAACTAACCTTTCCTTGGATCTCGTAAGAGATGCAATCACCCACTGATTGACCAAACAATACAATGTTGAACAATTAAGTAGTGGGGGAAAACAAGTGCAGGTTAACGATTCTTCCATCATTATAGTAATGACTTGGCAAAGATTTGAAATTCAGAGGAAAAAAAAACTGAAGTAAATGGGAAAATGTATATCACAAATACGAAAACCCTTCACTAGCTGCATGAGGAAACTATCGCAATCCCTTTCAAAGACAGATCTATATGTATCGCCTGCTCCGAGGCCTTTCGTCCGCTGTATATATATATATATATATATATATATATATATATATATATATATATATATACACATATATATATATACATAAATACAAACATATATATTACATTCATAGAAGAATTGTCTGTGGACCATCCATACGTGTATGTCAAGAATAACATTCTTGTATCGCCTGCTCCGAGGCCTTTCGTCCGCTGGATATATATATATATATATATATATATATATATATATATATAATATATAATATAAATATATATATATATATATATATACATAATACATACATACATATTACATTCATAGAAGAAATTGTCTGTGGACCATCCATACGTGTATGTCAAGAATAACATTAATTACGAACTTGAATACTAACACTGAAATGAACCACGCGAGTATTTTATGTCTTTTCCTTGTGATAATGTTCATGGTCACGCTAAACTATCCTCCGTCGAATAATGTTGAATTTGCCTCTTTTTTCCAGAGTGCCGCCTGTTGATACTCATGTGACGGCCCGCTTTCAATAAAAGTGACGAGTCGCAAAATGAGCTGAACAGACAAAAACACCTACTCACAAGAAGTGAAAATCTGAAGAAAATAACACACACAATCTTTGAATTGCGCACTGAACACTACCAGGCAAGGCATCTGGCCTGGCGCTATTTTTGCTTTCATTTCTGCTTTTCTTTCTCGATTTTTTTTCCTCCAAATGTTAATTAAGCTTCTCTTGACAGATGCCCACGACATGACGTCTCATGAATGCACGGAAATGGGTGAAACGTGCATTCACGAAAGCTGATTGGGTGATGCATGCCACAAAGTCTGGCGATACTGTTATAGCCATCGTCCACAGTGTTGTTACATATGGCTACAGCGTTGATGTGACTGGCTGGGTCGCGCACTCGTATTACCCAGTATCAGAAACTTTCCCTCTGATAACAAGCTTCCGATTCGCCTTTGTAGTTGTACACCCACTAGCCGCACTTTAAAAGAATGATCACACTGACTGACTTGACTTGATGGTGAGATTAACGTCCTACTGGCCTGAGGCCCTTAAAGACAAGGTTTCCCAGACTTAAGCCCGTGTGATCAAACGGACTGACTTGACTTGATGGTGAGATTAACGTCCTACTGGCCTGAGGCCCTTAAGGACAAGGTTTCACAGACTTAAGCCCATGTGATCAAACGCGTGGCCTGTCATTTTAAAGGGTGAATCTCACCAGCGCATTTTGAAAATGAAAGCAGGGACTGAGCTCGAACGCATGAAATACCCACAAAACATGCGTCATCGGGAGCCCTGGTATATCTAAATGCTTAAATATTAAGAGAAAGGGTTGCTGATTAGGTAGTGGCATTTCCATGATCATACTGAAACTTGTGACAGATTCGTCGGGTGCTGTCACACATACTTTTAGATTACTCATGATAACATCGTTTGCCATCGTTTTTGATGCAGCATTTTGGCCGAAAAGAAAATAAACATGTTGTTCGTGCCGCTTAGTAAAGAAACAATTTCATTTTTCGTTCTACTGTCCTGCTTTACATTATTTTACAGAAACTTAATAGGCGGCGTGCGTGTGTGTGTGTGCGTGTGTGTGTGTGTGTGTGTGTGTTGTGTGTGTGTGTGTGTGTGTGTGTGTGTGTGTGTGTGAGAAAAGAGAGAGAGAGGGAGAGAGAGAAGAGATAGAGAGAGAAACAAAGAGGGAGAGAGACAGACAGGCAGAGACAGCCAAACAGAAAGACAGACTGACATAAAAACAAAGAGACTGAGACGGACAGAGAGACAGATACAAAAGACTGACAGACAGACCAGGTGCAAAACAGACCACGCCCTGTTACTCCTTCATACACAGACCGCCGGTGTATATATTCGGGGTTACTGTTGCTAATTTTGTGTGCCTTTTTTTTTTACATGCGCCTATCCCCCTTAAACCTGAAAAAAAATATTCCTGCACATTCTCTCTCTCTCTCTCTCTCTCTCTCTCTCTCTCTCTCTCTCTCTCTCTCTCTCTCTCTCTCTCTCATCACTCCTCTCTCCTCCCGCCTCTCGAAGCTCGTCTCCCGGGTCTCTCTCTCTCTCTCTCTCATCTCTCATCCGTCCGCCGCTTCATCATTAGCTATACTAGTGCAGAAAACAAAACCTTAATCTTAATAAGGTCATCAAGCTTGCAGAATACATGAAAACAAACAACTCAAACATTAGAAGCTCGTGCCTGGGTGAGGAACTTGTGTTTATGATCATTTTGTTAAAAAAATTACATTCATTTTGAGTGACGAAAAAGCACGACATTAGTTTCTTTTTTCTTCTACATAGCTTCGAGCCTCATCACTAACATTTATGTAATCCGTTGCAATTTATGCTTCTTTGCATCATAAAAACTTTCTTTCTTTCGGCGCTGCTGAAATATTCATGTATACCCCCTTGACATAAAGGCTTTGGAAGCCATTGTCATAAAAACGTTTCTGAAATGTCTTCCCCCCCCCCCCCCCCCCCCCCCCCCCCCCCTTGAACTTCAAGAATAAAAAATATTCGTGCATATACTCCTCTCTCTCTCTCTCTCTCTCTCTCAAAGCATGTGATATTTGTCTTGGCTTTCAGAAGCCCTGTTGTTAATCTCTGACCCATTCCCTCTCTCTCTCTCTCTCTCTTCTCTCTCTCTCTCTCCTCTCTCTCTCTCTCTCTCTCTCCTCTCTCTCTCTCTCTCTCTCTCTCTCCCTCTCTCTCCACTCTGTCTCCCTCTCCTGCCATCTCTCTCTCCTCCCTTCCGTTCCTCTCTCGCCCTCTCCCCCCATCGTCACTCTGTCCCTCGCATTGCCCCCCTCTCCCTCCGCGCCCCTTACTCCCCTCCGCCCCCATCCTCCCGTTGCTGTCGCCCTCCCGTCCCCTCCTTCGGTGTATTTCGGGGAGCAAAGGGCTGATCGATGCAGACCTCCGTCCGGCAGTGCCGCGGCAAGATGCCTGTGATTAGATGCCACAATCAGCTTCCAGGGTTTTTTTTTCTCTTTCCTTTTCCCCTGATTTTTTCCTTTTTTTTTTGTTGCATTAGTACGCTCTCTCTCTCTTCTCTCTCTCTCTCTCTCTCTCTCTCTCTCTCTCTCTCTCTCTCTCTCCGTCCGCTTCTTTAAATGTTACTATGTAAGTACACACACAAATGCACGCACGCAGGCACGCATGCACACATAAACACACACTCACAGATACGATAGGTATATAGATGGATGGATGGATGGACGGACGGACGGACGGACGGACGGATAGATAGATAGATAGATAGATAGATAGATAGAGATAATTATATTTATATATCTATATATATATATATATATATGTGTGTGTGTGTGTGTGTGTGTGTGTGTGTGTGTGTGTGTGTGTGTGTGTGTGTGTGTGTGTACGTGTCTGTGTGGCGTTTGTGTGTGTGTGTGTGTGTGTGTGTGTGTGTGTGTGTGTGTGTGTGTGTGTGTGTGTGTGTGTGTGTGTGTAAGTGTAGGATCTTGCAGGCTAACAAATTGCCTGCTTGCTTGTTTGTTTTTTCTTGCTTGCTTGCCCTTTCCAAACGTGTAATGTTTCTTTTTACCAACAGGACGTTAGAGAGCAGAGAATAATGTCGGGCATCCATGCAGACCAAGGCTACCTCACACAATACCTCTAGCTGCGTCACGCTTCCCAAAGAGGCTTAACAAATCTCATTCAGCGAGGCAATGGATATTGTACAGCTGTGAGTTAAGGCACATGCAATCTGCCCCTAAAAAGAAACTTGATGCATTCAACTCTAACTGCCTGAGAGAGATCCTTGGCATAAGTGAAGCGACGTCATCACCAACGGGAAAATCTGAAAGGTTTCAAATCAATCCCCAGCAACGTCATCACCAACAGAGAAATGTGAAAGTGTTAAAATCCAACTCCAGCAATGACATCACCAACGAGAAAATCTGAAAGTGTTCAAATCCGCCTCCAGCAATGTCATCACCAACGAGAAAATCTGAAAGTGTTCAAATCCGCCTCCAGCAATGTCATCACCAACGAGAAAATCTGAAAGTGTTCAAACCAAACTCTAGCATCCTCCATCTTTTGCAGAAGCACGTGAACTAGCTGAGCCATGTATGTCTCGTCTTATTGCGTCACGTCAGGCAAACCAAATATACCTAAGTGGGACATCTACAGACAGAAGACGAAGACGACGCCTACGGCTGAACTGGCAACAGACCGCACAGTGTGGCCTTCAACATCTGCACTGCTGAGGGGACGACGTCCGGACACTGACCACTGACCGATCCTTGTGGACAGTGATGTCTACCTCATGCTTCGGACGATGCGCGAGTTTCTAGGTGTAAGTACGTATTCCGATGGAACGTGTTGCTGGATGCATTTTACACGATGACATGCCCAAGACAACATGATGGGTTCAATCAGTTGTACTGCAAAACTGACGGCCAGATTTTTGACGGAAAGGTCCAGCATTCCTCCTTCCTCATTTCTTTTGACCTCCACCTCGGCTTCCACACACCAAGCGGACTGGGAACTGACCGATCAGACTTCAGGTTTTGGTCATGTTAAGATTAGCTAGCAGCCTGTCCATTTCTCGTCTGCCGTTGCTTTTTTTTCAATGATGCGTACAGTTGCGTGTCGACCAGCATCGCCATTGCTGACTCATGATATCACTTTCTTTCTTTCCCCTTGCTCTGCAGGGTCCTGTTCCGATAATCCAATCACCATCAAGGTAACAAACTTTATCAACTACAATAATCCAATCACCATCAAGGTAACAAACTTTATCAGCTACAAAATGGTCCACCATCGCGCTACTGTCAGTAAGTTGGTATTCCATCCCTCATATTACTGCTGTATCATCCGCATCTTTTTATCCAGCTTCATCGCACACAGACATTCCCCCTTTTATTAAACTACACCTGAAAGCAAGCGCATGGTCAGGTCATGCACAGTGTTCTTGTTATACATCATTACCTAAGGTATGGGATCAGGGGAAAGAAACAGGGAAAATAAGTAATTAAGCTGATAAGTAGAAGAAAAGCATTTTTTTAATATGCAAGTATAAAAATTTGAAATAACATCAGTGGAATAAATATCGCCGTGAAACAGTGGGTGGAATCGCGAATTCCTGACTGTGATGTTATGGGTTCGATCCCCAGAGCCATGGATTCATTTGTGGAGGTTTTCAGTCCCCACCGGCTCTTTCCCAGAATTAAGTTTGCTATGAGGTCAGCTGGAAAGACTGAAAACACAGTCGGTTTCATCCATGTAATACTTGCCTGGCGAACCCTGCGGGCGTCTGTAACTCCCGGGCCTGGTTGAAGCCAGGACATGTTATAAAGGTAAGAGTTGAACACAGCCCTATCATACAGTCTCAGACCAGCTTCCTCTTCACCATCCTCGACCTCTTTGATTTGCATACCTAAAAAATCTATAATGTTGAGGCCCTTCATGTCCTGTTCTCATGGTGACCTCGGTTTCGATTTTCGGTCCACGTCTGCGCCCTTAGTGAGCTGGCGTGGAGGTCGCCGGTACCGGCAAGGTCACTGGGAATGCAGCTGGACGGACGTGGCGGCGCCCCGCCGGATGGGGACGCTCACATGCGCTGGCTCCGCGACTAAGCAATCATTGTGGCCAGGTGGGGGCATAGTCGGTGATGTCTAGCGTATGCTGGATCAGAACAAGTACCACAGAATACCACCGAGGTCATTCGGCGGCAGTGCAGTTTCTCTTCTACTAGGTGGCTTCAAGACGACTTGACATGGACTGCTCCCTGAAAAATCCTCGCGCCATGGCTATGGCGGGACAAGCCAGGGTGTGGCTGTGGACAGGAAGCCGTAAAGAGGCACGCTGTGTGTTCATGGCACTGAAGGGGCACTGAACACAACACACAGTCAACATATATGAATAAATGAAATAAAACATGAGTAGTGGAACTAGATTTAAAGGGGGCGGATGGGTGGTCATGTCACAAACAGGTAAATAAATAAATGAAAATAAAAATAACACCACGTTCAGAGAAACACACTTCACCAAATCCAGTGAGCGGCATAAAATGAGGACAAAGGTAAAAGCAGCGTTAAAATCTATTTCGGGCAGAAGTGTAGCTGTCGGGGAACTCGGGGGACGTTAAGTGGCACACTGAATTCAGCACAGAACTCTGTTCTACGATTGCCCAACATCAAACGTTTACAGTCGCCATCTACTCGCGATGGTTTTATAGACAGACACACACGCCCCCCCCCCCCCCCCCCCCCCCCCCCCCCCCCCCCCCCAGCTTCCCTATTCCCGTTCCCTGTAGACGCAAAACCTTACAGAATTCAAAGCTTAAGGGCGGAAAATCGTCCCCCTAAAACACATTTTTCTTGCTCTGTCGAATAGCGCCCCCCCCCCCCCCCCTTTTTTTTTTTTTTACCCCCTTCCCTATTAACGTTCCATTCCCCACTGTTCCTCTCCACAGGTCGTCTCCTTTTTCGTCCCGCCATCACCAGCCTCTTTCCCATCCCAAACCGCCAACCTTGAGCCATCCCCAATTCCTACCCCCACCCCACCCATTTTTCCCCTACCTCCATCCCCGCTGCCTCCACCTCCATCACCCGCCTCCACACCATCATGCCCAGCAAGTTCAGAGCCTTATTAAGTCGGAAAGGGCCGTCACTTTGACATGGACGAGGAGAAATCTTAAATAAATGTCAGCGAACCGCCCAGAGAAACGTGGACAAACGAGTCACAAGACAACACACAACGCGTTTTCGACCTCTTAGGTCTTCTTCAGGTGAAACAAAGACGAACAAAATAACGAAAATGCACTTAGCTTTGATCGCTTCAGATTGCTCTTCTTCTGAGTTCATCGCAAGGAAGAAGGTCTATTCCATGGACGAGGAGGACAAACACGTCAACACAGCCCACCCCATCCCCCTACAACTTAGTCAACTTCGACACCATACACATCTTGCTGCGGAAAAAAAACAAAGAAAGGAAGGAGGAAAAGGGCTGAAAGAAGAAAGGGGGAGAAGAAAGAACCACAGCAAAGAGAGAGAAAAAAAAACTCTGAGATCAAGTGTAGGGACTGTCCATAGTTTTCAACGTCTAATATGCACCAAAGAAAACAGTAATTAAATCATATACACAGGAAGAACAGTGAAAGAAAAAGAAAGAAAGAGAGAAAGTAGTGTTTGAATGAATGCTCGAACGAACGAACGAACGAATGAACGAACAAACGAATGAATGAACGATTGAAAAACTGACAAAAAGAAAGAGACAGGCAGACAGACCGTCGGACAGACAGACAGACAGATAGACACAGATAGAGGCAGAGAGGCACAGACAGACAGAGAGAATTTCTCGTGATGAACCGGACTATCAACTGTGTTCAGCATATAGGACAATGACAGGGAGATAGGAAGAAAAACATATAAACACATGCGAAGAAAAAAGAGAGAGAG
>JADBJO010000078.1:267500-270000 GCA_016801955.1 Conus betulinus
ATCCCGCTCATGCCAGACTTCGATGTAATTCATTCTGATCACAAACCTAAAGTTTTCATAAGATTTCAGATATTCACTGTTTGCGTTTGAATGAAATAAATTGTGCTCTCTCTCTCTCTCTCTCTCTCTCTCTCTCTCTCTCTCTCTCTCTCTCTCTCTCTCTCTCCCTCTCTGTGCATGCATGCGTGCGTGCGTGCGTGCATGCGTGCGTGTATGTGTGTATTGCCTTTCCAAACCTGAACGGTTGGGTTCTTAGGTTCACCTTATCTTTTTGACATCTTAACATTTTCCGATGTATCCTATTGTTTGCAAGGTACATGTTATCAACACAAATTCCAAGACACGAACTAAAGATCTTTTATCTTGCTAGTTCTCATTTCTCTCATCCAATCCTGCTTGGTACTCACAGTGTGGACAGCCGCGGTCATACCAGACTTTGACACCATTTTATTCTGATCACAATACTTCATTTATTACAGTTTTCAGGTGTGCATTGCTTGTATACGAGTGAAAGGAACTGTGCATATGTGTGTGTGTGTGTGAGAGAGAGAGAGAGAGAGAGAGAGAGAGAGACAGACAGAGACAGACAGACAGACAGAGACAGAGAGACACACACACAGAGACAGACAGACAGAGAGACAAATGAACACACACACGCACGCACGCACACACACACACACACACACACACACACACACACACACACACACACACACAGTGAGAGACAGAGACTGAGAGACAGACAGACAGACAGTAAGAGAAAGAGAGAGACAGAAACAGACAGACAGACGGACAGAATGTGTGTGTGTGTGTGTGTGTGTGTGTGTGTGTGTGTGTGTGTGTGTGTGTGTGTGTGTGTGAAATACGCATAATTGAAATACTAAACATTTCAAATATGGGATCAACAAGTTCGTACATATTAGTTTAATACTGTTTTAAGATTTTTAACCATGATAACAACAATGAATGTCGTTCTTTCCTGTCATCATGACTATCTTCTTTTGCAGTTTTTGAAAGGTCTTTTCGTAAACCATTCTGCATATCAACGAAACCAATGGCTGGAACAAAACACAACACGGACAATACCATGAATTTACAACCATAACTAGCTTTACAGAACACGAGGCGTCCAACCCCCCCCAGGTTTTCAGTCAGTCAGTCAATTCATCACATCAGAATACACACTACTACAAACAGAGGAGCACTCGGGGTGATGCAGATCTTCGCCAAGGTCAAATGGACCCTGTTACCGCCCTTGGCTCCAGATCCGCACTCACTCATCATTCGTTCTGGAGCCACATTCTGTCTTCCCACAAAATGACTTTAAAATCGTGTTGATAGTTTATTTCACAATCTTGTCGACAAACAAACCAAGACTATCGAGGGTGAACACATTACTTCCTTTGTGGAGTTTGCCTAACTATCGTGGTAAAAAACTGACAATGTCCTAGTTTAGAGCCCCCTTTCTGTGTCGATTTCGTTGATTCGCGCTCCCACTTTGTGTCGACCGCATTGACTGGCGCTCCGCGAAGAGAACTGCCATCGCTGAGTGCTAATGGATGAGACGCAGACAACGGGGTGGGGGATAGGGGTCTACTAAGCTAGGACTTTGCCCAGAAACTTACCCCATCGCTGATTTCATGTGGTGACTGTAGGCATGTAGAGGCAGTCCACTCGTGGATACTGCGAAAAAAAATGTCCAACTGAATGATGCACAAACCCAGACTGAAGGATTAAAGAAAGAAAACACAAAAACTTCGCACGTCCAGTAAACAGACTGAATGACAGGTAGAAAGCACTTCAAAATTACTCCCAGTTTTATCGCCAACGTTTCCACAGCGAACTGAGACGCTAGAAATTCTGCTCCCAATCTGGCAACCGAAAGCAGACGACAACTGGGAATTGTGGGATGTCACCGGCGCTGGCACGTGCGTTCCTCACGCGACAGTTGCCGGGGTGTGCAGCTATCGAATCCTGCTGCCATCAACTGTTGAGCCAGGCGTTGGCTTGCCCCTTCCCCTTCCTCTCTCTTCCCCCCCCCCCCCCCCCCCCCCTCTCTCTCTCTCTCTCTCTCTCTCTCTCTCTCTTTCTTTTTTTTTTTTTGCCCCCCCCCCCCCCCAATTCCATCTCACGTTGCTAATTACCTTCAACGTATTTTCCTGTCTTACGGGAAATGATCACATGCTGTGCCTGCTCTCTCTCTCTCTCTCTCTCCTCTCTCTCTCTCTCTCTCTCTCTCTCTCTCTCTCTCTAAATCCTTCAAGAGAGGAGAGTTATCTGACTTGAATTTGTTTATATGTGCTTGTATATTAATGTTGTCACATCAGTTCTATGTATACCCCCTCTCAAATCTTCTAATGGCCTCCCTGGGGGGACTGTGGCCTTCTTAAATACATTATCGTCACCCACCCTCCTCTCTCTCTCTCTCTCTCTCTCTCTCTCCTCTCTCTCTCTCCTCTCTCTCTCTCTCTCTCTCTCTCTCTCTCCTCTCTCTCTCTCT
>JADBJO010000078.1:280000-312500 GCA_016801955.1 Conus betulinus
CTCTTCCAATTGCATATATATATATATATTCCAAGGATAAATAACCGAGCACCATTCCAGCAACTTACAGAGCAGCTTCGTGTTGCAATGACAGCAAGAAATATTCAATTATAAAATACACACACACATATAGAATTATAAACAAAGCTTGTTCTTATGTCTTAGATTGTAGTAGAAATAGGGGGTGATAAGCATTCATATCTGTAGTGGTAGATCATTCTGCCTAACTAACACTACGTGCTTGAGTGGGTGAATGGGGAATAGTAAATGCTTCTCAAAATGAATCTTCAGCAAACTTATAGTCTCCAAAGAGGGAGACATTCTCCAATGGGGAGGAAGCTCACTAACATATAACTCCTGGTCATATACCGGTATTTCGAAACCCGATTATTTCTCCTCAGTGACTGCGGAAAGTTGTAAATTGACTCCTCTGCCTTTTTTTCGGATTAAGAAGAATACTTTCCCAGAAAAAGGCTGGTGTGCAATACCATAGTATGTTTGTTGAGTTTTCAACAAACCAACCAAAGGTGTCACCTAAGAAGCAAAAGAAAATCATAAAAGAGTAAAACAAGCTACATTTTCTTGTGAAAAAAAGTAGAAAATAAAAAGATATCCTCTTAAGACACAAGTGCTGAGGGCCAGTTCTTGGAATGAATCCGCAAGGGACTAAATTACAATAAACTGATAATTTGGTTGGTTTGTTGAAAACTCAACAAACATACCCCCCCCCCCCCCCCCAACAGAGAGCGAAAGAGAGAGAGAGAGACAGACAGACAGACAGACAGAGAGAGAGCTGATCTTACTTACCCTGACTTTCCGGATGTCTTGGGTGTCCGTGGATGATGACAGTGCCAGGCCAGAGTTCACAAACCTCCTTGATAACGCTTGCGGTCAACTCGCGGCCGTTGTCGCTCTGTAGAATTCGGGGTGGTCCAAAGATGGAAAACTGTTCCAGCAGGTGTCTTGCAACTTCTGCTGCTGACTTGGAAAAACGGGGATAACCCCAACTGAAGTTAGAAAAGCAGTCTCTGCAGTGCAATATCCACTTGAAATCGTGGTCTGGACGACTACGAAAGTCGATCAGATCAATTGCACACGGTGCAGAAATGTCAAATTGATCATTGGTTTCCCTCATGGCAAAGGCTTCACAACTTGTCGCTGGCCACAGCTCACACACATCTTCAAGAACACGTCTACAGCTCGACGCGTTATTCCAGCGTAGTTTCCACTGACTTCAGCCCATGTTTTATCACGGCCTGCATGTCCGACGCGTTCATGGCACCGCAAAATTGTGTGGAACAACTCCTCTCTTGTCACCAGAGGACAATTCTTACTTTTGCAGAACACAATGTCCCGATTTTTCAACAACTTCGAGCTTGTAGTGTTTTTTATGTGCCCAGTATTTGAACTTGGGCCCATCGTCACATTTGGCAAGCTTCTCAAGTTTTCTGTGCAGACGCAATCTTGTGATATTTTTCTTGGGAAACGCAAAATGTGTCCTGTTTCCGTTGATCTAGCGTTCGGATAATTTTGTCGATCTCTTCATAAAATCGTTCTTTCTGGACAGAATCCATCGTCACCACTGGCAGTCAGACTGTTTCAAACGGACTGACTGACTGCTGAGTGTTGCGGCTGTGTTGCTTTGTATATTGTTCACCAGACAGGCAGAACACTACTCGGTCCAACACTTACAGGGGCAAAGAACGTTGAAACTGATTTCAGTGCTCTGAGTCAGGTGTCAGCGACACAACCGACTGTGCCACCTGCTCACTCAGAAACTGATATCTGTTCATACTTGTGTAACCAAGCAGAGTTAAATGCGGTATTTTCGAAACGGCCAAAAGTAAAAAATATACTACTCAAAAATGTGTGTGTGTGTGTGTGTGTGTGTGTGTGTGTGTGTGTGTGAATTCCATTTTGGACTAAATTCCAGTTTGGACCAGCGGTTAGTCCAAATTAGAATCTCAATATGGCCTAGGCCGTATTAAGATTGCAGTTTGGACTAGGCTTTTCCTAGACCAAACTGGAATCTTAATATGGACTAGGCCATATTGAGATTCTAGTTTGGACTGGTAAAAGTTTAGTCCAAACTAGAATCTTAATACGGTCTAGGCCATATTGAGATTCTAGTTTGGACTAGACCGATTCCGGATTGGACTGGATTCCAGTCTGGGCCGTGACTTATAAACAAAGAGGCAGAAGAAGAAGAAGAAGAAAACAGCCTCAGTTTATCCAAATATTTTCAGCGCATGTCCAGCACTCTGTGGCCACGGTGGTCAGCTAAGCTATAAACAACACGACTTTACTGTGAAATGACGGATCAGAGCATGAAAAAGTGAATTGGCTGATTAAAAAACGAACAAACAGAAATTAAAAAACGAACAAACAGAAAAGGAAAAAAAAAAAAAAAAAGAGTTCAATGATTTAGAAATGCTGTTTACTAGTCGAGCCGCCATCTGATCAGCCACGTCTGTGCGTGCCTTTCTCCCAAGGCAACCACATCAGATTTCGGCCTGCTGTTCTCCTCTCAAGATACACATGGACATTCTCAATCAAATCCATGAAAAGGAAAAAAAGAACAGTGAACATTTGGGGTGAAAAGGTGGGGAATGGCAATAAGAGAGAGAGAGAGAGAGAGAGAGAGAGAGAGAGAGAGAGAGAGAGAATTGATCTGTTTATTGCATGGGTCAGAGAGAGAGAGACAGACAGACAGACAGTGAGAGAGATTGATCTGTTTATTGCATGGGTCAGAGAGAGAGAGAGAGAGAGAGAGAGAGAGAGAGAGACAGACAGACAGACAGACAGAGTGAGAGAATTGATCTGTTTATTGCATGGGTCAGAGAGACAGACAGACAGAGACAGAAGAGGCACAGAGAGAGAACTGATTTAATTGCATGGATCAAAGAGAAAGAGAGGGTGCAAGAGAGAGAGAGTACACAGAGAAAGAGATTGCTGATTTGTTTACTTGCGTGGGTCAGAGAGAGAGAGAGAGAGAGAGAGAGAGAGAGAGAGAGAGAGAGATATTCATCTTTACATCCACCTGAGTGAGCTATATAGGTGCCGTGTTAGTTGTAAAGCGAAGAAGATTACGTGTGACCAGACCCACGTCCTTGCAAATCAGTATGACCTTCTTCAGTCAGGACGAAGATATCGATCGGTTTAATGCAGAAGTGTCAGATTTAAACAAAGTTTTATTCCCCTGTCCATTGATTTCTTGAACGAGAAGAGATTTTAATTGAAATCCAAATTCCTCTATATGAATGTATGTCATATGTGAGAAAATGGGTAATGTGGCTAAATTATTGTTTATTTTGCTGTGAATGTGTGTGACCACAAATTAATTGAGAGAGAGAGAGAGAGAGAGAGAGAGAGAGAGAGAGAGAGAGAGAGAGAGAGAGAGAGACAAGAAATAAAGCAAGAAAGAGAACACAACATGCATACAAGACACACATGGCACATGCACGCACTCACATTTACGCACAGAGACACTTGCCTCTACCCACAGACTTTAATTTCCCTCAGCACAAGAACTGACGTATTTTTTCATGATAAACAGCATCATAAAAAGGGATGTGTTCAAGCACAAAAAGCAATAAATAGCAATGCTGATCATCATTACCATAATTACTATCACAGTCGGGTCTAAACCAGAAATAAAAACGTAACGTTCACACTACATGAATATGACTTGCATTAAACAAAGAGATTCATGACTTTAAAACTGTTTTGTGCATAGGTTTCATTTTCTTTTTCTTTTAGAAAAAGTGGACGGAATCAGAAATTTAAACCTAATTGTCTGTGTTAACAGAAATGACAATCTTCAATCATGAATATGGACGGACTCAATTCAGCTGTTTTTGCTTCTTTATCTGAACATTCGTTACCACATGACTAGTGATACTGAAAATTACTCCCGGACAACCTTTAAATAACAACAGTACAATGTAACTGGCTTTGTCTCAAAACAATACAGCATTTTATTCCAAAAACACCTGCTAACAAATTTCCTCTGAAGATGACTTATATCAATATATTCGAATTCTATCAAGCAGACGTCATAGTGAAAGTCATTTTGGCAATGTGGTAATTCTTCATCACAGACTCTTTCACCTGCCCCATGACAGCAGTCTGGCCAATGCCTCATAAAAGGTGAAAGGAAAAGGCTGGGACTAGAGCTGAGAGAAGGCACAAGGCAGCAACATGAAAGCAGGAAGAAAGCGAGGAACAGAAAAGAGACTGTTTAACAACCATCAACAAGAATGATGACGACAATGCTGCGGAGTTCTGTTCTGGCCATACACTGTATAAATGGGCTGCTTTCCATGCTCCCCTTCATCATTCATCCTGGCGACAACCAAGCCTGAAAGGTTCAGACACCTGTAATGCTAATAGGGAAATTTTGAGCAACACTGTCAGAATAATGTCCATTAAGGGAACAAAACACAATTGCCTGGTTCGAAATGTCCTGTGTGATCCTGTAAGCACACTCAACATGTGTTAAGTAGGAACCGGCTGTGGCTGAAAATAGTGCCCTTAATGGGACTCGAATCTGCAACACACCAGCCTGCACCATGGCCACTGCCTCAGATAAAAAGAAAAATTCTCAGCATGCACTTTCCTGATATTACTGTTCTCGATCATAGATAAAGGAACACAGCCTCTGCATACCCCCACTGGACATACGAGACTGGCAAACAAGCAGCTAGAAACCTCTGCATACCCACACTGGACATATAAGACTGGCAAACAAACAGCTAGAAACCTCTGCATAACCACACTGGACATATAAGACTGGCAAACAAACAGCTAGAAACCTCTGCATAACCACACTGGACATATGAGACTGGCAAACAGCTGAAAAACCACAGATGAAAAACAGAGATCCTCGTCAGAATTTGGAATGGTTGTAAAATAATACAACTTTCAAATCAAAGGATAATGGTGAAATAAACACATGAATTGGAATGAATTGATTTCTGTTGAGAATTAAAATATTTAAAAGGAAAACACAGATTCACGATACTTACCTTCATTCAGGTTTAACTATTCCACTCCACTCCACTTTTCATATTCTTCCAGGCTTTTACTAGTTTAGAAACTAAACATTTCAAGCCAAAAAAGAGAACAGTGGTCCTGTTTTAAATTGCTCTGACTAAAAGATTTTTTGAAATTTAACACATAATGAAAATCAAAATTGGAAAGCTGAATTCAAAACAAGAGTAAACTGAACATTTAAAGTTTATTCATAGCAAACTGTCAGCATTTCCACTTTCTTCTGAAATCCACTATCAATTACAATACACAAGCGTGGCATACACAACATGTCCCAAGGAGCATACACAAACAAAAGAACAATTATACATGAGTCAATACACCTACTACCTATTAACAATGTCCACCAATGCATGAACACTGAATTGTGTTGCCGTGTGGAGTCCCCAAATCTTTAACAGCAAAATTCCATGAGAAGTGCACGATGAAAACACTGAAAACTGAAGAATAAATGAAAACAGCTTTTAGAAAAAGAGGGCAAAGCTCCGCACTTTCATCATACCTTGCACACATGCCAGTTGAGAGCTTGCAGTTTGATATTGTATTTACAAACAATCAAACGGATTTCATTTAATGTTTAATGGGTTTTGAATCTACAGGCCTCGGAGTTCGACCAGTTTTTGGTAACGACCCAAAAACAACCCTGTAAAATCTGATATGCAAGGGACAGATGACACCGGGCCTCGTCCTCAGTCCCAAACTCACACCATTGATGTGTCATCTGTGGGCGCCTGTGTGCTTAGTGCTTCAGGCTGCGGAGTCACATGCACTGTCGTCATCACTGCTGATTACACAGACCATCGTCTTCGTCGGCTCTCAACAGATTATACTTGGAAATCTGATATGCCTCTGCCCAATGATATCCATTAATCCAGGACGCAGACAGGACTGTAAGCAATCAGAACAAAACACAACACAACAAAACAAAACATAGGACACCCTGCCCCACAGTTCTACATCTGTGTGCATGTCACAAAACCCTTTCGATGCTGGCTGTCATGGAATCCCAGCAGTTCTCAGCTCCCTGCCGGTCTAACAGTCACGCTCTTTAAATCCATGTCACCTCGTCATTCTTTAAGCAACTCTCTCACTCCTTTGTGTAGAACAAAGCAAAATGACTGTAGTTTCAAAACATAATGTGTTTTTCCCCTTCCCACAGTAAAGAGCTTTCAGCCCTGATGTTGTATGGCTGGATTTGGTAAAGAAAGTTAACATCAATGCTGAGCCTTGGTGTCATGTCATAGCTGCTCTAACACTGGAAAGGGTTAAGATATGTTACAGATAGATCATCAAGTAGTTTTCCCCAAGAGGAATGAAGAAGTAGCTGTTTTAGGGACATCGACTCAACAGCCATCTGGCCTTGTATCAAGAACTGTACAACATGGTCCACATTTCAATATCTAAGCAATCATATTTTTTCAATTTCTTAGTTCTATGTTCCAATGGATTTGAATCATCTTCAAAGCCTCTTCAGACTCTATGGATTGAAAGTAGCGCACCAGGTCTGTGTCAAATCACTGGACTGTGCGGCAAGAAATGCCTGAACAGAAAATGCTGTGTCATTTTAAGTCAAAATGCTGTGAAAATGCAAGCTTCAGTTTTGACACACATTTCTGATCTACCAAAAGAAAAGACACAAAAGGATCTGAAACAAAATGATGTGTTGGTCAATAAACATCATGCCATCATGGCCAGTGGGTTGACTTACCTCAAAAACAAGCAAGAAATACCAACTTCAGGATTAGCCAGTCACCTGAGCTAGAGTCCCTAGCATTAAGCGCTTACATTTTGCCTCATCCATGTATTAACACTGCATGCTAATCCACACAGACACACACACAAACTGTATAAAATACTGTTTAAACAATCGCTTCTCCTAACAGTCTGTTACCCTAATAAATTACCCAACAGCATTACCCAAAAAGCGTCTGTCATACTGTGTAATATTTTGCAAGAAAATCATTCAAGCATAAAAAAAAATCTGCATATTTCCCTATCTGGCAAATAATTCTTGTTCATATGTCTAGGTTCATCATTCAGTTGATCTGATCACAAAAAACCCCCCAATAACATCCTGCTTAAACACCAACTGGAAACATTTTTTAATCAACTATATTGACCTGTGTGACACTTAGCACTGCCACTGTCCGCACGTGTCCTGTGGATCTTTTTCTAATTCACAACACTGTACAAAAAGATCCGACTCTTTAAGATATTTTACTCCAGCCATCTAAAAAAACTTCTTGTAATCTTGTTGCAATGAGTAGCAAGAGAAAATACTTTTCTGTGTTGCATTTAGGACACTTAACCAACTGTCCTCATTAAAGATGTGAATTTTGTATCTGCCAAACTCTTTCATGTATCAATAAGGGTTTATGAGGTGTATATGCATTTAGATACACAAAGCCCCAGTTAAAACAGCGTTTCGCAACCATGGAACATTTATTATCCAAGTTATTTGTATACTAGAGATTTTATCTTCTGTACCAAATATTACAAAATATTAGCACATTTGGACAAATTAACAGTCTGTATACATTACTGACATGTTACAACATTCACTGTCCATACAGAGTTTAATAATCATGGTTAAAAGGAGTCACACGTAACATCCACAGATCCAGAATAAACAGTTATCTTGTACATACAACATTCCAAATAGTTCTCATTCATACAAATGGACCAATCAGAAATGAACACTGTATTTTGTGGTTGTAATCAAGAAATGGTCAGGTACAATCAATAGCAGATGTTGCTGTTGTTCACATTCGCTTAACTGTAGGTCTAAAGCATTCACGTCACATTTCAAAATGAAAGACGTCACACTGGCAAACAAACACTGTTGTTACACTATGCTAGAAAGCTGAAACAGTTCTCATTCAGGGTGTGTTCAAACAAATCTATGAACAAATGTATCTTAAACTTCAAGATTTGAGTGATATTAATAAATGCATGTGTGTGTGTGTGTGTGTGTGTGTGTGTGTGTGTGTGTGTGTGTGTGTGTGTGTGTGTGTGTGTGTGTGTGCATGTGAGTGTGTGCATGCACGCACATGCGTATCACATGTCCACCTTCGATTTTGTTCACGACATATTTCCATGGAACTTTCAGCAATTTTCAAAGGATTTCTGTCTCCACAAACCAAGCATGCTCCTTATGGTATCAATTATTCATCATCTTATTCATCTCAAGTCAATTTTTTTTTTTTTTTGGGGGGGGGGGGGGTGGGGGGGGGTGGGGGGGGGGGGGGAGGGGGGTTCAAAACGAAAGATCAAGTCACAGTCTGTTTATCATCATTAAAATGGCCCAAGTAGTTGCCATTCAGATAATTATGAATAGCCATTAGACTGAAACTTCCCAATCTCATTTTGTCAAACCAGTTTCTCGCACACTGCTGGTTAAAAGGAATCTGTCTGCTGGATCATCCAGCGAAGTGTGAGCCCATGATGAGTGGCAAGGGACTTCCAGTCACAGGTTCATCCAATGTAGGCGTGTTGCAGGTGGTTGTGTCAAGTGCCTGGTTCAGGCAGAGGGTAGCAAGAGATGTACAGTCACTCATCAATCCAATAAGCTGAAGGTGTGATGCAGTGTGGTGGGTGTGTGATGTGTGTGTTTCAGGTAGAAGGTAGCCCAGCACATACACTCACAGCTTAATCAAATGTGGGTGTGTTGCCAATGCATGTGTTGCGTTTCAGATAAGTGTAGCAGGAGTCAGTCACAACCTCTGCAGGTCTAGGTGTGGGTGCAGCTGGGTATGCAACGTTTGTGTATGTGTCACAGCCCACCACAAAGCTGCAGCTGGCTGTGGAACATGTGTGTGCCTGCAGTCACAGCCTGTCAAAATGTGTGTAGTTCCTACACTTCCCATCCTGATGAAATGTTGCGTCATGCATGTGTGAAGACAGTGTATTAGTTCGGTCATCAAAGATTAATCGGATGTACTGGTGCAGGTAGGCGTGCACTGGGTCTGGCGGTCCAGGTCGTGCAGGTAGTCCTCGTAGAGGCAGGGCAGGCAGGAGCTGTTGCCCAGGTAGCTGACTGGTCGCTGGTACGACACCACTTTGATGGGGGCTGCAACAACAGTCACAACAGGCCCAGGTCAGTTACATCTGAAAACAGCTCTGCAAGACACACATTAAAACAGAAAATAATCCGGTGAAGAAGGGCGAGAGAGTTTCAGAGAGCGAGAGACAGAGACAGGCAGGCAGGTTTACAGAAAGGAGATGACTGAAGTATATTCTCTGAAAATGCGTTTTGAAATGTAATCAAAAGCCTTGATAGGCAGGAACAGACAGACAAAGCACAAATCATGAATATCAATATCAAATTTGTTGCTCTCTTCTGAAGGTAAGTTGTAAACATCAATACTTAAAAATTTTTGGTCTTTATAGTCTTAACATAGCAACAACAGATTTTAAAGGCTGAATATGATAATATTTTTTTGTGTTTTTTCTTACCACAAAAGATCATTTTGTTACACGCAAATTTACAGATCAATAATCAAGCAACTACTAAGAACAACACATCACAATCATGAGAAAGAAGAAGTTAAAACATGTTAGGTGGTTTTCACTTGTGAAGAAGAAAGAAAAAAAAAAACCAGAAAGGGTTAAAGAAGTATACCATAACAATCCACCTATACCTCCCTTTAAAACAAGAAGTATACCATACCAATCCACTTAGACCTCCCTTTAAAACAATACTCGACTTTCATGGAAGAGACAATTAACGCCAAGAGAAGCATCCTTCCTCTTTTGCTACCTTCACAACTGCATTCAAAAGAATCGCAGGACGACAGAGGAAAATAATGTAGGTCAAAGAGGGCTGTCTCTTCGACTTCTTTCGCTAACATTGCTGGCAATAATGTTAACATTTTTATCCTTTGTTCACATAACATCTGCTCCATTTGTTTCGTGTTCCACAACAGGGGATTTGACAGGTGCCATGAGTGCACACTGCGAACAGACTTTCCCCATCCCATCAAGCTGAACATCAGTTTTTGATACAGAACCTAGTCAGTTTGCTTCCCTTGAGGCTGGTCCCATTAACAAGCAGTTTCAAACAGATAATGGCAACTTTTACATAAGCATTGCCTTTTTTCCCTAAGAAAAGTTATCAACCATTTTTTTTTTTTTGATCGAGACTACAGGTAAAATGGAGCGAAGGGAGCTGGAGTCATTTCTTGGGGGGGGGGGGGGGGGGGGGAGGGAACAAAACAAAATCCACTTTATGTAAATAGATGTGTAAATCATTAAAACAATAAAGAAATAAGCAAAATAGATAATGAAATAAATCAAGAAAATAATCAAAATCAGCAAACGAACAAAACTCTTCCCCCCCCCCCCCCCCCCCCCCCCCCATGTTCTTTGCAGTGCAGAGCTGTGCAACAAAAATGGAAACAACATGTGCAATATTGTCCACACCATGTGACAAAAAAAGAGAGAAATGTTTACCACTATTGTTCATAACAATCCTGTTGTGAATATACTAGACGCAAAAGAACACAGAAACTGAGAGCTGTTTGTAATAGTGCTGTGAACCACGTGCCATGTGCATACCATGTGCAAAGAAACATTAGAATTGATAACACCACATACACTGAAAACAGAAAATCTTAGGATTAGAAATACATTGTTAGAGCATCATGTTGTTCATCACACTGTTGAAAGTAAAACAAAAGTTACTGTTCATCGACTTCGTGGACATTATTTTCATCATTTAATTACCTACTGCCAATGACCAGACAAAAAAATAAATGAAGATACACAACAGTGCTCTATTTACAAATTAGTGTTCTATTTAGATCATCATGAATAAATGCAAATTTAAGTCATGATTTAAAGTGACATTTTGTCAAAGGTTTTATTTATTACATCTGAATTTTTTTCACAAGTGTGTGTGTGTGCAAACACATGTGAATATGTGTGTGTGTGTGTGTGTGTGTGTGTGTGTGTGTGTGTGTGTGTGTGTGTGTGTGTGTGTGCATGCACAAGCAGATTTTTCCTACTTTGATTTATCAACTTTTGAACAAATCTGAAATTACAGACATAAAATTGTAAACAAATCTGAAGTTGCACAGACATCATACAGTATGATGAACAACAAACTGATGTCAAGGATTTTACAGTCTGAGAGTGTCTCAGGTGATCAAAAGATCACTTTTTCTACACATAGCTTTGTCAAGATATCAGTGGGGACTCCTGTACGTGGAAATAAAGTACAGGTCAGAGAACAGCAACTTTCAGTTCTTAAAGGTCACTATTTTTGGTCTGCCTGCACGACTGAACAATCTAAGAGGGGGGAGGGAGAGGGAAGATGAGAAGGGGGTCAGGGAAGTTGGGGAGGTGGGAAGGGGAAGAGTTTAGGGGTTCATTTGGTGTATGCATCCTCACGTGCGAATACCAGATCAGTAGTGACCTCCACGGGATAAGCTGATGTGTGTAAGGCCTCTAATTACCCTGCCACGTAAGTGGCCACACCCTATCCCTGGAGGAACTGTTTGGTAAAAACAGATCCTTTTTTGTCGGTTTCCTTAAGTTGTAAAAACTATGAAATGCTGGCTGATTTCTGACTTTGCTATTGTGATGGTTCTACTCATTTTTCACAGGAACAGAGCATGATAGTGTATGTCTTTCGATGATAGTGTATTATTGAAGACTATTTATTTTGACTATGATAAATAAAGACTTGAGCGAGTTAAAAGACCTGACCGTACAAAGATCAGATAACACATAGAAGGGACATGTAAATCCAGTTCTGGCTAAAATTGCAAAGCCATTGTCCCTATGAACCTGAACCTGAACCTTAAATGCACCTCTGTGTCCACTGTGACACGTGACATCAGGGTGAGAATGTAACGGTGACATGCTCTCAGATTGTAAAATAGCATCCCACACACACACACACACACACACACATACACTTACATGCATGCACACACGCCCCCACACCCAGAGATGATGTCAAAAGGGAAAAAAAAATACACGCCACCACCAAAGACACACATCACCACCAATAAAGTTACCACAGAAGGCAAAGCCACACGCACTTCTGGCCGTCACTCTGGTAATCGCTTGAAGCTTTATGCGTGGCACCGGTCTCCAGGGATACAGCACACCAAGGCCATGGTTGCCAGAAGGGAGGGTAAGGTCAAAGGGCATACAAGGTAAACATGAAACTTGGTTCAGGCGTACATAAAAGCAGGTGAGGATAGCAAAGCTCAGGCAAGGGAAACATGGAGAAGAAGAAGAAGAAGAAGATACTTCCAAGCTTTTTACAATCCACATGCATCATATTATTGGATACATTCCCAGCACCATGTTTCTCTCCCACAAACCAATACAAACATGTTGACCTGTCCAGTGACCTCAGCACTTCTTTTATCTTTGAACCAAATTCAAACTAACTTTTCTATCAAAGTGTGCCAAGTTCTGGGAAATCTAATGATTTTGGGGGTAATATTAACAAAAAATTCTAGCTCAGAAACTACAAAAGATATAAAAATGAAAATATATATGATTTTTGAAGGAAATTGAATGGAGATTTTGAATCTGGGCTTCTTTTGTTTAATTTTGATCATAAAAAAAATATTTAGGCATTTAGATTTGGATAGATTTTTTTTGCACAATCAAAAACATATGTATTTACCACTACAGCTTCACATCCAAAAAAAGAACACAAAGCAAAAAAGTTGAAAATAAAGTTTGTATTGTCACACTACACCTGTAAATGAAAGTAAAACAGTCTAGAAGTCTATCCAGACGCTCACACCTCATGCAGACAGGTCAGTTCACGACCACGCCCCCCTCCCCCCACCACGCCTCCTTGCTGGACTTCAACTCTCTTTCACTCCTCCTCTTCCCCTACCTTTCCTGCTGCCCGTGTCATGCCGCGAGCAGGCCGCGCTCCCCTCTCGCGCTGACTAACGCCGCTGGCCACTCGCACGCAGTGCAGAGTACACACTAGGCTAGCTCGTTCGACATTGGTAACCAGTCAGCTGAACACACTCTTGAGATCGCACAGCACGACTCAATAACTGACAAATATGGCCAGCATTCCATCATTATCATCCTCACCTTCATGCTCGAGTAAGTCACTGAATAAAAGATTATTATCTTTATCAAAAATGATTAGCAGAGCCTGCTCAGCTGTGTAAGTACGTTGATTTGGTCGCTACGCTCGTCGAAGGTTGCGCCGCCATCTTTGCAAGCGAGACAAAGCGCTGGTTGGTCATCCAGTCAGATGAGGAGGAAAATGGTCTTTTCCCCTCACGTGTGGTCATTTGCATATCATTTTAATACTGTAGACATATAAGGCTTACTACGCACACTCTATTTCAGTCCTTTGATAGGAATAGTAACGAATGAAAATTCAAGAAAAAATGCATGACGTCAGTGGATGGCCCATAGGCACTGGAAGTACATTTTTACTACGGCGTCAGCTGATGGCTTAAAGGCACTCAACGGGTTTAAAACAGTACCTTTCTGCTGTCTCTTTCAACATTTGTTTCCCCTGATGTTATAAATACTACATTTACCTGTTGTATTCTAACCTCCTGGTCTCTCAAAACCTTTTCTACAGAATACCCATACCAATTCCTTTTTGTGTGTGTGTGTGTGTTTTTTTCCTTTCTTAACAAATTTCCATCTGCACAAATTTTTCATGGGTTTCAGTCATTTAAAACCAACTAAAAGAATTTTTTAAAAAATTTAAAAAGAATAAAAAGATTAAAACATCTTTCAGAAGGGTTCCTTTTAACACACTCCTCTTTAAAAAATAATGTTAATGTCAATCAATAAAATGCTGATAACATGGTTTCACAGCCTGCACCTTTAGGTCAGCATATTGATATTACCTTTTCCAGAGCAAATTGTACTTTTACAAGGTAAAACAGATGCAAATGTAGGATACAGAGTGCCACACATTTAAAGTAATACACCAATACAATTGTTGAGAAAAACAGTGTATCCAAGCAAGTAAATTCACCAGCACAGAATGTTCAAGAGTACAGAAATAAAAAAGACCTATTCCACAAAACCTGCCTCTAAATACCCATCGTAAATGTTTCACATTCAAAGTTTTATTTTTGAGGAACTTGCAACTGAAGGTGCTCCGAGTCACAGTTGACAGTTACCAGCCAAAATCAGCCATTCTATCATTCCTAAAATTACAGTATATATTACTGAATAAATAATGTGACACACCAATCACAAGCATCCGATTTAAGAAGCAAATACATATAGCAAAGAAAGGTTGGCCCGCACCACGGAAGAAGCATATACAGACATTTCAAATGCTGCAGCCATTTTAAATCAACACTTTTGAAATGTGCTTCGTCTTCAGCAACACTCAAATAATCCAAATGTAATTAAACTAACAACACGTAGAATACATGCTACACCATTATAATGATGATGGACACTAACAAAATCATGTACAACGTATCATTCCAATCCAAAAAAAAATCCTAAAGATGTAAAAGCAAAATGTTTTTTTTGTCTTTCTTTGGGCAATACTGTATAGTTTGATTTCTCTTTAGAGTATGTCCACTGTATAAAAATTTATGCTTCTTGTTTCTGGCATTTTGTGATCATGAAAAACGATCTTCTGCAGAGCCTAGCATATTTCTCTTTCCTTCTTTCTGTCTTGCCGAATGCTCTTGGGTTCACTGTTGGCAACAATTTTTGCAGATGTGACTATTTTTTACACCCACCATTACGACAGCCACATTTTGTCTTCAGGGATGAAAATGAAACTATGCCACAAAACAACATGGTTTTCCTTCCAATACAATTAACATTTCTGTAAAGAGAGAATATTAATAATTCAATATCGTAACATTTTCATGACATGGCCAATGAAGAGAGAACTACTTTTTTTTCTCAATGTTTTGACTCTTACTTTCTTACAAGAAATTGCAAAACCTTAGACAAGCACTTGTAAAAAAAACAAATGAATCTGCTTTTTTTAGCTGAGGTGCTCCATGAGTGCTATCTAATTGCAAACTATAGTGTATGAGTGCAAGTCATGGCAGGCAATAAAGCAAAAATCAATGCAACAGTATATCCAAACAATATGTCACACAGCCAACTGTTATATACACCATTTTCTTCACCCTCCTGTACTTCCCAATATTCTCTTAACTAGAATTTAAAAAAAAAACCAAAGCACAGCAAAAAGCATTCAAATCTCCTACTTCACATCAAGTAACACTTCTGGTAACATTCCACAAATATAACATATTTCCAAAGACAATCACATTACCAAATAAACAGCCTATGAAAATACACAACACATGTATCTGTTCGATGAAAAGAGGGGAGGGTAGTTAATACTGTACGATTCAATGCCAATAGTCAATTACTTGCTGCCCCACACAGTTAACAGATCTGCTCAGGGGCAGGGGTAGGGGTGTAATACTGTCTGACTCAATGCTGAGAGTTAATCATTTGCTGCCTCACAATTGTAACCGCTCAGAGGGGAGCTATTGCTGTTTAATTCAAAGCTGACAGTTGAAATTAATGACTACCCAACAAAGCAAATTTTCTGCTCAGGGGAGTTAATACCGTCTGACACAATGCTGACATCTTAATTACTTGCTGCCCCTTAACAATCCTCTAGGTTTGTTGACCAATTGGCAGCAGGAATAAAAGACAAACACCCCTTAACAAATAATGTTAACCATCGGGCCTATAAGAAGGCATAATCACTCCCACTTCAGTTCATATACCACAATTTGCCTTTGTTTTTTTTACCCATCAGTTATGAAAGTTTTATCTGAAAGCTTGCCTGCATGAATTGTGCGTTGTTTCTAATCCATGCCTTTTCCTGTTTTGAAAGCGTACTACTGCATCATCTCAACAGACATCAAATAACGCAAAAGCAATCCGTTTCATATGAACAATTCTGAAATATGTTCTTTGTTGAGAAAAAGGCTTGTTTTGATGATATCACCTTCAGACTATGTAAAACAAAACTGTAAAATTGCAGAAACAAAAAAAGGAGAGAAAAAAAAAAAAAGAAAAAAGAAAAAAATCAGAACATCACACCAACAAAACGAATTTCTGAAGTACACATGTACAGGACTTCAGAAATTCAACATTTACAAAACATGCCTGTACATA
Organism: Conus betulinus; assembly: GCA_016801955.1. Lineage (NCBI taxonomy): Eukaryota > Metazoa > Mollusca > Gastropoda > Neogastropoda > Conidae > Conus > Conus betulinus. The sequence continues at coordinate 296,174 of JADBJO010000078.1, forward strand.
TGAACTTCAGAAATTCAACAGTTAACACATGTGCACCTTTCTTGCATTTGAAATTTGCAACACTGAAGAACATGCCCTCCATCCAGTAACAACAAACTAATCAGTATTATAAGCTGAAGCAAACAAACAAAGAATCAAAACTGGAGTGGAGTACTAATTCCTCAACTTGAACGTTCAATCAAGGTATGGAGAAGCCACTGGTGGCTCTCTACCTATACACATTTTCTGGCACGGGCCCTGGCAAGGGGTCCTCGTCGTACACACTGCGCTGAGAGCTGTAGCGGCGGGATCTGCTTGTGTAGCTTGCTGGCCCCATGCTGGTCATATACTGGCTGCTCTCTGGAAGTCTGGTAGATCGTTCAGCATTGTGCCTGCATGCAGGAAATAATACAGCGCTGGGTCTGTTTTTGTTCATAAAATTGTTACGGTGTGTGTGTGTGTGAGACAGTGTGTGTGTGTTTGTGAGTTTGTGCATGCATTGTGAGGGTCTTGTTCATGTTTTTTTGCAGATTTTCTTTCAACTTTTCACAAGCGCTGGGCTTTCCTTCCACTATTAACCATACTCTAAACAGTAAATGGGGAACTAGCAATATCAGATTGTCATGAGACCGCCCTTCCAAGCAAACCCTGCAATACAGCCTGAACATTTTGTACATAAATTGCAGTGTGTAGGGCAATTCAATATGCACATGACATAACCCACTTCCCACTGATAACAATAATCACAAGACCGCAGAAAAAGACTTGTTTTGTTTCAAACAGCAGATCGTAAATATACAACATCCTAACTTGTTCTCAGATCTTTAAAAAATCCTGACAAAGTATCACTGGAAAACGTGGATGAACACATCAACAGCACCATACTGAAAACTCTAATAACTGAGTGGGAGTTGCTGTTGCACTACCAGCTTTAAACAATGCCAAGAATTCTTTTGTCTGTCCTGATGTATCACCCTGTTATGGTATCCATGTTCTGCCACCAAAATCACAAATAAGGAAACATGAACCTGGCCATGGAGAGCATTATGGTATCCATGTTCTGCCCCCAAAATCACAAATAAGGAAACATGAACCTGGCCATGGAGAGCATTATGGTATCCATGTTCTGCCCCCAAAATCACAAATAAGGAAACATGAACCTGGCCATGGAGAGCATTATGGGATCCATGTTCTGCCCCCAAAATCACAAACAAGGAAACATGAACCTGGCCATGGAGAGCATTATGGTATCCATGTTCTGCCCCCATAATCACAAATAAGGAAACATGAAACCTGGCCATGGAGAGCATCTCCTGAGAATGGTTCTCTATCTTTGTGAACTGTCAGAGCGAGATGCAATCTTCTTACACCCTTGTTATACTCTGAACAATCGTTAAAACCCTCTGGAGACCCTTCTCACAGAAACCGGATTTGCTGAACCGCTCTCACTGAACAACCTCTTCAAACACAAAATTCTACAACTCTCGAAAGAGATTCCCACTTCTTTCACTGCCTTCTGTTAAGAAATACTGGCACTGAAAGCAATTTTTTTTTTTCTTTTTACAAACAGCGTGACCGACAGGGATGAATGCTTGATGAAAACTAGAAGGGCTCTCAGAAGAGCGCAGAATCCATCACAGAGATCCTGGATCCATCTTTTGACAGGAATCTGCACCAAAATTCAATCCACTGACATGCCAACATTCTGTTGAGTTTCACTAAAAATAGGTTCAGTAGTTTTTGGATACACTCTCTGACAGACAAAAGTAACATGAACAAAAGACAACATGATCTTCCTGGCAAAGCTTACAAAACCATTTAAAGATTCATTACAGATTACTGTCCCATGACAGAAGGGATCATGGTACTGTGACAGATGCTTGGGCAGGTAATCCACAGACTCTGTCCTCTGTCTGGTTCTTCACATTATCTATCAGGGATGTCTACGGTGTTTTACACTACAACTGGAAACACAAGAGGCTGTGATGAAGTCAATTCTTGAGGCATCAAGTATTTTACCACGCTGGTAATGAGCATGACCTACCATGTAGTATGGGCGTCTCCTTACGGGTGGGTGAGCGCAATACGGGTGTCTTAGTCCGCCTAAAACAGACCAAAAATACAAGAACATACACGTATACTTATCTATAAGTTTGCACAAGAGTTTCAGTTTCATCTAGGAGACGTCAATGCATGCAAATTAGTCCATTTATACTGCACCACATTTGCCAAGTCATGAGCTCCAATGCATGAAGATTACAGTTAATCAATCCTTAAATGCATAAACAAAGAAAGCGAGAGCTGGGGTCAGGTGCCTGACCCTGGCATTCAGACAATGCATTGGTCAAGCTGTGAGCGCCTTGCTAACACGGGCTGCGCCACATCTGCAACTGTGTGGGACTGTGAATTTGTGTGAGTGTATTCTTATGCATATTTCAGCAAATGCACGCCTGCACTTGCACATGAGCATAAACTTCTGCAAGTGTGAGGGCAGTATGCACACAGACCTGCAGACCTATCCTGTGGAATAGCATTTGGGAAGGTCGCAATTCAAGATAAATCAGGGAAGCAGAGGATAGGGGGTGGGGGGGGTGGGGGGTGGGAGCTCTCTGCACTAAAAGGGGAACACAGGAGTCAAAATTCCAGAACCAGGAAATGAAAGAAGTTGTCTAAAGATTGTCACTGAAAGCATTTTTAACCCCTGCTGTTTCAGCTGACTAATGTGGGGGTGAAAAAGAAAAAAGAATTTTCCATGCATGTAACTGCCAACATCTAATAATTATCATATGGGCTCTAATACTTTATCATCCCTAATAAAAAAAAAAATACCCTACCAAACCCTACATTTTCAGACAAAATTTTGAAATTCTTGATTTTCAAAAATAAATGCAGGATCTAGAGAATTAATTTCTGAAATTGATGAAATTCAATTTCCAGAAAAAAAATTGGGGAGGATTAGAGGACAGATACACACAGAAAACAATAGGCAGAAATAAGCATAAGACCATGCATGCATGCACGCACGCACATGCGCGTGCGCACACACACACACACACAGACATGCACACACTCAAGCAAACAAGAAGTGAATACTCATGTTTACAAATTTGGAAAATGCCTGTCTGTGCATATATGCATGCGTGTGTATATGTAAACATACAAGTGTGTGTGCGTGTGCATGCTTGAGCCCATTCGTGTGTGCATGCGTGCGTGCGTGCGTGTGTGTGCAGATAATTGCTTTTTTTTTTTTCTTCTTCTTTAACACAAGATTGACAAAGAAGCTTGTAGAAGCTGAAACACGTTTTTCACAGCCGCTAAACACACAGCACACCTGTGCAACCTGGCAGCAGCAGAGCGTGGGCGTGGCTTCATGCTCTCCGGCAGGCCCTCCTTCCAACCCGGGGTGTGGCCAGACTTGGGCCGCTTCTTCACCCCTTCCCAGAACAGGTCCCGCCCTCCTGCCAGCCACAGATTGGCTCGGGGCATGCGGCGCTGGCTGGATGATGCTGGCGAGCTCTGCGGCGGACTGCCGAGGGAGGCTGGCCACGCTGAGGGAGTCCAGGCTGGGGGTGTGGGTGAGGGGGCTTTCCTCTGGCAGGTCAGGCTGGGGGATGGGTGAAGAGGGGGGTTGAGGGGGTGGAGGGACAGTGGGCTGTGACACTGCAATGGAAATGTAGTGACTGGATGAGATCAGTGAACACAAGTACACTTTCTTTCTTTTTCTTTCTTTCTGCGTATGCAGGCCGATACTCCTGTGCACACTCCCTACATAGACAGGCAGTGGCGTTTTGCGTGTATGACCGTTTTTTTTATCCCACCATCAAGGCAGCCATACTCCATCTTCCAGGAAAAGGCATGCTATGTGTAACATGTCATCCATACCAATGGCCAAACTGGCCTTCTCTTCCGAAAGCTGTTGATAGGATTTTAGATGTGTGCAAGATATGTGCGTGCATTTCACACATGGAACCTTGGTTTATACTCTCATTCAAAGGACTGTATGGGGAATGGATTCAGAACCAATGTTAACTCTGAGGGAAAAATCCCCCTGTACCAAAATTTAAACCCACACCCCAGGATCACGAGTCCGGCACTCTACCACTGAGCTATTCCGGCCCCCACAAGTATACTAAAATGCAAGGCTTGACAGGCTTATAAAATCAACCATAGAAATGGCCTATCAGGGCATTAACTAAAAAACGGTTGCTAAATATGTCTAACATGATTCCTGAATCTGAAAACAAAATGGACACATTATTAAGCCCCTTTAAATGTTTTCATCAACAGTTGTCAAAAAATATATCCACTGTTAAGGAACTGGAATGAACTGTACTCATTGCTGAAACAAATATTTAGTTTAGTTGTAGATCTACTAGAACAACCTTAAAACTGCTCAAGAAAGACTAACGGGGAGATATTTACTGCTATTTACAAAATAAAGACTAACGGGGAGATATTCATTGCGATTTACAAAAAGAATCAGTCAAGAACTGAAGAACATCATGGAAAACCAGATCAAACGATCAGTGCGAGGACCGAGGGAAATAATCTAGACAACGACACAAATGAAGCTTCTGAAATTGTTACAGAGTTGACCAACCAAAAGCAAAGTCAAATCACACCGTTCAGGACAAAGATGGCGACTGTTTTAACACAGGAAGGAGACATCACTGAAAGATGTACAGATCATTGCACTGAACTCTATAACAAACAGAATGCAACAGATCCAAATGTGCGAATAGTGCAGTACTTATCAAATGTGCTGGCTTTCTGACGCTTCATGAAGAAGCCTTTACTGCAGTAACATAGTTGAAATGGGTGAAGGCTGTAGGCACTGACAAAACCCCCTGCAGAACTCTTAAAACATGGCGGACAGGCAGTAACTGATATCTTCGATGCCATAAGCATCAAAATTTGGCACACTGGGGAGTACCCTACGCCGTGGACTTGGTCACTTATTGTCACCCTTCCCAAAGGAAATCTCTAACACTGCCAGAACTACTGCACTTGATCAGCTATGTCAGCAAAATAATGCTCAAATTCATTCTGAACAGAGGCAACTGCAAATACCATTACTGCTGGAGATCAGGCTGGATTCTGCTAAGACAAAAACACCATTGAACAGATGTTTAATTAACCTACCCACATTTTGCATGAAACATCTCCAGCACCAGAGGAAGTTCTACCACACTTTCACAGACTTCAAGAAAGCAGGTGGCACTATGGACCCTTGTGGAATAATTTACATCGGGCAGAAGCTTATAAACAAAACTGTATTCAAAAGTGAAGTGCTTATTCAGGGTGCTGTTAGAGAGCGGTTCCACACTTCAGCAGGAGTTTGTCAAGACTGCATTTTATGTTTCTTGCTTTTCAACACACACCTGCAACACATTATAACTGATGCACTTGCAGATGACTGGATGAAACATCAGCAAGATATGGCACTGAAATCAGTGCCAAGAAGACCAAGTTGATGACCAGCTGCAACACCACCATCAGTGCTGATATGTCCACGGACAGAAGTTAACAACTGTCCAACATTTCACTTACCTGGGATCCATCATTAGCAGTGTGAGGTCCAAACCAGAAATACTCTTATGAGCAGTAAGACTGCCACAGCACTGTCCACACTGAAACCTGTGTGGAAGGACAAGAACGTCTCTGTGAAACACAAATCAGGCTCTTGTACACACTGGTATACTCCATCTTGTTGTAAACGTATGAGACATCGACCATCATGGCAGATCTGGAAAGAAGACTCCAAGCCTTGGGAACGAGATGCCAGCGCAAGTTCCTCAGCAGCAGACATACTGATCATATCACCAGTCAACACATGTGTCAAACCATGAGGCAGCACACGGGGCCCTGTGAGCATCCGCTGACATCCGCCAAGAGAAGAAAGCTGCACCGACATGGCCATGTGACACGGTCCAATGGCTTTGCTTCAAACATTCTTCTTGGAATTGTTGCAGAAGGGAGGCAGGCGTAAGCCCATTTAAAAACAAAAAATGGACTGGTAACAATGTAGAGCTGACAGGGAAAATGCTTGCAGGGATCCAGGCCTTGGCACTCAACTGACAGAACTGGAGGAATCTGGTGGATTGTTCTTTAGTGCTTCGCCTCAGTGAATACCCACAACGTTAAGAGAGAGAGAAAAAAAGACATTCTGGGAGGAGTATTTTCTATGGAGCATCCAATGTTTCTAAGAGTGCTTCAAAAAAATTTTTTAAATACTTTAATTAACATTAAACATACACAAAGCTATCTGTCTACAGAGAAAAGCATCTAGGTCACTGACTCTTACCAGTTTGTGTCCTCAACATCAATTGTCTAAATTCAATGCCACTCCCGCAGAATTATTTCCATTTGACTGTTTCAGAAATCACAAACATTTTCTGTGGCCAGATTCTGCAAATCTTTTTTGTATAAATAAAAAATCTAGTGAATTAACCTACATTTTGATACACTCTGTGGTGTGTTTTTCTGCATAATCTTTATATAATGATCAGGAAACTGTCATCACCCAATTCTATGATACAAAAAAAGCACCAGAACATCCTACTTGATAAGTGTGAACTTATCACAGTCATTAACGATGGGGATTTTTGAATATGAGCTCATGGTGACTTCACTTCCGGTACTCCTCCACATCCACGCCTGGGGCAAGTTTTGAGTCAAACTCTTCAGGGTTCACTGATGGCTGTTGTGGCAATTTCTGTTCCATCAGGAGCACTCAGTCTGACCCATAGCTAGGTCATGCTCACAAGTGCAGACCGCTGACAAGATCTTACAGTGCTCTTAATTAAATTCAAATAAAGCCCAACTGAAATTCCACCGCGCACGTTCCAAACCATTCTCAGATCAACCCTTTTATTTAGGTCCACACCAACATTTAAAGGATTCATCCTCGGGCCACATTCCATATTTCCATTCTCTATTTATAGAGAAGGGAAAAGGCAGCAAGCTAGAAATCACAAACAGAATAATTGATAACAATGAACAATTAAATATTTTTTGCTGAAAAACAGACCACGAGTGTATATGGGTGACATAAAACAATACCCTTAGCTGTCCCTGGGCGAGTTGTTTGCTTCCAGGCATCAATTCTCTGCTGCTGGAATTCAGTGTGATAGATGTTTTCAGGTGCCTGGCCCCCGCCATGACTCTTTGCCGCTCAATCGCACTAACAGGCCGACTGCGACCTGCCAGCTGGGGGCTGTTTAAGAACAGACAGAGCATGTCAGTGATTTTTATTATGCTCCAATTCATCAATGCACAGCAGAGTTTTACAGTCCCTGAGTCGAATCTGTAAAGTTTCAATACTGGCTAAGTTTGTTTAGTCTGTTTCTAGTTCCTTCTGTCAGCTGACATCTTCCCTTACATCATTCCCTTTGCAGCCCTGTCTATCTCAATGATTATTTGCCATATTCATTATTCACATTCAACTGCTGGGGGACCAGTATTTGATACTTACTACAACATGATTAGGTTAAAAATAAAATCATTGATAGTGAATTCAACAATGTACAAATAAACCATTTGGTTGTTCCCTTCCAATAGTTTCATACTAATAGTTGATGCAGGAGAGAGAGAGAGAGAGAGAGAGAGAGAGAGAGAGAGAGAGAGAGAGAGAGAGAGAGAGAGACAGACAGACAGACAGAGAGAGAAAGGGAGAAAGAGAGAGAGAGAATGCACATGTTTGTATGTATACACATGCATATAATTACCTATTTGCTAGAGATTTGTTTATCATTAAAATGGCATGCAACATAAGGAGGTCAAAAATGACGAAATTATGACACTAAGCAACAAGAAAATGGCAACAAAAACATTTGAATATACACTGCTTTACGTCACACAGATTACACACAGCAACTCAAAATGGCCCATACTGGCCCTAGAGCTGTGTTTCGCCCTCGTTCACATGGCCTGTATCAGCCCTGAGTATTGGAACATAGTTGCCTTCCTGCCACCTGTCAGCTTTTTCCCCAAGATAATTTGTATTGCTCCACATCTGACCACTGGCAAATAGTCTGGCATCATCAATCACCTGTTAATGATAGCTCAGAGCAACAATCAGCTGACAACGATTGTCTTTTCACAGACACAGAAGCTAGGAAGTGACTAATGTGATGAAGAACATGGCTTGTCTGAACAACATGGTTTGGACACTGACAATGAACAACTCAGGTGTGCATGGTCGGATTTCATGCGTGTGCCAGAATGTGGCTTAATAATGGTGTCTAGTGAAACTGACACCCTAATATGAAACTGACACGCATAAGAATTCTTCCTAGAAAGACTTCCTTGAAAATTAAAAAAATCTGGTGTCATTCTGACAAGTAACAATTTTTTTTCAAACATCATAACTCTCACCCCTAAAAAGTACAGTTTTAATGTAATATCTTTACTTACCTGTCCTGATAGACTATACCTGACGTACCATCCAAATGGCAAGATACCTATCAGTCACTGCTCTTATTATCAGAGATATCTATCCAGCAGCAAGAGTCCATGTTTTGTTGTTCTATTCTCATCTGTATTATCTTTTTACATTTCAATTTCTACAGGTGAATTTTTACATGTAGAAGCTAAGCATCAAATAAAATCTTTATGACATACTGAAAAACTTGAAAACACAAACACACCAGGCAGGAAAAAATCAACAATCTGACTAAAAATGCCATTATGCTAATAACATACTCGTTTTGTTGTTGCTGTTGTTGTTTTTTACTGTTTATACAAGCACTACCTCTTGTCCATACAACTTTATAAAAGAAAAAAGTCTGGCACTGAATAGAGGTTTTGCACTCTGAAACACACATGTTAAATAAAATCTAATACCATCTCTTACCCTGAGTACGATTTGGCAAAAGTGCGTGGCGATTCGCTGACAGAGGTCAGGAAAATCTCCTTCGTTGGTTCTGGCCCATCTGTCTGATCCTCAACTTTGCCCTCTGGTGCAGCATCTGGAGCTGTTCTGTCCCTGAACCTCATACCACTGTCGCTGCGTGTCGTCAGCTCTGCAGGTGATGATTTGTCTTTAGCCTCTTCCTTCCTCTGGTCTTTGTCTGTTGCATGGGAGTCTTTCTCTGAAGCTGTTTTGTCTTGCTGCTCTGTTGGGCGTCCAGGTTCTGAGGTGTCTACACACAGCAAAAAGAGAAAAGGAAACAGATTCAAGAAAGAGTTAAGTGAGAGAGAAATCTAACTGAGGCAGTGTGTGTGCATGTGGTGTGGAGGAGTGTACAAGGGGGGGAGAAGGGCAAGGGGTGGCTTATGTGCGTGGTGTGAGTGTGAACATGTTTGTGTGTATGCACACATGCAAGCATGTGTGCGAGTTAATGCGTGTGTGTTTTGTGCACATGCATATGAGCCAGTGACAAAACATCATGGTGGCATACCCTTGTGTGTTTGATTGGAGAAATGAACTATCCAAAACATTTCCCCCCCCCCTTTGTTTGGGCGTATTTTTGTTGCTTGTATCTTAAAGAGATAATTGCCACAATATCAGGGAGATACACTGAATCGTGTCGATAAAACTGATTCTTATTTGAAAAAAACAGCCGAAATCGGCCATGCCGAAATGGGACATCCGCCGATATACCGCAAACATGTCCCTACAGCCCTTGCAGAATCGTAACGAAAACTTGAACACATGAAATGATAAAACTACATTTTCGTCAACGTTTTTGTCCTGAACCACATTCACTTGCTCTTTAGTGAAGCCTGAGTCGAATCCAAAAGAATATTGGTCGTATGTGGATCGTCATGTCCTGGAGACATGCCCTTTTAACATCTCGCTACTGCTTTCTGTTTTACTGGGTCCGATCCAACGTTTCGTATTTTTCAAACCGAGGTGTGTCATTGAGACAGTAAATCCACTGATTTAGCGGTTTGGTCAGCATGTTTTTCAAAAAAACAGAACAAATTTACCGTGCACTGGGCTCATGTCCGATCGACATCACCGACCTTTTGGGAATAAAAATATACCGCACTGCTCGTTTCAGCCATTTGCAATTTGTAATTGTATCCGTTCGCCAGGTCACGTGTTCTTCAACGGACACAAAACCAGGAGCAGACGATGTCAGAAAGGCGAAGAATCAGTAAACGTTTATTCATGTCCACCAATGTTTACCTCGACACAACTGACACTTAGAATCACACATGCGCAAAATATAATGAAAACCATTTCTGATTGGCCTCGTGGTGAACGCTAATTGCCTTTAAGATATGTGCGAAACACTGCTGAACACGAAAGTGCCAACCGTTACGTAGGCGGCTTCCTTTCCCATCATTTTATTTGAATTTCCATCAATTCCGCTGTTACTACTGTCCCCACCGAGGAAATGCCAGAAATCGCATCTGACACTTAACGTTTTATGTGTAAGAAAGTAAAACCGATCACAAGCGATACAAATTAGGTTTGGTTATCCTTATGCTTCATGACTTTGTGGACCGTGATAGAGGGGGCGTCTCAATGGTCAGTTACTTCAATACTGTAAACTCACAGTCAGTTGTGATATTTTCCTAAAGTTCTAGCATGGTGTTGTTCAAAATTTATCATTTCATAACAGATGTATCATATAATGCTTAAAGTTGAGTGAAAAGTAAGAGTTTGATATAAGTTAACTGCTATTACTGTTAGAATGACTGATCAAGTGTAAAAATACAGTTTTAATTTGAAATAATTCAAGGCATTCTGTGTTGTTATCATTATCATTAATTTTTTTAAATATCTCATTCAACTGAAACTCCTGGAGTAATATTTCAGTCCATCCATAAGCCACTCCCACCCACACCACACACACACACACACACACACACACACACACACACACACACACACACACACACACATCCTAATTAATGTCCGGTCACACAAATTGATGATTGAAGGCATTTTGAAATGACCTTTTTTTTATTGAGACGTCAACATGAGAGAGAGAGAGACAGAGACAGAGAGAGAGAGAGGGAGAGAGATCACCTAGTGTAATAAAAGAAATGAAGAGAATCTGCAAAGGGGGATGGAAAGAGAATTAAATGTTATAAGGAGAGAAAGCAGAAAAGAAACAAAAGTGTAATAAAAGAAATGGAAGGAATCCGCAAAGGGGGATGGGAAGAGAATTAAATGTTATAAGGAGAAAGCAGAAAAGAAACAAAAATATGGCCTAACTGGATATCTGTAGCGCTTAAAGATAAAAGAATAAAATAACGATTTATTATGCTGAATGACATATTTGACTACATATATGTGCAAAATTTAGAAAGAGTGGGGGTTAGTTGCCGCCAAGAACATTGACAAAGTACAGGACAAGACACGATGCATTTTGACCTCTTGGGTCTTCTTCAAGTAAAAAATAATTAAAAAATATAGATCACATTTGACATTTAAGACAGTACAAAGAACAAAGAGAGACTTATCTGATGTCCATGTGGTATGCTGTAAAGAATGACCGGCAGAAGGAAGGAAGTGACAGAGGGGATTATGGGAAAGGAAAGGGGGGGGGGGGGGGTTGGTGTTGCGTGAAGGGAGGGGATGAGTGAGGCGATGGGGTTGTGTGGTTAGTTAGGTGGGGTGGTGTGGTATATGTGACGGTTGTGGTTAAGGTGGATTGATAATGATGCTAAGAGGGGGGTTGAGATATATATACATATATATATACATACACATGCATACACATACATACATACACATATACATACATACATATATATATATATATATATATATATACATACATACACATACATACATATACATATACACGCACACACACACACATATATATACATACACACATACACATATATAATATACATATACATTTATATACATATATGTACACATACACACACATACATATATATGCACATATATACACACACATACATAGATGTGCATTACACAATACAGTTCCCGTGGAGCTGTCTTTTCCGATTTGCTTTGTAAACCTTGTAAACTTTTGTGTCAGTGTCAGTCAGACGGTAGCATTGTGAAAAGCTTTCTTGATTGTTTATGAACTGATCTGTTTAAAATTCAATATCAAGTTGTTCCAATGAGCACTTACGGTTGTCCGCAAACATGTGGACTGCTCATTATACCAAAGCACCTGTGTAAGGCATTCTCCCTTCTATTTTTCATATTTGATTGACTTAAAAATGATTAAGTATGGCTAGACCATCCTGTTTGTTTTTTGAAACTGATCTTATTCATGTTTTTATTGCATTTATGCTTACTGTTGTTTTAAAAAAATAAGATCCACTATTCTTTTTATGTCCATACAGAAAAGTGTTACAAATGACCCTTGTCCATTGTTTCAAGAATTAAATGAACAAAAGATTCACTGACTGCTTATGCATGCTTACTTTTTCTTTGAAATGAGCAGGCTGACTTGTTTTATGTTCCTTAGCAGCTGTAGTGGATGTTTACGTAATACACCATAAAGTACAAACATGAGCTGGTGTCAGATGTGATGACAGACATGAAAACTCTATCTCATTTTTCACTTACAAACTGACAGAACTGCTGACTTTAAACATCATCTTAGTAATATCATCCTGCGTTCCAGAAAGCCCCAGTTTCATAACCCTTGGTCTGGCATTACTGTAATGTTGCAGACATTTTTCATGTCCAGCAACACAACTGATTTATCACTGGGTGATCTGATAATTTTCATGTCATCAGAAAAAGTATAATACAAGTTATCTTTTTCATTCTATTTTCAGGCATGTGAAAAGGTGTAACTTTCAAGAATTACAGAAATTTTTACCTGTTTCAAGTTTTGAAATTCTATTACCCGAGTCCCATTTTTTGCACGACCTTTTGTCACTGGCTCATATATGTGTGCATGTGTACTTATATATTTGTGTGCGTGAGTGCGCGCGCATGCGTGCGCGTGCGCACACGCGTGCGTGCGTGTGTGTGTGTGTGTGTGCGCGCGCCTGCGTGTGAGCATGCATGCACATATGTGCTTGTGTGCCTGTGTTTGTATACAGGTGTAGATGCTGTTGCATTAATACATTTGCTTGCAACCATATACAGCTCAGCAGCTCAACTAAATGCTCATTAAATGTGCACGAGTGTAAATGCACTACTGCTTACATGATTTTTACTGGCAAAATTATCAAGTAAGCCTTAGCTTCAAATGCACAAACGTGCATACACACACACACACACCATACCAGTCCACACAAACAACAAAACCTTCCCCACCCAGAAGACCAACACTGAAACAGGTGGTAAAATCCTTTCTTTTTTACCTGTCTCTGGAGCACTGGTATCAAAATCAACATCTCCGGCAGGTGGCTTATTCTCCTTCCCCGCTTCCTTGTCCGTCTTCTTTTTGGGCGTAGACTGTGCTGCAGGGTAAGGCTGGAACACATGGAGAATGTCTTCATCACACAAACGGAAGGATAAACCTTACCATGTGGAATTTGTAAAATGGTGGAGCTGGCTGGTAACATTTACTCTGTGTGTGTATGTGTGTGTGTGTGTGCATGTGCGAGTGTGTGTGTGTGTGTGTGTGTGTAAGTGTGTAAGAGAGAGAAAGAATATAATGTTTATGTCATAACTGTGTGTGTGTGCATGTGCGCATGCGTCCCCGTGTGTATGTATGCATGTGTGTGTGTGTGTGTGTGTGTGTGTGTGTGTGTGTGTGTGTGTGTGTGTGTGTGTGTGTGTGTGTGTGTGTGTGCGCGTGCGTGTGTAGGTGTGCGTGTGTATGAGCATGCATGTGCAGGTGTGTATGTAAGTGTGTGTGTGTGTGTGTGTATGCACGTGTGTGTGTGTGTGTGTGTGTGTGTGTGTGTGTGTGTGTGTGTGTGTGTGTGTGTGTGTGTGTGTGTTGTGTCCCTATATACATGTAAGACTGTATATATGATCTTGTGTGCATGCTGGTCATGCACACGTTCGTTTGTGTACATAGTCCCTAAGTCTCTCTCTTTTTGCTTTGTTTTCATACACCAAGATTCAGCCTAAGCTTGGGAGTACATTATTAAAAAAAAAAAATCACCACTGTCCTATACAGTATTCTTATTGTCACACACACACACACACATATACATTCGGTTGCACCCGTCCCCCAAAGCACACACACACACACACACACACACACACACACACACACACACACACACACACACACCTTGCTCATACACATGCATAGAGGCAGAAAAAAGAGCAAACACTCATACATCCAAAGATTCTCTGTACCCTATTTATCCCTGTTTATGACTCCCCTTTCATAGTTAAAAAAACAAACAAAAACAGCAACAACAATATAGCTTTCAAACTCAAAACCAACAAGCAACACTCTGACAGAAAACAGCAAAAACCTGACTGCAATATTAATGGTGACAATCTCCTATCGTGCCCACGTCAGCTCATGTCAACTTCTCTCTCCTTCTTACACTAGCAGATGACAAGGTTAATCTCCTCCTTCAGCCACACAAAAGGCATGACCTTTATCAAATCTAGCGCCCCCCTGCAGTGGAAGCAGCCACTCCAGGTGGATAGGAAGACTGACTGACAAATAGCTCTATCATGGCCAGCTGGGCTTTTCTGCAGACATGACAGGTCTGAGAGCTTTTTCAACGGACCGGAGTCTTCATGCGTTAGTCTCAGTCTCTCCTACCCCCCCCCACCCCCTTCTCTCTCTCTCTCTCTTTCTTTCATGTGCTCTTATCCTTGGTCGGTGATAAATTGAAGTTCAGAGAGCTCTAATGAAAATGTTCCTCTGCGTGTATTACTGTGTGCCTGCCTCTGTGTGTGTGTGTGTGTGTGTGTGTGTGTGTGTGTGAGTGTGTGAGTGTGTGTGAGTGAGTGAGTGAGTGAGTGAGTGAGTGAGTGAGTGAGTGTGTGTGTGTGTGTGTGTGTGTGTGTGTGTGTGTGTGTGTGTGTGTGTGTGTGTGTGTGTTTCTGTGAGCATGCCCTGTGTGTGTGTGTGTGTGTGTGTGTGTGTGTGTGTATGTGCACACGCGAGTGTATTGGGTTCAAAGAATACACAAGAACTTAATTTTTCAATACATACATAATAAAAGCAACAATTAAAAAATTCATGCAAAATTTCAACTTAAGCTCCTACACGAATTGCTTAAGTTGGGCTATGTGATGATGGGAGGGCACAGCATATGGTGAGACATCTACCTACAACAAAATACATTTCAAATGATGTCATACTGCAACCTTGGCCTTTTACCTCTGACCTTGACTCCGAACAGAGGTTATGTTCAGCATCTGACAGCTAACATACTTAGTTTGACGGATTATCAAGGTTTTATTATGTTACCAAGCTTTCAATGTTGCCATGATTATAAATAATGATATAACCCTAACAAGGATCTTTGACTATCAATAAGATAGTAGTTCTAAAAATGATGTAATAATGACAACTTGAAGATTAGTCAGTCATCCTGCTGTCTAACTGTCTGTAGTATGCTGATCTTGACCACTGTTCTTGTTCTGCATTCCTGGCCATTTAAATGGCAAGTCCAAGGTGGGCCTAAAGGGGCTGAATCCTGACAAACCACACAGATTGTTTCCCTGGACTGGTCTAATTTTGAATTTCAGGACTGAAGAGCGCATTGTTTATTCATTGTGTATGTTGTTTTCCAAACTGTCAGAACCTTAAGATGAAAAAAAACACACATAAACAGTCATTTTTGCGCACAAAAGACCTCACCTTCACAAAATAAATATCAAAGAACATTGTACAATGCTTTCTAGATCTAAATACTTTCTTGTTTGACTTCCCCCCAATGATGGATTCACCAGGTTTGCTGTCTTTTTTTTTTCAAAAATATTTCATATCATCTGTAGATCTCTCCCTCTCCCTCTGTGTGTGTGTGTGTGTGTGTGTGTGTGTGTGTGTGTGTGTGTGTGTGTGTGTGTGTGTGTGTGTGCGAGCGCATGTGGATGTACTCATATGTGTGTGTGTGTGTGTGTGTGTGTGTGTGTGTGTGTGTGTGTGTGTGGTGCCTGGATGTGCACAGTAGTGGGGGGAAAACAAGTGCAGGCTAGCAATTACAATAGTGACTTGGCAAAGATTACAAAAAAAGGAAAAAAAAGTTAGGGTTAAGGGGTGCTGAAAAAAAGTGTGTGTGTGTGTGTGTGTGTGTGTGTGTGTGTGTGTGTGTGTGTGTGTGTGTGTGCGTGCGTGCGTGCGCGCGTGCGCATGCGTGTTTGTTAAAGAAAATGATTGCGTAAACGTCAATAAAAACCAAAATTCAAGACGGAATCTGGCAAGAATAAAGACCTTTTGGGAAAAAAAAAAAAATATATGTATACATACATGTGTGTGTGTGTGTGTGTGTGTAATTGCTCAGATGAAAGTAAAAGTGTCAAGGAATG
>JADBJO010000078.1:320000-330000 GCA_016801955.1 Conus betulinus
GCTGCACATGAGAATCAAGTACTTTGTAAAAACACGAATCACAAACCAACGTGGACAAAATATGAAGGGTAAGTATAACTGCTTTGCTGTTTTATCAAAAATGTTCTCTGTAAACTTTTTTTTTCACGCTTTTATTACAAAAATAATCAGCAAATGTACTTTTTCTGCGGTTATACTCTTCTTCATAATTTCAGCTTGTTCATCGACAATCCTTGTAAATCTGCAAAATGTTTCATTTATATCCAGATATACCAGATCATCTGCAGCTAAGCTAAGAGAGAGAAAGGGGGGGGGGGGGGGGGGGGGGGGGGCAGACACACAGGCAAACAGACACACACAGACAGACAGACAGACACAGACACATAAAGACCCAAAATCAATCGTGAGAGGGAACTAACCAAGCGGCGGCGAAACAGGAGAGTGGTATACTGGACAGTTCCTGCCTGGGCGGTGTCGGAGTGTGAACAGCTACCCAATCACACAGGAGAAGAAACCAAGGCCGTTGATGCATTACCACTTTTCATTGGACACACTGCCGAACCACGAATTTCCATTACCACGCGGAAGGTGCCCTTTGCATATTTATCGATTTTTCATTCGCTCGACGCCATCCGAAACGTCAATGCAAAGCACTGTAACAGTCCCTTCAGGTAAAACAAAAGAAAACAAAAAACAAAAGAACAAACATACAAAAATCAAAGGCGAGAAGGGGGGAAAATGAGAAAGAGAGGGCGGCAAATGGGGGGGGTATGCTCGCATACCAGCACACAAAGAGAGAGAGAGAGAGACAGAGACAGAGACAGAGACAGAGACAGAGAGAGAGAGAGACAGAGAGAGTGAGCATCACAGCAAATAAATAAAAACTACTAGTGATCCGAGACAGACAGGCAGACAGAAACTTCTTGGCGCCAGAATTCAACTGTGGATTTTTCAACCTTTGACGGCAATCGACCAGCCGCGTCCATTACTCATCAGGGACAAACCCCACAGCAATTCCAGAGTTTCCTATGTTGGGATCAACGGCAAGTCTGGAGTTTACTGTGAAAGATCCACATCAACTGCAAAGTTTTCTATAAGAGATCAACTAACCGCGCGTGGTTCCCTAAAAGACATCAACTCAAAAGTCCCGTTTCCCTGGAGGCATTAAATGCAGGTTCAAAGATTCCTGTAACAGGTAAGGCATCAACTTCAAGACCAAGGCTTCCTATGATGGATGAGGCATCAACCGCGCCCCCATAGATTCCTGGAGGTATGAAATGCCAGTTCCTACGAAGCATAAACTGGAAGTCCAGCGTTTCCTATACGGACCAGAAGTCCACAGTGTCCTTTGAGGCTAAAACAACATCAGCGTTTCCTATGAGGACATCAAGTGCAAGTCCCAGTCTCACATGAGACATCAACTGCGTGTCCAGAGCTTCAAATGTGAATTCAAAGTCAAGTCTGAGTTCCTGATATGCATTAAAGGCAAGTCCACAGTTCCCTAGGAAACCTCAAATGTGCGCCAACAGTTTCCAAGCAGGCATCAAATACGAAACTCAGCAGTCTCCTATATGGCATCACAGGCAATACTACAGCTTTTATGAGGCACCAAAAGCAAGCCCCGCGTAAACTATGAGTAGGAGGCATGAAGACCTCTAAATTCCTGACACCAAAAGCAAACCCTGAGTTTCCTTTGAGGCATTAAAAGCAAATGCGGAAATTCCTGGGGTAGGAAATGCAAGCCCTGAAATGGAAGTTTGAGTTTCCTACAGGGCATCAAAGGAAATTCCACAGTCCAGCTCTTGCCGTTCTTTCTTTCTTTGTCCTGACAGATAAATTTGAACATGTAAACTTCAAGAAATTGAAAATGCAATAAATAAGAATGACGATCCCTTCAATCAGAAAGACTTTGTGTGTGTGTGTGTGTGTGTGTGTGTGTGTGTGTGTGTGTGTGTGTGTGTGTGTGTGTGTGTGTGTGTGTGTGTGTGTGTGTGCGTGCGTGCTTGCGTGCGTGCGTGCGTGCGTGCGTGCGTGCGTGTGTGTGTGTGTGTGTGTGTGTGTGTGTGAGTGTGCGTGCGCGCGCGTGTGACTGCGCGTGTGATTTTGCCTGTATTACATCTGAAAGCCGAGGCACGCAATCACTGCCAACATTCCAACCCTCTGGTGGAACAAACAACTGTACATGGTCGCCCTGGACAGGGTCCGGGTACAGCAAAATCAATGCAGGACGCACCTGGGTAAAACGACACGTCAGCTGGAGTTCTCAAAAGGGAGGGCGGGGGGGGGGGGGGGGGGGGGGGGGGAGCAGGAGGGGAGATAATGAAATGAAAAAATAAAATAATTCTCAAGAACGGCTACAATAAGAGGTCAGTGACTTACAAAAAAAAAAAATGCAGTGAAAATGGAAATGACAAGGGGCAGCGGGGGAGAGGCAGTTACAAAACAAACTTCAGAAAAAAGAAAAAAGTACTCGAAACAGACACACAATATATGAATCTAAGAGGGGTGCTTTTCGTAGAAGGAAGAACCACAGCGCGCCGTATAAATCCAAGTGGTGAACGTTTTCAAGGATCAACACGCTCTCTTACAAGGTAAATCTCATTCACCACAGTGTAGAACGCACAGCTTCTTCTTCGATACATCCAAGGAGCTCTGCTAAGATAAAGCGGAGGCATCTCTCAAAAAAAAAAAAAAAAAAAAAAATTAAAAAAAAAAAACAAACCTTAAAAAACAAAGATGTCAAAAACGAAGTGACAGTGGGCGGAAAATGAAGCAAAATTCAGAAAGAGAAGGGGTTTGTTAACGCCAAGGACGCAGACAACACATTTGTCTTGTGTCCTTGGCGGCAACTAACCCCTTCCCTTTCTGAATTCTGTAGAGGTAGAATCAGAAAAGAACAACCAGTTTCCATCTAATCTCCGGTCAAGGAAAACCTGGCAAAGCTAAGAAGAAACAAATAACCAGGGCTACAGAGTAGAAAAAGAAGGATGAAAAAAAAAATTACCAAGCGCCTACACACAAAGCAAAATCATCCACAGGTCTAATAGTTTCGTTCACTCCTTCCACTGTCCAAACAAATTCATCCACCAACTAAACACACTGAGTCACTTTCTGATTACAATGCAAGAATGCAACCTAAATTAAATCCGAACGCATCGGCCGATTCCATGCTTGAACAACTGACACTCCATCCACAGAGAACAATTACCAACTGTGATGAAACTCTGCCATACTACATTTGCTGACTTGAGAGTAAACAAAGTCACACGAAACCCCACTAGCCTACGGGACGCAAACCCTGCGCGCTCTTAGCGCTTTTCCTGCACACATGAAGACATAGCGTCGAAAAGTTTCTTCCCCGGCATTTTAAAACGTTAGAATTTGATACTTTGATCCCATTCCCTCCGAAATGATGTCCTTATGTAACACAGTTGTTTTACTATTTTTTTTTTCTTTTCTTTTTTATTTAAGTTAATGTCCAGCCATGCCTCTTTATCTCTAAAACAAATAAATAAATGAAATAAAACTGGTTCGTTATCCTTTCGAAGCGTACATCAGGAACATCTTTCGAGGAATGACTTTTTTAGATCTACTTTGCTGTACTGTCGTGGTTGTTTAGGGAGTACCATCTCAACCTCGCTGAATGTACATACATTGGCGTCCACCCCACCCCAACCCGCAAAGAAAATGTCGGTATGTGCATTAGCGCGCGCGCGCGCGCGCGCGTCTCGTGTGTGTGTGTGTGTGTGTGTGTGTGTGTGTGTGGGGGTGTGTGTGTATGGGTGTGTGTGTGTATGTATGCGCGCGAGCGCGCGCGTGTGTGTATGTTGTGTATGTCTGTGTGTGTGCGCGCGCGCGCATGTGCATATGTGTGCGTGCGTGCGTGCGTGCGTGCGTGTGTGTATGTGTGTGTGTGCATGTGTGCGCGCGTATGAGCGAGAACTTCTTTTTCTTCTATTTTCCAAGCAGAATATCAAGACTGCCTATTCTAAATGAAGCCACATTGAATCACAGCACCGGGCTCAAGAAACATGAAGCTGCGGGGGGATAGGAGGGGCGGGAGGGGGGGCAACGGGTCGGGAGCAGGGTCGGGACTGGAGACAGGGTGAGGGGGACGGAGAGTCTATTTCCAATAAATCATATTATGTTCACCACTAACTCAAACAACAGGGCTGTTCAACTCCCACCCAAGCAACAGCTCTCTCTTCTTCAGAAAGAAACCAGGCGGCTGAATGACGGGCCTCCATGGCACAGCACTCCGAAGAGTGGCGAGTCAATGTGACTGGGGACTCTGTGGGCCTGAATGGGAGGGGTTTGTCTGGGAGGTGCAGAAAGTTCTGTGGGAATGTACAGAAGGCTCTGTGAGATTGTATGGAAGGCTCTCAGATGATGGATGGTACGCTCTGTGGGGATGAATGGAAGGCTCTGCGGACATCTATGGAAGGTTGCTGGGATGAATGGAAGACCGTGTGGATGTATGGACGGCTATATGGGGATGCATGAAAGGCTTTGTGGGAATGTATGGGAGGCTTGTGGGAAAGTATGGGTGGCTTTGTGGGGATGTATGGACGGCTATGAGGGGATATAAGGGAGGCTTTGTGGGGATGTATGGAAGGGTCTGTGCGAATGTATAGGACGCTCTGCATGGATGTGCAGGTTTTGTTGAAATGCAGGGAAAACTCTGAGACGATGTATGGAAGGCTCTTCGAGGTGCAGAGAAGCCGCTGTGGGCTTAAACGGAAGACTGTAGGAACGAATGGAAGGCTCTGTCGAAATACACGGAAATCTGTCGGTGGATGAATGGAAGGTTTTGTGGAAATAAATGGGAAGGCTCTGTTGGATGTGGTAATACATAAAAAGTTCTGTGGAAATGTTACGGAAGGTTCTGTGTTGGACTAAGGAAAACTGTGGGGATGTCTGGGAGGTTCTACGGGGATGTACAGAAGGCTCAATGTGGATGGACGGAAGGCTCAATGTGGATGAACGGAAGGCTCAATGTGAATAAATGGGAGGCTCTATGGAAATTTAAGGAAAACTCTGTGAAGATGAACAGAAGACTCGGCGGAGATTCAAGAAAGGCTCTGTGTGGATGAATGGAGAACTCTGTGGAGACGAATGGAAGGCTTTGCAGAAAGGAATAGAAGGTTCTATGAAAATGTGTGGAAGGCTCCGCTCGGTAGGGATGTTTGTAAGGGTCTGAGGCCATCAATGGAAGGCTCCGCGGAAATGTACGGAATGCGCTGTCAAGAATGTATATAAGACTCTGTGAGGTTAAACAGAAGGCTCTGTGGGAACGCATGAAAGGCTGGGTGGGCATGTTAAGGAAGGCGCTGTGGAGATGTATGGAAGGATTTCTGGAGGTGAGCGGAAGATTCCAGGGATCTGTATGGAATGCTCTGTGGGAATGCTCTGTGGGATCTGTATGGAATGCTCTGTGGAGATGTATGGAAGGATTTCTGGAGGTGAGCGGAAGATTCCAGGGATCTGTATGGAATGCTCTGTGGGAAGGATCTCTGGGGATGTATAGAATGTCGCGATGTAAGACAGACTCTCTGAGGATGTGTGCAAGGATCTGTGCCGATGTGTGGGAGGTTCTGACAGGATATGGAAGGCTCTGCGGGACGTATGAATGGTTCTGTGAGATGTATGGAAGTCTATGTGTGGATGTATAATTATACGGCTCCGTATGGGTGTATAGAGGACACTGCGGGAATGTATCAAGGGCTCCGACGGGATGAGTTGGTGTGAACGGCAGATTTTGTGGGTATTAACGGTAGAAAAGTGTGAATGTGGATGGAAGATTGTGCAGGTGAGAACGGAAGTTTGCGTGAGTATGAATGGGATATTTGTGGGTCTGAACAAACAACTGTATTGAGTGAAAGGAAAATTATGTGGGGAAGAATGAAAGATAGTGTGAAAGTGAATCGAAGAATGTAACGATATGGTCGACTATGTGCGTGTGAATGGAAGATTGTGTGGTTAATAGCTTAAAATCGTCAGCTTCCAATTGTCCGAATCTCCTGTGGACAGCCATCAGAGGAGCACTGTTTTGTGCATCTTTATGACTGATCTTTGTCGAAAATTCACTTGTCAGTATTATGTACTAAGTGAGAGTTACCTGATCTTTGTCGAAAATTCACTTGTCTGTATTATGTACTAAGTGAGCGTTACTGCCTCTTCTGTTTGTTTGTTTACTCGTACTTTGGGTTGTTTTCGATCACTGCCGCCTGTTTCAGTATCATGTTTAAAAGTTCTGATTCTTCAAAGAGTTCTGGTGAATAGATATTTCATAGGAATTTTGTGTGTAAAATATATATATATTTTTTTTTTTTTAGCTTGTGGTGCTTTCTTCACCTCTCTCTCTCTCTCTCTCGCGCGCGCGCGCGCGCGAACGGTGTCAGTCTCTCTCTCCAGTCCCCGTTAATGTTTATACGAATATACATCCACAATCACATGCACAGACTATCAATCATGTCCATTCATCGCTGTCTTTCTATCACATATACACACACATTCTCTCCCCCCCCCCCTCTCTCTCTCTAATCATTCATGCGCGCGAGTATGCACACACACACACACACACACACACACACACACACACACACACACACACACACACACACACACAGGGGAGGACGGGGAGAGGGAGGGGGAGGCGACAAACAGACACAGAAGAGTTTTCTAAGTTGAATACATCCAAATATATACACACCACCTGGCAACCAAAAGGCGGGGGAAGGTAACAGTGGCTTTACCAACCCCCCCCCCCCCCCCCCCCCCCACACACACACACACACACACACACCCTTCCTCCTATAAATCATCATATAATGTTTGCTAACAACACAACCCCTTTCACTTCTTCCAAAGCACCGGGCAGATACGGCCGTCGACAAACCCGAGCGGGGACTCTTGTAGGTAAATGAAAGTGACTGCAAGGGGGAAGGGTGGTGCTGTGGTGGTGAGTGAGTGGTGTGGGGGAAGGGAAAATGGTAAGGGGTGGGAATGGTAAAGGGGTGAAGGGGGGAAAGGGGGGGGGGGGAGGAATGAATGGAAATTTTGGTGACGGTAAGGGACGTCCGTCCATGTGCAAAACACGCACAACACATAACGCAGCGAAGGTGTCCAGCGACACAGCACAAACAGGACACCGACAGGGACATCGAGAGGCAAACAAAAAAGTTCTGTGAAAGGAAGCTGCAGCTATGACATATGTCAGTTTTATGAGGGTTTTTTTTTTTTCTCCACTAATGCCACCCACAATTCTAAATCATGATTCTGAATAGAGTTCTTGATATATAACTTAATTGCGGGGACAGTCTGAAGCTATCTCTCCCATTCCAACCCCCACCCTAGCTCTCCTCACTTATTTTGTCTAAATCTGTTACGTCTTCCATTATCTGATTATAAAACCCTTGAATGCACACACACACACACACACACACACACACACACACACACACACACACATATGAAGAGCGCTCGCACACACAATATACGCATGCATGAAATACTGAGATCTGACAGTATACATTCATACCGGCGTGTCCACAGACATCCATGTAATTCCTTCCCGCCCCCTTTCCACCCCCCTCCCCCCCCACCCCCTTCACACACACAAGCAGGAAAGAAACAAAATTCATTCGGATAAGTACTGCTGACAAAATCACTTTAAAAAAAAAATCAGGCCCAGATGGTAGAAAGAAATCATCATCTCCCTCCCCTTTTCAGTGGTCTATACGAACAATGGTGTAAAGATATCGTTGCCGTTTTGGATCGTTTTGAGATGATTTGATACTGTTACTATTTAACTTTGTTACTGCAGTACTGTCATAAAAAGTAAAACGCTTCGTGAAACTCAAACTCACCATGTTATGCCAGTTCGAGTTTCTCAAAGCGTTTTGCTTAACTCCCCTCCATAACCCCTCCCATTTATTTATCTAGTCCTTTTCGTTTCAATTATTGCCATTATATACCTATTATAGGACAGATGGAAGAATAAAGTGTAGTATGAAGGCAAATATTTTCCCCAGTCATGTTGAAGTGAAGAATAAGTTCAAATCAACTGACAATTGGTAATGTCATTAATCAAAATTATCAAAGATACTAGCCGCCGTGGCGAAGTGGTTAGCGTCGCGGACTCCCTGCTGGGAGGTCTGGCTTCGAATCCCATCAGAAGTCATGTGGGTTTTTCTGCCCCGACTGGCTCCTACCCAGTGCTGAGTTGCTGCTGCGAGTGTTGCTCAGTTTTTCATGACCAACACTGCAGGTGTTGCTGCCTGAATCTCTCGGGCCAGGTGCCTGGTTGACGGTTGACGCCGGGATATATTATTAAAGGAAGCGTAGAGTATAGCCCTGTCATGTAGTCTCAGACCGAAATGGAAATCCGTAGCATCATCCTAATCATCCTCATTCTCATCGATCAGCATAAAAAAAAATGTCTCAAATTCTGTGGCCCTTAATGCCCTGCTCTCATGGTGACCTCAATTTCGATGTCCTCCCCACGTCTGTGGCCCTGGTTTGGTTTTGTCGGGGTCACCAGTATCGGCGAGTCCGTGGTGGCTGTCGCTGGACGGACGTGGTGGCGCCCTCCAGAGGGAGAGCTCACTCACGCCGGGCTCCGCGACTAAGCAATTATTGTCGTCAGTACGGGCTTAGTAGGTGGTGTCCTGCGTACGTTAGATCAGAACAGGCGCCACTGAACACCACCGAAGTGACTCGGCAGCAGTGCAGTGTCTCCTCCGGTGGGTTGCCTCTTAACGACTTGACATTGACTGCTCCCTGTGGATTGTTGGTGCCGGGGCTGCGGCGGGGCCGACCGGGCTGTAGCTGTGGACGGGGTGTCGGAATGATTGGGTGTGAGTGCACTGCCTCTGAGGTGGCGCAGAGGTTGGGACAGAAAAAAAAAAAAAAAATTATCAAAGAATACGACAGTGTGAGAAAGCAACCTTCCCAAGCAATTACCACGTCACACAGAACAGTTTCGATAATCACAAATCTTTCAGAGGGCAAAATTACAGAGCATTTCATTTCAGAGCATTCCATACCCTCTTATCCTACGTTCTCCAAGACAGAAAATAGACCACACACAAAGAGATATTCACAACACGAACGACATTTTCGTTCCAAGGCAACACAGTTTTCTTTTCAAAAAGAGCACGCTTTCATGGGCGACAACAAAGAGCAAACTAGCAATTACCGTCAAAGTGGCTGGGCTAATATGTATGCGGGAGTGTAAGGGGGTGTGAATGAGATTCCGAAAACTTTTTATAAGATTACCACAACTGTGTGAAACTTATAAGACCAGGGGTCACCGACAACGAGATAGAGGCGGCGTGAATTTAGAAAAGGCGGGGAAGTGGTGGAGTAACTTCCCCTGCGTGTGCTTTTATTACTTCAAATTCAATATAACTTTACTTTCCAATTACAAAGCATGGTTGCTTTGTTGTAGTTTTTTTTTTTCAATACAACTATACACACGCATTATGCCTAAACCAAAAACCGTGTACAATAATGTGCACGTCCCATTTCACAAGTGAACACGCAAGCATATGCATACGCATATGCGGGACACACACACACTCGTGCGCCAGCACCTGTGTGTGTGTGTGTGTGTGTGTGTGTGTGTGTGTGTGTGTGTGTGTGTGTTTCTCTCGTTCCTTCCTTCTCACCAAACCCTTTATCGACTCTCTGCCCCACTTCTCTCGTTCTTCATCTTATTCACTACTATCTTATAGTTTTCCTTCCCCCCCCCCCCCTGTCCTGGCTATTTACTTCAAATACCGATGGGCAGAGACATTTTTCAAAATAAACAATAAACGTTTTAAACAAACATCAGGCGTCAGTTAGTTTTCATTCATGTGAAATGAAGTAACTTTCATCTTCTCGTTAACATGAGATACTGCCCAGCACACACCAAGTATGAATTTCTTGTTCTTCTACCTGCCTCGTGTAGCATTAAGTGCCTGCATCACAAAGTCTGAATATCTTAAACGTCTCCTCTATCTCCTTCGTTGCTCGT
>JADBJO010000078.1:342500-352500 GCA_016801955.1 Conus betulinus
GAAAGATATTTATCATTTTTTTCCTCTACAGGCAAAACTCAAGCACTGCAAGAATGCACAAATTCGAATCAAAGGACGAAGAGATGACCAAACTGACTGAGCTCCTCCTGTCTGGCTCCAATGTCAACCAGGTTGGTACTCGCTCTCTCTCTCTCTCTCTCTCTCTCCCCGAGTGTGTGTGTGTGTGTGTGTGTGTGTGTGTGTGTGTGCGCGCGCCGCGCGCGCGCGCGCGAGAGAGAGAGAGAGAGAGAGAGAGAGAGAGAGAGAGAGAGAGAGAGAGCCCATGTGCTGATGAGTGTGCATGCACACGTGTATATGCCACCCACTCCAGATCAAAGTACATGACAACACAAAAACTCTCAGTCCCCCCCCCCCCACACACACACACACACACACACACACACACACATTCACCACACTGGACTGCTGAACAACTCCGCAAAAAAAGGATGTCCACAGTTACCATGCTGGCGATCTCACCGCGGTGCTAAAAAAAAAATCCCTCCCTTCCTTTCTTTCCTCCTTCCCCTGCCTTTTCCCGCAAGACAGATCACGCTGATGAGCTTCCAAACACAAAACCCAAACTTTTTTTGTTTTTTTTTTTTTGCCTCCGTCACCAGGTTCACCACGTGGTGGATCAACTCAGCGAGGAGGTGGTCCAGGACCTGTGCACCAGCATCCTGAAGAACGGCCACACCCTGCTGCACCTCCTGGCCCAGCGGCAGAAGCTGCAGGCCCTGCAGGCCCTCCTGCAGCACAAGGGCAGCGCCTCGGACGTGCTGCACACCCGCAACGCCCAGGGCTGCACGCCGCTGCACGTCGCTCTGCTGCACAACGCGCTCTTCTCCGCCAAGGTGAGGTCCACCATTGTACGGAGGTTTTGGGAGTTTGGGTACTGTCCGGCTGGTTGTTTAGCAGTTGTTGGGACGATCGGTTTCTTTGTCTCTTTTGGTTTGGAGGTTTGGGTACCGTCCGGTTGATTGTCAGTTAGTTGTTGGGACGGCTGTTTTCTTTGTCTCTTTTTCGTTGCTGTTCGTGGTTATTGGTTTTCTTTTATATTTCTTTTTTCCGTATGTGTTGTGTGTGTGTGTGTGTGTGTGTGTGTGGGGGGGGGGGGGGGGGGGGGGGGGGGGGGGGGGGGGCAGAGAAAAGGGGAAAGATGGTGTATATATTTTTTCTTTTTTTTCCTACTGTTTTCAGTTTTACTTCGGGGTGTGTTAGAGAGAGAGAGAGAGAGAGAGAGAGAGAGAGAGAGAGAGAGAGTATGAGAGAATGTGTGTGTGTGTGTGTGTGTGTTTGTGAACTGTGTGCTCGTGTGTGAGCTTGCACGGCGCATGCGCACATGCACAAGAGTACGTGCGCGCGCGAACACTGTGAACCTGCACGTTTTTTTCATCTTCTCTTCTTTCCTTTGCAACAACTGTGACGGGTTTGCAAGCCTCGCTGTTAATAACACCACCACCAGCATGGCTCTAAAATCCTCTGGACCTCCCATCTCCTCCTAAACCGTGCAGGTGCTTCTGGACCACGGGGCCAACCCCTCCGAGGTGGTGTCGCGCCACAAGGGCACCCAGCCTTCTGCACCTGATGGTCACCTGTGACCGCCCGCACGCCGTCATGCTGCTGCTCAAGGAGGGCGCCGACGCCAACGCCCGCGACTTCCAGGGCCGCACGCCCTTCCCACCTGGCGCCATCTTGGGCAACGCCGTCATCGCCGCCATCATGATGCGTGAAGAGCGCGTGGACTTGAACGCCGTGGATGGCTCTGGTCAGTAGTTTGTTGGGCGGGGGTGGGGGGGGATGGGGGTGGGGGTGGGGAAGGTGGGACCCGATGCAAGCAGAATAGAGGGGTAGAGGGGTGGGAAGGGGAGGATACAGTGGGGAATGTGGGAGCGAGGGGTGGGGACTGGGTGGTGATATGATGGTGGCTGGATGGGAGGGGTGGGTGGGGGTGGGGTGAAAGCGAGGATAATGGGGCGAAAAAGAGAGGAAGGGATATAATTGCTCGGATAGACGCAGGGATTTGGTAAGGGACAGCGATGTGGGTGGAGATTGGGGGGGGGGGGGGGGGGGGGTCATGTCTTGTGGTTAACGGTGGAAGTTGAAAGAACTGGTCCCTTCAAATGGGAAACTAATAATGGGAAACTAATCTGTCACACTCACTGCTTCCAAACCGGAGAGACAGACAGACGGACAGAGATTAGCTAGAGGTAGAGAGAGAGAGAGAGACGGGTACAGCGTGAGAGAAAGGAATAAGAGAGAGTGAGGGAGACAGACAGAAGAACACAGACAGACAGATGCAGACAAAGAGATGACAAACAAACAAAAAAAAGTAACACAGAATTCGGTCAGAACTATAGATGCTCCCACGCATCATCCATCCACCTGTCCTGCTTTTCCCCCCCCCCCTTCTCACCCCCCCCCCCCCCCCCCCCCCCCCCCCCCCCCCCCCCCCCCCCCCCCACCCACACACTTCACTCTCCGCGACCCGTTCCGCGACCCCCCAACTCCCTTTGGTCCATCACCCATTGAACGTCAGAAAGCTACTTCTGCAATGATACTAAACGTTGTACACCCCACACACAGGCCACACAGGGGTCATGCTGGCCATCATCAACAACAAACCCGGAGCTGGCCCGGCAGCTGGCGGAGGCCCCCGGGGTGGACATCGTGGGCCGTGACAAGGACGGCATGTCCTGCCTGCACCTGGCCGTCTCCCAGGGCCAGCTGGACATCGTCCGCAGCCTGCTGCGCCGCAACACCGCCAACATCAACAGCAAGGAACGCTGCATGGGCCGCACCCCCATCCACTTCGCCTGCAGTCTCATCTGCAACGCTGACGGTGTGGTCATCTCCAGCGGTTACCTGGGCGAGGGCAAGTCTGGCAATGGCGATGAGGCTGACGGCGCCCTGAACGGTTCTGATGCTCCTGTTTCCGGATCGAAGCGATGCCGGAATTCTCCTTCTGCTGAGGATGACTTTGGTGATTTTGTAACCGATTCGGACGTGATGAAAGAGAATGTGCCTCCGATTTCTGCATCGCTGGGTAACGCAGGGTATTCCGGATTCCAGAAACGCACCAGTCATCAAAAGAAGGTGCCTTCCCTCAATGGGTACATCAGAGCATCAACGCCCCGCACACCCAGAACGCCTAGGACGCCTCAAACACCCAGAGCGAGAACACACCAGTCAGGACCCCCAGAACCAGCACACCCAGGGCTTACACCCCACGCGTGGTCGTCACCAACGACTCCAACGTCGGGGATCAAGCTGACACACCCAGAAAGAAAATGACAGCGAGAAGCATCGATTCACCTTCCATGTACCATCCTCGACACAGTATACCTGGCGATCAACTGATTCACACACCCCCGGCCACAGTCCTGTCTGGTCACGACACCCATCAAATCGAAGCAAAGCACCACTTCTGACTATGGTGGACGATCTCAACGACCCTCCACGGCTCCAGCGGTGAACAACCTCCATCGCCATTTCAGTTCGGCTTTCCCCACCTCTCTGGTCACGTTTCGAATCCCTTCAGCCAGCACGGGACGGGGAAAGCGCTGCCTGGCACCGCAGCCCTGACAGCACGGCCACGCCTGTGACTCGCTTCAACGTGGGGCGTCATCCGTTCCAAGCTGGTGGGTCTGCTCCTGAGCCATGATGCAGACGCCAACCTGATGACGACGTTCCGCAAATCTCCTCTGCACATCACCTCCATCTTGGGAGCCGCTGACGTGATGGCGCTCCTCCTGCCCCACATCACCAACATCAACGTGCTGTCAAGCGTCAAACAAGACTGCCCTGCACCTGGCGGTGGAAAGAGGCTTCACCTCCCTCGTCTCCCAGCTCATCCATGCCGGAGCCAACCTGACCATGCGTGACATCTCCGGAATGACGGCTCTTCACCTGGCCGCCAGACTGGGCCACACGGACATTGTCCATCTGCTGCTGAAGGCCAAGGCGGACAAGGACTGCTGTGACTTCCAGCAGAGGATGCCACTGCACCACGCCTGTCTGCACAACCACACCCAGGCAATCGAACTCCTGGTCAGAGCAGGGGCATGCCTGGATCGACCTGATGATGACGGTGTGTTACCTCTGGAGTATCTCAGAGCAGGAGTCCACCAGGACCGAGCTGATGATGCTGCGTCGCCACCAGCGAGAGAGTCTGTGTCCAAAATCTCCAAAGCCCAAAGGGAAAAGGTCAGCTCCTCAGAAGACCATGGTCTACAACTGACCGTGCCAAATACTGCAGCAGGTGTGATGATCAAGCAGAGATCAAGGCAGCCGACTCACTGATGCCACGAAGGCAGCGCAAAATGGGGATGGTCCAGTCGGCCCAGGGCGACAGTGTTCCGCTACAAACACAGGATTATAGCAAGGTGTCCACTCCAGTGGTGATCTGTAGTGTTGTAGCTCTGTAGGAAGACTGCTGTTCAAAGTATTAACAGAGACACTGCTGTGCCATGCAGTCCTAACAACAACGTGCTTTTTGCTATTGGTTAGTTTGTCTGTTTACAAGCTTAGTCAGACACACACACATGCCTGGGGGTTGATTTTCCTCTGTGACACGTGGTATGGATTAACACTGAATCAGGTATGTGTGTGTCTTTTTCTTTGAAGCAACAAGTGTTTTCGTTCTTTGATCTCACAAGCTCCAAAGTATTCTCTGCTAAATCTGTGATCTGAGACAGCACCTTGATGACTTCACACAAAGGCCACATGCAGCGGACAATGAAAAAGGAACAAAAGATGAATCTCAAAGCTGATCATGAATTACTCATGAATTATCTGTATACTGATTCTGCTTTGTCGAACTGTGTTTTCCAGAATAGTAAGTTCGTAAATGTGCTAGACTTCAACAGAATTAAGCATGCTTTCAGAGTTACGAAAGGCAGGTGATCTGTTGTCGACTTATTGTTTTATTTCTTATTGCATATTGTGTGTGTGTGTGTGTGTGTGTGTGTGTGTGTGTGTGTGTGTGTGTGTGTGTGTGTCCGAGGGAGAGAGGCAGCACAAACACAGAAACAGTGGGAGGCAGAGACAGAGAGAAAGAGACAGAGATCTATACAGAGATAGAAACAGAATGGCAGTGGTAGCGTCAGAGAGAGAGAGAGAGAGAGACAGACAGACAGACAGACAGACAGACTGACTGACAGACACGAAGACACAGAGAGGGAGACAGAGACACACACAGAGAAACAAAGACAGATAGAGACAGAGTAGAGACAGAGAGAATGAGAGTGGCAGCGCTCTGTGTCCCTTCAATGGCATGGCATGCGTCTTCTTTTAGTTGTCACAATCTCTCTGTATTCATGTATGTGCATACTGTGTCCCTTCAATGGCATGGCATGCATCTTTTAGTTGTCACAATCTCTCTGTATTCATGTATGTGCATACTGTGTCCCTGTAATGGCATGGCATGCATCTTTTAGTTGTCACAATCTCTCTGTATTCATGTATGTGCACACAGTTCCATGCACAACCCTATGCCTGAAGATGTACCCTAAAAAATGGTTGCAAGAGCATGTCCTATGTATATTCGTGTGTGTGTGTGTGTGTGTGTGTGTGTGTGTGTGTGTGTGTGTGTGTGTGTGTGTGCACATGTATGTGTGTGGTGTGTGTGTGTGTGTGTGTGTGTGTGTGTGTGTGTGTGTGTGCGCGTGTGTGTGCGCGCGCGGACGCGTGTGCATGCATGTGTGTGCATGCATGCATGTGTGTGTATGTGTTATGTCTCTCTTCATACCAGTCCCAGTCTCATGTCTTCATTCCTATCCTGTTTTAATGCACCAATAAACATATACAAGTGGAATCACTGCCAGTTTATTGCTTTTTTCTTTTAACTTGTCTGGCTAGCTTGTGGGAAAGTTGAAGGATTGGCTGGTCAGCAGTGTGCTTGCTTGGTAGGCTGGATGACTGAATGGACTGACTGAAAGGTTTGTTGGCTGATAGGGTGACTGGCAGATTTACATCTGATTTTATTATTAACAAGGTCAGAACGGCTGGTTGGCTAGTTTATTATGAGAGAGAGAAATGTGCATAGTATAAAGATTAATGATTAAGGACAGTGCTGGGAATGACAAACAGGTACAAAAGGCGCGACAAAAGGGGCCTCACTGTCATCTGATAACTCCAAACAAACGCGGTGTAATCACCCAGCACACAAACAGACAGAGGGCACACTGAAAAAACAAGATAACAGAAAGCTCCTCGCCTGTTCATAATGACTTTGTCCATAGGAACTACCGAAATAATTTACTACAGAAATTAAAATTTATTAAAGAAAGGCATAGGTTTTCTTTTTTATTCAACTTGCTTAAGATTTCCTTTCACACACACGCAAAAAAAAAGTGTCTTGTTCATCTTGTTTCTTAAGTACAAGTTTAGGAATGTTCCTCATAGAAGAAATTCATCTTCATTGTCTTCTTAATCTTCATCTATTGCAGAACCATAATAACATGTAATGATGATAATAGTATTCAATTTATGTTAAAAATGTGATGAGATTTGTATCTCCTGCAAAGCTCCAGGTACACTTACATGAATAAAGCCATTCCAGTGCCATACAAAAGAAATACCCTAACAATTCACATGGAGATCAAGTGCAAACGTTTTTCCAACAAAATCAGTGTCCCTTTCCCTCTATTGCACATGTAAGAAGCGAGTAAGTTATTCTGCCGCTGTAGTTTCCGAGGAACAAAACCTGGTGAATAGTGAAGAAGAAAAAGACCTACAATAGTGAGGATCTTGGGTCCCCTGAAACAAAAATATCCTGCTACTCTACAAAACTTTTGTCATCAGATGGCTAATTTGCGCTTTTTGCAAAAATGGGCTAGTTGATCTTGACTCATCCTACTTTACAGTGGGATTCCAAAATATTTGAAGGAAAAACATATGAGTGTGTGCGTGCGTGTGTGTGTGTGCGTGTGTGTGTGTGTGTGTGTGTGCATGCGCGCGTGTGCGTGTGTGTGTGTGTCTGTCTGTCTGTCTGCATTTGTCTCTGAATGTGTGTGTGGACATGCACAAACGTATATGCATCCTCTACTTTAACTGTTCAGTTGAAGAGTCTACTGAATGGTCCAAACAAGGGCATGAAGATCAATTTCAGGCAGGTGATACAAAACAGCTCTGCTTTCAAAACAGACTTCAGTGGTCCCGCAATGCCACCAGCGAAGAAGGGCCTTACAGTATTACCCTAATGCCCTCTTGTTCATTCTAGACTTCTCTGTCTCTCCCCCTTCTCTTCTCTCTCCCCTCGGAATATTTGCCAATGCACTGTTTTAATGTTGGAAGAATTGTTGGCCCCCACTTATGTGTGCGTGTGCGTGTGTGTGCGTGTGCACGTGTGTGTGTGTGTGTGTGTGTGTGTGTGTGTGTGTGAGTGTGTGTGTGTGTGTAGATATATGCATATGATGTGTTCACACATGTATTTGTGCATGTGTATTCACACACCCACAAGTGCACATGCACACCTACATATATATACAATTACCAGAAGTTTTGTGTGTGAAACTTATGACTGCAAGAAAGTTTGAGCGTGTGTATGAGTGTGTCTGTGCATGTGTATGTGTACATGTGTGCTAGTATGTGTGCATGCATGGTGCATGTATACACATATGTGCTTGTATGCCCATGGGACGTGTGTGTGTGTGTGTGTGTGTGTGTGTGTGTGTGTGTGTGTGTGTGTGTGTGTGTGTGTGTGTGTGTGTGTGTGTGTGTGTGTGTGTGTGTGTGTGCGTGTGTGTGTGTGCGTGCGTGCGTGCACCCGCAGTTCAGAGTGCATGGACAATTTTCACAGTGTGTGAATGCTGTCAGAATATGTTCACTGCTGAACAAAATGAGCTGACAGTCATTTACCTTTCTGCAACATTCACACACAATTTGCTTCTCTGAGCCGACTTGGCATAATTTCAGGGAATCTTTCAGCTGAAAATCTGTACAACCTTTACAAAGATCACTACAGTCTTGTAGGTTAATCTCCAATTTTTTTTTTCTGTTTTTTTCTTTTTACAAACAGATAAGAATGGATATGATGAGCCTTCTCACCATGAAACATCCCATTTTTGTCATCACAAAACCCTCTAAAACTTGTGACTGTTGAACCTTCCTGAATAAAGCACAACAATGTGTATTGACTGAAAGGAAAATGAACTGTGTTCTCTGGGACTTTGCAGGTATAACTGCTCCCCTGAATAACTTGCCTTGTCTCATGTGAAAGAGGACATGGCCGACAGTGATAGTTGGTAACTTGATCTACCTAGTTAATCCCATCTCAACATTGCCAGTCTTCAACCAAACTGACAATTAGACTCATATGTAGTAAGCCAAATACAAAACTCTTGAAAATGAGAGCAGACTAATGCTTACTCAAAACTATGGCATTAACACTATTAACACACATCACTATACCCCTCTGTGTGCACTGAGAACACTGCAGTCACCACACAGAAGTTCCTTCAGACCCCAAGTTCAAAGTTGGCACACAAATCTAATCTGCAACTTGTCCAGGCTAACTGCTATAATTATGTTCTCAACATATGTGAAGCAGCAAGGTGCCTATTGCGAGGAGAGTCACGATGTGTAAATTAATGAAAAAATCAATTCTAAATGTGAAACAAGACAAGTGAATTTTCAACAAATGTGTCTTCTTCAGACATTAAAAAAAATATGACCTTGCAAACATAAAAAATGCACATTACACATACTCCCCACTTGGCTGAGTCTCCTGCTAACATTGGAAAGCATCATTTTGCACATTTTTCATGTCCGTTATGCGCTAACTGTCACATGTGCACATGACATAGTTGTAGAAGATTTACTTGTCTGACATGTGTTATGTATAAAATAACCGTTACTTTCCGCTGTGTTTTCTGCTCATATTTTGGCTTGTTTTCAGTAGGACTGCAGTCTGTAATCAATATAAGTCAAAAGGTAAGAAACTGGCTTCACATCATTACATTTTCAAAAAAAAGGTCTACCTGTTTTACCACATGTACGTTCTTCTAATGCGGTTAAATATTTTCTCCTTGATTTTACTCTTCTTTTTAGGAAGAGATCATTTAAGCAATGAAACTAGGAACTGGCTTCATATTCCTAAACTTTCAAAAGAAAGAGCACACAAGATATGTAATTTTTTTCCTTTTGAAAGTGTACTTTCTTTCCGAGTTCACCCAATGAAAACATTCTGCCCAAGGGAGAAAACTCATTCACAGATCACCATCATCTTTGAGCCTGCTGGTTCATGCGCACCATGCAACCTGACAATAAGTTACGACTTGTGCATGGAGACAACATTCAAACATAACAGAGATTCACCTTTACACATTCAATTCTCGACACTGACAGACAGCCCTTGCATTGGAGGAAGGTACTGCAGAAGGCTGTACACTCCGCAGAGTGCGCTGAACAAAAACTGTCACTTCCTTTCCTAGGAGCTGTGGGTGCCATCACACGGTTTTTGAGATACAGGCTTTGTGTGGCAGTGTGAATGGAAGTGTTACAGAAGGCCTGTTCCATGGACCCTGTAGCTCCGTCCGTCCTGTACCCACAGCCTGCGTTGTGTGATGGTTTGGCTGTGCTGCGTTCCACTGCACTGCACCGTGTTCAGCTGTACTGTGTTTAACTGTCCCACAGAGTACCATACAGAACTGAGTTACATTGTAGTGCAGGTAATGTTCTATGCTGTATTGAACTGCAGAGCACTGTATCATGTTGTATTGCACTGCATGTATTGTTTTGCGTCATTGTACTGTATTGCACTGCATATATTGTATTCCACTGTTCTGTGTTGTAATGTACTGTTCTGTATTGTACTGTAATGTAATGCGTTGTATCGCATTGCATGTAATGTACTGTGTACTGTACACTGTAGTGTATTGTACTGTATTGTACTGTAAAAGTATTTCACTGCTTGTATTGTACTGCATCACATTGTATTGTCTGGCTTGTATTGTAATTTACATCTTGTATTGTAATGTATAGCTCAGCATGTATGTGT
>JADBJO010000078.1:355000-392500 GCA_016801955.1 Conus betulinus
CCACCCCCCACCCCCCACCCCACCCCCAAATTACCATAAAAAAATTAAAGAAAGAAAATTGTTAAACGCGAAGTTTCGTCTGCTTCCGTTTCGGTCAAAAGCAGTAAGAAGACATTTCCCAGCATGCCTTGGGTCTTTCATCTTGTCAAAGATGATGATGAAGTGGTCTTGTGCGCTAACGGCCGGCTCTTCCAAATCTTCAAAAGTTGTGAAAGTACTGCGATTATGAAGATTACTTTTTTTCTTTTTTTCAAATCACAGGTTTTTGTCTGAGATATTACAGGTGCACACAATTTGGGGAAAACAGGTCTGAATTGCTATCATGTGCATGCATACACTTACATAAAACATACACAAACACACATATATATACATATATATATATATACACACTGAGAGAAAAACACACAACAAAGAGGGCTGACAGATAAAAGCACATGCCCGCACGCACAACACATGCATTCTTGAGCACATACACATGCGTGTATGCATGCGCATTAACATATCCATAAAGAGTCACACAAACATGCACATACATAAACACACAGGCTGATAAACACATTAAGAGGGGGGAAAACGAAATTCATGCACACACAAACAAAACGCATGCACACAGGCACGCATGCACACACAAATACACACATGCACACACAATGCGTGCATGCACATGTGCACACACACACACACAAACACACGTGCGCACACATACGTACACACATACATGCACACATACATGCGCGCACACACATACACACACACACACACACGCACACACACGCATACATACACACTAAACCAACACACAACCTACTGAATCTCTCCCGTACCCTCTACCTTCTCCCTCTCCAACACCCCCCCCTTCCTACCCTACCACTCACCACCCCCCCCCCCCCCCCCCCCACCTTTCCACCCCCACATCGATACACAAAAAATCAAAAACAACAAACCAAACCACACCACGAATCACACTCACCCTGGCTGACCCCAGACCCCCATCGTCATCCAGCCCACTCCTCTCCGTGGTCAGCAGGGGTCGACGAGGGTCGGACGAGGGGGTCACATCACTGGATCCTCTCCTGGAAGAGAAGGCGCTCCATCCTCCCCCTCCCTCCCTGTCCTGAGCCCCGCTTCCCTTCCGGTCCACCCTCAGTCCAGAAATCTCGCCCAGCTGCAGCAGGGACACCTTGGGGCTCTGCCACACAGTGTGTTGGGTCAGAGGTCGTTGACTGGACAGTTTGTTGTCTTCTACTGAGAGGGAGGGAGGGAGAAGGAGGAGAGAGGGATGGAGGGAGGAGAGAGAGAGAGAGAGTGAGAGAGAAAGTGAGTGTGTGTGTGTGTGTGTGTGTAGTGTGTGTGTGTGTGTGTGTGTATGTGTTGTCTGTGTGTGAGTAGAGTGTGTGTATTTCTGTGTGTGTGTGTGTGTGTGTATGTGTGTGTTGTCTGTGTGTGAATAGTGTGTATGTGCGTGTGTGGGTGTGCGTCTCTGTGTGTGTGTGTGTGTGTGTGTGTGTGTGTGTGTGTGTGTGTGTGTGTGTGTGTGTGTGTGCATGTGTGTGTGTGTGTGTGCATGTGTGCGTTTGTGTATGTGTGTAGTGTCTCCATGCATGCATGTGTGCTTGTTTGCATGTGTGCATGTGCATGTGTGTGTGTATGTGTGTACATGTGTGTGTTCATGCATGCAGCCGGTTTGTGCATGCATACATCCAGGTGTGTGTGCATGTGCATGTATACACACCTGTGTGTTCATGCGTTTGTGTGTGTGTGCAATGTGTGCAAGCATGCATGCATGTGTTTGTGTGCATACATGCACACAAGCACACTTACGTGTGTATGCATAGGTATGTAAGCACAGTGCAGTAATAACAGTTGCAGCTTTTCTAGCAACAGTACTACTGATGTGGCACTACCATTCTCACTGCTGACATCATTCTTTACATGATCATTGTCATCACGATTTACGCTCAGGTCATCACCAACATTTCACTACAGGACTATCTGGCCTCTAAGTCACAACCTACTTTATCACTCATTTTGTGTGGTGAAGCCTTGGAGCCGTAGGTCACAGCAAAAGGTCGGCGTGAACCAGCCGACTGAGCGCGCCGACTGAGGTCCAGGGACAGTTTGAGGCGTTCTTTGTACACTGAAGACACAGGGCGCTGTGGACGACGGGTCTGCACACACACACACACACACACACACCACACACCACACACACACACACACACACACACACACACACACACACACACACACACACACACACACACACACATTGATTCCACATGAAAATCTACCACACACATGTATGGATCAAACTTACCTCACATCCACACCCACCCTACAGTCATTTACCTCATGTTAGAACTAATCCACAGCCACATTAAGAAATCTAACACAAAACAGTCACACACTTTCACAGTTCTCTGAGACAGAAGCCACACATCCTCAAGAATTTTTCGTACGCAATAATAACCAACTCCCACCCCCTCCTCACGCCACCTCCCTCTGCACTATTGTCCCTGCCTCATCACCTCCCCATCACATCATGAACCCTCCTTCATTAACTCCCCCCCACCCCCCCTTCTTCCGAAACTTCCTTGCACCAGCCCTTTCTATTTTCCACCAATCATCCAGTATCTCTCACTCCCCTTATTCAGCAGAATTCTACTCTGACAAGAGAAAACAAAACAGCAGGCCAAGCGCACTACATCCCTTCTTGATTTCAACCTGCTGAAAAGCCTCCATGAGAGAACTGACAGGCACATCTTTTGGCTCTGTGTGCTCAGATTCAAATATGGTTCTATTTACAAGATACACATTGCATGTGTCATTTCTTTGGCATACAAATGCAAACCATAGTCTTGTACGCATTAAAATAATGAGTTTAATATTTCAAAGCACCTGATCTATGGATGAAATAGCAAAACTCAAGGGATGCCTTACCTTTCAAAACACCTTGTAGTAAAAGTTACAGTACTGGATATCATCTGATTGCTAATGTTAGCTCACTGATATCTGCATGTGGAAGTTATACACACAAAAAAAAAAAGAGTTGTAAACAAAAGAAACAGTAGTGCCAGCAGCAGAACAAAAACTCCTTTCTCAGATAACGGTTCAGCTCTGAAACACAGCTGGAAGAAATCTGTACATAACATAACAGTGTTTGTTAAACAGGAGGTATTCTATATTTGCATGACAAATTGAATCAGATGAAGGAACCCAGATCCAAGAAAAAGATCCTAAAGTCAGTATGAATATTCACACATCATATACATGCTATGTGATGTACTATACCATCTCATGACCAGGTGGTACAAGTGATGGTGGTGCCACAGAGAGACACTTCCTTCAGCCTAAAGCAGCAAGGTTGCTGCCATCTGAGTTTACACCATTACAGCATTTCATTGGGTAATGGAAGAATACCAGAGCTGCGAAGGTCTCAAAAGCACAAACTGTAGTATTTTGACATTCTGAGTGTAACATTCCAAACATAAGCAGAGCACCAACATGCAACATGACAGCTCAGACCCAACAGGTCAGACCCAACAGGTCAGACCCAACAGGTCAGACCCAACAGACCCAACAGGTCAGACCCAACAGGTCAGACCCAACAGGTCAGATCCAACAGGTCAGACCCAACAGACCAAATAGGTCAGACCCAACAGGTCAGATTCAACAGGTCAGACCCATCAGACCCCCACCAGGTCAGACCCACCAGGTCAGACCCAACAGGTCAGACCCAACAGGTCAGATCCAACAGGTCAGACCCAACAGGTCAGACCCAACAGACCCAATAGGTCAGACCCAACAGGTCAGATTCAACAGGTCAGACCCATCAGACCCAACAGGTCAGACCCAACAGGTCAGATTCAACAGGTCAGACCCAACAGACCCAATAGGTCAGACCCAACAGGTCAGATTCAACAGGTCAGACCCATCAGACCCAACAGGTCAGATTCAACAGGTCAGACCCAACAGACCCAATAGGTCAGACCCAACAGGTCAGATTCAACAGGTCAGACCCATCAGACCCAACAGGTCAGGCTCAACTGGTCACACACCCAGCAAGTCAGACCCAACAGGTCAGACCCAACAGACCCAACAGGTCAGACCCAACTGGTAAGACCAACAGTGCTTTCAGTCACACTTCACTTTGCACATGATATGATGGTGGGATAAGTTTTAATTTGACCTACTAAAAGATCAAATGTCTGAGAACATTACCAGTCTACAAGGCAACAAAATCACAACCGTTTTTTTTGTTGTTGTTGTTGTTGTTTTTCATTATTTCACCAACTTTTTTCTTTCTACTTTTTCATCATCCTCTCCCTTCTGAACCTGGCCATTTTTAACAAAACAAGTCTACAGTCTGAAGTCTCTGATGTGTGTGTCTGGTCTTTTTTTTTTTCAGATTTCTTTTATTTGTTTTCTGTGTAGCATGCAGTCAGAAAGTACAGCAGCATATCATTGTCAACAGAACTGTAGCTTTCCATGCTCAAAGCGTCACACTTGGTAGCTCTGGAACACCCGTCTCCTGTTCCTATTCAAGCCATCCAGTGGATGCTGAGCATTCTGGATTTTACACGATCCATTTTCATGATACACCAACTGTGGGATTGCTGCCTCCAACTGTGGGGATCGCTGCTGCTCCAACTGTGGGATCGCTGCTGCCTCCAACTGTGGGATCGCTGCTGCCTC
Organism: Conus betulinus; assembly: GCA_016801955.1. Taxonomy (NCBI): domain Eukaryota; kingdom Metazoa; phylum Mollusca; class Gastropoda; order Neogastropoda; family Conidae; genus Conus; species Conus betulinus. Next base: position 359,699 of record JADBJO010000078.1, read on the forward strand.
CAACTGTGGGATCGCTGCTGCCTCCAACTGTGGGATTGCTGCCTCCAACTGTGGGATCGCTGCTGCTGCCTCCAACTGTGGGATCGCTGCTGCCTCCAACTGTGGGATGGCTGCCTCCAACTGTGGGATCACTGCTGCCTCCAACTGTGGGATGGCTGCCTCCAACTGTGGGATCGCTGCTGCCTCCAACTGTGGGATGGCTGCCTCCAACTGTGGGATCGCTCGCTGCCTCCAACTGTGGGATCGCTGCCTCCAACTGTGGGATCACTCGCTGCCTCCAACTGTAGGATCGCTCGCTGCCTCCAACTGTGTGATCGCTGCCTCCAACTGTGTGATCGCTGCCTCCAACTGTGGGATCACTGCCTCCAACTGTGTGATCGCTGCCTCCAACTGTGGGATCACTGCCTCCAACTGTGGGATCACTGCCTCCAACTGTGGGATCGCTGCTGCCTCCAACTGTGGGATCGCTGCTGCCTCCAACTGTGGGATGGCTGCCTCCAACTGTGGGATCACTGCTGCCACCAACTGTGGGATGGCTGCTCCAACTGTGGGATCGCTCGCTGCCTCCAACTGTAGGATTGCTCGCTGCCTCCAACTGTGGGATCACTCGCTGCCTCCAACTGTGGGATGGCTGCCTCCAACTGTGGGATCACTCGCTGCCTCCAACTGTGGGATCGCTGCCTCCAACTGTGGGATCACTCGCTGCCTCCAACTGTAGGATCGCTCGCTGCCTCCAACTGTGTGATCGCTGCCTCCAACTGTGTGATCGCTGCCTCCAACTGTGGGATCACTGCCTCCAACTGTGGGATCGCTGCTGTCTCCAACTGTGCCTCCAACTGTGTGATCGCTGCCTCCAACTGTGTGATCACTGCCTCCAACTGTGGATCACTGCCTCCAACTGTGGGATCACTGCCTCCAACTGTGGGATCACTGCTGCTGCCTCCAACTGTGGGATCGCTGCCTCCAACTGTGGGATCGCTGCCTCCAACTGTGGGATCACTGCCTCCAACTGTGGGATCGCTGCTGCCTCCAACTGTGGGATCGCTGCCTCCAACTGTGGGATCACTGCCTCCAACTGTGGGATCGCTGCTGCCTCCAACTGTGGGATCGCTGCCTCCAACTGTGGGATCACTGCCTCCAACTGTGGGATCGCTGCTGCCTCCAACTGTGGGATCGCTGCCTCCAATTGTGGGATCACTGCCTCAAACTGTGGGATCACTGCCTCCAACTGTGGGATCACTGCTGCCTCCAACTGTGGGGATCGCTGCCTCCAACTGTGGGATCGCTGCCTCCAACTGTAGGATCACTCGCTGCCTCCAACTGTGGGATCGCTGCCTCCAACTGTGTGATCGCTGCCTCCAACTGTGTGATCGCTGCCTCCAACTGCCTCCAACTGTGTGATCGCTGCCTCCAACTGTGGGATCGCTGCCTCCAACTGTGGGATCGCTGCCTCCAACTGTGTGATCGCTGCCACCAACTATGGGATCACTGCCACCAACTGTGGGATCGCTGCCTCCAACTGTGGGATCGCTGCTGCCACCAACTGTGAGATCGCTGCCTCCAACTGTGGGATCCTGAACATGATACCTGGAACACTCACACAAACTAATTCACCTCTTTCTGCTCTACAACAACCAGCTATTAAGGACCTACCTTAGGCTTCTGCTTGGCACTGTCAGTTGGTACAAACACATGCTGCCGTGGAGTGTTGGTGAAGAATAGAGGGGTGGAGGCACGTATAGCCTGAAGGTCTGATGCCAGGGTGATCTCTGGGGTACATGGTCGGAAACTGTCGTCTGCCAAGGTCAGTGCCTCTCTGTTGAAGTCCTCGGCTGCCTGGAGTGTGAACCTGTCAGTTGGATGATCATCAGGTGAGTTAGACAACTGTGTGTGTGTATGTGTGTGTGTGTGTGTGTGTGTGTGTGTGTGTGTGTGTTTGCATGTGCGCATGTGTGGATATTAATTTTGTTTGTGTGTGTGAGAGAGACAGAGAGAGACTGAGAGACAGAGGCAGAGAAACACTGAGGGGCTGCTTTACAAAAACAAATGTGACATTTTCAACATTCTGTGATCATCATTTTTATAGTCCAACAATAAATACTTTTTCAGAAAACATTAATGGTGACATATTTAAGCATAAGATAAAGTTGCACACACACACACACACACACACACACACACACACACACACACACACACACACACACGCACGCACACACACACAAACACACACATGAAGATGGGCAAGCAAGCACACACACACACACACACACACACACACACACACACACACACACACACACACACCAAAACAAAAACAATAAAAAAAAATCCAAACAAACTTGTCCAGAGCAGCATTTCCTATAACAAAAAGGATCTGCATCCCATGCTGTTTTCATCTTAAATAGATCACAGAAATGAGATAAATGCACTCTTTAGTAAGTGAGGACTAAGCGCATTATGTGAGATTAAACAACATTCCTTCTGAACAAAGCTGCTACCTTACCTTTTCTCAATTAGAGCATATGTGAGCATACGAAATAAATGTTATGTTGTGCATTGTGTGTGTGTGTGTGTGTGTGTGTGTGTGTGTGTGTGTGTGTGTGTGTGTGTGTGTGTGTGTTTTATGTCTGTGGAGAGTGTATGTGTGTATGTGTGCATGCCCATCTATGTGCATACTTGACCCAACAAAGTCACTTGGTCCTAATTTGAAAAAACATAAATGCATACGGACCAAAAGCCAAACAAACATGGGCTTTTTCTTAAGTAAGCATACATACACATAATGAATATAAACAAATGACATGTAAATCATAAACATATGCAAAAAAAATTAGAGTTCATTAAGTCTGTTTGATTATTAACTAAACAAGCAATCATCTAACAGGTTAATTGTAAACAAAACAAACAAAATCAGAGTACATTTAGTGTCTTTGCTTTTTTTGGTTGCTTATGTTAAAAAATCAAACATATGAGCAAGATGTTTTTCCTTACCCAGCTTACTAAAATAATCAGTAATCAAACAAATCAAAATGTCAGTGGGGCATAGAGATTACTTAAAACTACAGAACAAAATTAGTACAAAGTATAACAAAGATTATGTCGCAGTGGCTAACTACATGCTAAAATATACTCAGAGGCATAAAAAAACCCGAAAAATTGAGACAGTGCACGATTGTTCACATTGTGAACAGGATGTAAGCAATGTTGATGGCACGTGCAACATTAGCAGTACGTGGTGTCTTGGCCAGTTGTAACCTCATAACAGTGGGTGAATGTTGCCGGGTCAGCGTTTTTGGCACGAGGAGTGCATTTGCCATGTGGACTACCTACACCACATGCATCAATGTGAACTGCAACTCAATGTGGCCCCAATTGTGGGGCTATAAATTTCCAACCCCCAAAAGTACAAATTATCCCTTCCAGTGGCGCCAACATAATGCCGAGACTTTCCCGTCGCGATTGTTGTATAGCAATGGGGCAACTGCAGGCCGGGGTTCCAATGAGGCAGGTCGCTATCGCATTCGGAGTCCACATTTCCACCATCTACCACCTTCTGGACCGCTTTCAAGCAAGAAACACTACTGGTGACAGACCAAGAAGCGGCAGACCGAGGGTCACCACAGCAGCCCAAGACCGCCATCTTCTGCGTCAGCATCAACGGGAGCCTTACCAAACCGCTGGCAACACAGCCAAGAACACCGTCGGCAACCATGGCAGGCCAATCAGCAGCAGCAGGACCGTGCGTCGCCGACTGAACACAGTTGGTCTCCAATGCAGGCGTCCAGCCCGGCGACCTATCCTGGCACTCCAGCATTGCCAGAACCGTCTGCAGTGGGCACAGATCCACGTGCATTGGCGCCATCGGGACTGGGGCCGAGTCCTCTTCAGTGATGAAAGCCGGTTCTGCGTCGACCCAGGCGATGGCCGCATCCGGATCTGGAGAAGAGCAGGGGAACACTTCACGGATGCCAACATCACCGAAAGGGACCCATGGGGTGGTGAAAGCATCATGATCTGGGGGGCTATCGGCATGAATCGCCGTATTGGGCCAGTCATCTTCCAGAATGTGGGTCCAGGACGTGGTAACGGGGTCACTGCTGTTCATTACATCGACCAAGTTCTGAGGCCCCATGTCCTGCCACATTCCAGCGGCATCCGCAGAACCTGTTTCAGTAGGACAAAGCAAGGCCGCACACTGCCCGTGCAACGCAGAACTTCCTGAGAGGCAGAACAACATCAATCTGCTGCCTCATCCAGCCCCGTTCTCCGACCTTAACCCAACAGAGCATTTCTGGGATGCCCTTCAGAGGCAGTTGAACCAGCTCAACCCTAGACCCCAGACAGCAGCTCAGCTTTCTGTCGCTGTGGGCCAGGTGTGGTGGAAAGTCCCCCAGAGGCAGACCAACACTGGTGCACTCGATGTACCACAGGTGCACAGCTGTGATCAATGCTCAAGATGGTCACACCAGATACTGACATTCTGCTGTTAACACAGGATCAAGGTCAAGTTCATGTGACCTTATTTTCTACCAGAATGAACTTTGAAAGGACACTTTTGCGGTGTTTGATTGCTTTTTCGCACTTTCTATTCCCAGTTCAAAGGAATCGTTGGCCAAATTAAATAAAAATTTCCATGCAGTTTGTTTTCACGTTTTTTTTTATACCTCTGAGTATAGGTGTAAACTGACGGAAAATGTGAAAAAAAAGGATCCTTTAAAAAAAATTTTTAGAAAGGTGTGCCACAAGCCATTTGACTGACAGACGTCACCCAAGTTTGTCCACACCAGTGACAAGACGATGACCTCCAAATGACACAACATGGTCAGTCATTGGTTGTGGTGAACTCCACAATGCCTCATACCACATCATCCCATGTGGTGGTGAACTCCACGGTGCTCCCATACCACATCATCCCATGTGGTGGTGAACTCCATGATGCCTCATACCACATCATCCCATGTGGTGGTGAACTCCATGGTGCTCCATACCACATCATCCCATGTGGTGGTGAACTCCATGATGCCTCATACCACATCATCCCATGTGGTGGTGAACTCCATGATGCCTCATACCACATCATCCCATGTGGTGGTGAACTGGGTGATGCCTCATACCACATCATCCCATGTGGTGGTGAACTGGGTGATGCCTCATACCACATCATCCCATGTGGTGGTGAACTGGGTGATGCCTCATACCACATCATCCCATGTGGTGGTGAAACTCCATGGTGCCTCATACCACATCATCCCATAATCAAATGATCACTGAGGTGACACAACAAAACGCATGAATGATGATCTCCTTGTTGTTGTTGTTTGAGTGTTCAGCACAGCATTCGAAAGACCTATGGGGAGTACCTGGCAATGCCTGTATTCTCTCCAGTGCTGGGTATTTCTCTTTCTCCACTGACGGAATGTACCACACACTGACACCCAATACGGGAGCCTCTAATACGTGTATCTGATCTTTGTGCTTGTACAATTTTTTTTTTTCATGTCCCAAATCAGCTTGTATGTTCTACAACCACTGAAACATACCAGTTGATTTTGGACATGAAAAAGTCCAGCACTTCACTTCACACACCAGCCACTGACAAGAGTTTGAACCCATCACCCACATAGCCAGAGTTCTAACTAGTGAACAAGACTGAGGATTTTTTTTTCAAAACACGTGATCACTGCAGAGCTTTGACACCTAATGGCAGCAAAAAAAAAATAATAAAATAAAAAAAAAAAACAAAGAAAGAAAAAAAGGCCTGAAAGAAAATTTTTTTGCACAAAATTTCTTGAAACACCTGAAGCAGGTCTATGGTTAGGTTCATGCGCTTGAGAACAGGGAGGTCTTGGGTTCGAGTCCCATCAGGGACAGTTATTTGTGAAATTTTTTTTTTTCAGCCGCGGCCACACGCTACCCACAGCTGAATGAACTGAGGGCTCAGATGGGAAGACTGGACCCACGCGGTCAAGTTTAATTCTCTAAATGGATGCATCTGTGAGAGTGTTGCTCAAGACTTCCTGACCACAAAGCATGTGTCTTACCTCTTGGACCTGGTTGATGCCAGGATATACTTTGAAAAGAAGCACAGAGTACAGCCCTGCCACAGAGTCTTTCACCAGCATGGAATTCCATTCTATCATCTTCATAACCTTCATCCTCACTCAACATAAAAAAAAGTCTCAGACTGTGCTGTCCTTCATGCTCTCCTGAAGTGGTAACCTTAGATTCCAATTCTTCTCCAGGTCCAAGGTAAAGTCATGCAGGGCCTGAGGCAAGATCATGTTAGAGTCATCAGAGGTGGCAAATCATGGGGACTGTCACTGGAGGGATGTGGCTCCCTCAGAAAGGGGACGCTCACACTGGCTACACCATGAGACAATTCTTGTTGTCGGTCAAGGGATTAGCAGCTGGTGTAAGAACAGGCACTACTGAACACCTGCAAAGCAGCTTGGCAGGAGGGCAGTCTCCTCAAGCGGGTTGCCTACCAACAGCTTGAAGCTAATTTGCTTTCTGCAGACTGCCTGTTGATGGGACTGCAACAGGACAAACCTTGGTGTGGCTGTGAACAGGAAGCCAGAACGAGCAGTGCACGAATCACACCACTTGGGAGACACGGAACTTGAGGCACTGTGGCATGCAGATGTGTTCTGTTAATCCAGACTGTGGCGTGCTGACTGCTGTGTGTGTGTGTGTGTGTGTGTGTGTGTGTGTGTGTGTGTGTGTGTGTGTGCCTCTAAGACGGGGCAGATCAGATGCTTCAAATGAGAATCATGACACTGTCAGAATCTTTTGGCAAAGAGTCTGTGAAAGGCAGAGAAATGCATGAGAAAACAAACATGTCCATGTCCCCAAAAAGACACTGAAAAATTGAATTCACTCAGTGACACATTTATCCAGGGGAAATCACTCCAACCTTGTAGTCAGCCAGCCTGCAATCCCATGAATTCTGTTGTCACAGAACTTTCCTTTCACTCCCACTCCCGTCAAACAAATGCCCTCCTTTGAAGTGAGTTGGCGTTGCCGCCGCTGAGCTGGACCGTCCATGGAGTTGGATGGCATGTCATTCATATTTCATTACCAAGTCATTAACAGCCTGCCCATCATATCCAGAAGTTACTGATTCTGCACGTTTTTTTTTTTTTTTTTTCCTTTTTTTTTTTTAAAGAACTAATGGAATTGGAAGATTGAAGGGGTGGGGGGGGGGGGGGGGTTCTTTTTTTTCCAGGCCTTGGAAATAGACCAGTTACTTGATTTTTGTTTCCATTTCAGAAAGGATTAGAGTTAAGGACAGGCCAGCCCTTCTTTACAGTGTGTGCAAGATACAAGGGGATGGGACGGTTAAATTGGTTAGTGTGTCAATGAAATTGTTTTTAGATAAGTAGGTGATTAAGACATTCTGTTTGTTCATGAACTCGTTTGCAAACTCCCTTGACCCTTCAGTTAGTTTCTTGCCCCTAAACTATTAGGTCATTAGCAAATCTGTTAAATAATTTTTGTGGTCATTTGTTATTTTCAGTGTTACTGATATGTGTATATATATATATTGTCAAATAATTTCTTTAACCAATTGTTATTTTCAATGTTACTGATACAAACATCAACAAATGACAAAACTCCCTTTCGCATGAAATACTGAGAAAATCTTCTACACATATCATGTGGATCTTTTTCTGTAAGAGAAAACAAATTCACATAGAAAGAGCAGAAAAGTACATTAATGCAGAAACAAAACAAGATCAGCACAACTTAACACTAAAATGAAAAAGGGGAAATGATCACTCTGACTTACGCCATTTCCTTCACATACAAAAGTACTTCCTGTCTCAAACTCTACTTTCATTACTCATTTCATTCCTTCACATACGAAAGTACTTCCTGTCTCAAACTCTATTTTTATTACTCATTTCCAAATGGTTTTAGGTAGACTAAAGTGTTGGACAGTGTTTGCAGATAACAATATACAGCAATTTAAAATTTATTAAAGATCCATCCTACTGTTGTCTTGTACACACACACACACACACACACACACACACACACACACACACACACTAACTCTCACAGAATGCTTTGAGGAATATAGAAATGCAAATATGTATCCCTATTTTTAAAAAAAAACCCTGTAAATCCAGTGATTCACTACAAAAACTGAAAAATACATGTAAATCTAAACATCAAAACTGATGAGTTGGAAAGTCAGTATCTACGGAAATGAAAAGAAATAACTCCATGTTTATTGACACAAAAACACTGATCACTGAGACACCATAGCATCCTTATGATAGGATAGTCAACAAAAATCAAAATCACCAACTGCTACAAAAGGAAATTACATGTTAATACTTGTATAATGCTTACACACCCCACAAAACCCAATAGTCTACTTTATTAGAAAAAAAAAAACATTTAACCCGTTTTCAAAACAAAACAAAATTTGGTATAAACTATCTGTATGACATTGGAAGTAAGTGAAGGGATGAAAAGTTAGTGATTCTACCTCTCAAACTCTGCCTGTGTGACGTTGCACTGCAAACATAAGTGTTTTTGAAAACAACCAATAAAATCCACATCATACATACAATCACACTAGAAAGCATGCAGGCTGAAATCTAACCACACAAACAGAACAATTCTAAACTGACAATGTTCTATTAAATATAAACACAACACTCCTTACAGCACAAGAACATGGAAATATTATGGACAGTTCATCAGTCTCTATTTTGGGTATGCACTTTCTTGTACAGAGCCACTACAGCCTAAATCGCACAAAAAGTAGCATTTAAATTTAAACACAGCAGTTGCTTTGATTTCGCAAGTAAGACTTAACAGCACTTTTAGTTGTGCTTGGCTTTGCGTAGGATATGATGGCAGACTAGAAAGAGGAAACCTTGCAAGTGATGGCATGGTTTTGACTTGACCTACAAAAAAAAAGAACTACGCAACAACAAAGCCAATGGTGGGAAAATTGCAATCGTCTTCAGCGATTTGTTTTTCTGCTTTTTCTTCCTCTCCTTACTGAACTTGGCTATTTCTTTCATGAAATAAAGTCTACCGTCTAAAGATCTACATTCTCTCCATTTCATTGAAGCTGCTGAATGTCCATAAAAAGGTAGGTCTGGGGGGGGGGGGGGGTAGGTTTGGGGAGAGGGTAGGTTTTTGGGGGGTAGGTTTGGGGATAGGTTTTTGGGGGGGTAGCTTTTGGGGGGATCCCTAGTGTAGCTTTTCATCACAAAGTGTCACAACGTAACACTATTAACAAAATTGTAATAATCTGTGCTAAAAGCATAGCACTTGGCAGCTCTGCTCCCAGGGATTTCTTTTCATTTTGTTTCAATCAACTTCACAATACTGGAAATTACATACATTATCTATGCAACATGATAAGCTTAAATCAAGAAACAACACTGACACTAATCACACAAAGTCAATTTGGACTATAACTTTAAGTAAATAAAAATGCTGTATTCTCATTTGGCTGCAAATACAAACAACATGCCTGGACACACAAATACTTCATAATTTGCTCAAATGCACAGGCTTGTGTCTTTGTGAGGTTTAGCACTCTTCAAGACCTTTCTAAAATCTTCTGCTCAAAAAGAACCTACCATCCACACTTCTTTTGAAGGTTACATCTTGAATTCTTAGGTAAAGGACAGTTGGATGTAAATTTATTCTATAAGGTCAAGAACCAATATGTTGCATAGATTCATTAGTTACCTTTGTGATAATTGTGCTATCAGGAACAGTGTCAATGGCTTGGGTCACTCAATATGAGTGCTGATGTTTTGGATAAACTCATCAATTGTGATTGGGATAATTGTGTGATCAAGCAGCGTCAATGGTTTGGATAGACTCATCAATTATCTTTGGGGTAATTGTGTGACCAAGCAGAGTATTAATGGTTTGGATAGACTCATTAATTATCCTTTTGATCACTATGTGACCAGGCTGAGAGTAGAGTCAATGGTCAAGTTGGAATGAGAAGACTGCAGTTGGTTTCTCACAGAGTTGTTGGACTCTCTCTCTCTCTTTCTCTCTCTCTCTCTCCCGCAAAGGAAGACATGGTATCCAGATGATACTGGAGCAGTTGAATTAGTTTTACTACTGTATGCTGATGATGTTGTTCTGTCCGGAACAGCTGTAGGTTTGCAAAACCAACTAAATGTATTGAAAGAAGAAGCAGACCGCTTAGGTTTATCAGTTAACTTGGATAAGACGAATATAGTGGTCTTTAGAATGGGTGGCCACCTATCAGTGTATGAAAAATGGTCTTATGGAAATGCAGATGTTCAAGTTGTTAATTCATATAAATATCTTGGAATGATATTTTCAACAAAATTAACTTTCCGTTACGCCTGGGAAGAATCTCTGAGAAAAGGGTAAAAAGGTACTATTGAAATTCTGAAATCCCTGAGAAAACTGAACTGTACAGACTGTGGTATATTTTGGAAAATGTTTGATGCACAGATAAAACCTCTTCTTACATACGCAGCTGAAATTTGGGGCTTACATGAAAATTAGCAGATAGAAAAAGTACATATGCATGCTATAAAGCGTTTCCTTCAAGTATCTATTCATTCATCCAACACCGTTTTTATGGATGGAGAAATGGGCAGATACCCTTTGCATATAAGTACATTTGTGAAATGTATTAAGAACTGGTTGAAGATCTTGAAGCTAGACTATTCCTGTTTGAGCAGGCAAGCCTATGATATGATGCTTCTAGAAATGGAAAAAGGTTAAGAAAACTGGGCTTATAAAGTAAAGAAAGTTCTTTCAGAACAGGGTCTTGGAATAGTGTGGATGACCCTGGAAGTAGGAAATGAGCAACAGTTCATTGCGGAATTTAAAGACAGGCTTATTTGTTCTTTTAAACAGAATTGGCACTCAGATATGAAAGTAAAGACAAATATCGCTGGTTTTTCTCATTTAAGAATGTGTTTCATTCTGAAAAGTTTCTCAACGTCATAACAGATAAATGGCACAGAATAAATTACGCAAGATTTAGATTGAGAACTTTAGGTTTTAATGCGAACAAAAGATGGTTTGAATGTGAAACATCCACAGAATCTCCTTATCCTGCATGTTGACATATTATTGATGATGAAGAACACTTTCTGTTCCACTTTACTGTTTATAATGAAGTGTGGACAAATTGTTCATTTTTCCAGTTAGATATAGCAAAAAGACAAAATGTCGCCGTCGTGTTATCATCAGATGATGAACTTGTAATTAAATCAGTTGCGAAATTCATCGCGGAAGCATTGAAGATTAGTCAGATGAAGAATAGTGAAATTTAAGATAATACATTATATGAGATATCTGAATGAACATTATCATTCATCGTATGTGGAAGAGATCAGTAAAATACAATGTCATCATTTGACTGAGGGGGTTGTCAAGCCAGTCTAAGTTTTTTGTTTGTTTGTTTGTTTTTGTTTTTTTTAACCTTACTGAATTATTCCTGTGTGCGTGAGGACACAACGAAATGTTACAAATTCATTTGTTTTTGTTAACCTTGGATTTGATACACACTAGGAATGAAAGTGCACTATTTGTTTGCAGGAAAGGAAGAGGGAAATGTTATTGTTCTGTTACCTCTCCCCCCTTGTCAAAAGAACTCTTTGGTAATGACAATAAAATATCAAAGTTTCTCTCTCTCTCTCTCTCTCTCTCTCTCTCTTGTTCACTTTACAAACAATCTGAGCGTTGCTGTTGCCATTTTCTTTTAGAAGCACTGATCCGTATGGCTGCATTACTTGTTCAATTTACATCTTCAAATATGATATGTACATAATGTCACCAGTGTCATACTTTGTCATTTTTTGAAGAACTTGGTTGTATTTTTTTCTGTGTGTGTATTTGCTGATACACTTACGCCTTGCTCTATTTACATATGTATTCATTTGTTCATTTACTTATCCACATGGAACACTTCATCTGATCATGTATTTGTCTGTTTACCTATTTCTTTGCTTATCCGTAATCTCATCATAAAGTTCAGCTTCAAAACTTTCTCAGCTAAAAAACGTTAAAAAGGACACCCAACAACAATCTTTGCATTACTAATTACACCACTGCACATTATACCTGCAACAAGAGATTTCCCTCATTAACACAACAAAATGTAAATTTTTTCTTAAATAAAAAAAATCAAACATGAATCCAAAATGACACCAGCCAAAAAACCACCACAGCACACCACACCAAACAATCACAGCAAAAACAAAACAGAACAAGGCAACACAGTCCAAAGTGTGATGAATAAGGAAGCAATAATGAAGATCGCTTAAAAAAAAAAAAAAAAAAAAAAAAAAAAAAAAAAAAAAAAAGCCAGACAGTCCAAAGTGTGATGAATAAGGAAGCAATAATGAACACCACTCAAAAAAAAAATTGTGTTAAAAAACAAAAAAAAAAACCAAAGTGAGACAGTCCAAAAGTGTGTGATGAATGGTGAAGGAATAATGAAGACCACTCAAAATAAAAAAAATTGTGTTTAAAACCAAAAAGCAAAGTGACACATTCCAAACTGTGATGAATGACGATGCCATGACAAACTCCACTCAGTCAAAACTGGTGCTGACCACTGGTCAAGCCCACTCACTTGTCGCCAGTGGTGCCCTTGGGCTTCCAGAGGCTGTGGCAGGCGTCCCACTCCAGCTGGTCCATGTTGACGTAGGTGAAGTGATGGTCCGCCTCCTTCAGCTTGTGTTCCACAGCCCCCGAGGCCACTGTTCGCCAAGACAGAAAGAAAAAAAAAAACATCAGCCCAGAACTCTTACATGGCCAGAACTAGAGCATCTCTTTCTTTTTCTTCCAGGACAGAATGCAGTAAAAAAGCTCATCAGTTATAAAAAAAAGGAAAAAACAGAGAGAGAAGAAACAGAAAAAAAAATCAAGAAAAAAATAAAACAAACACATAAGCTAACAAGCAGAAAAAATACATAAACAAATCTACGAACTAACGACAGATAACTAACTTAAACAACATGCTGGTAAGCAGGGCACAAACAAAGAAACGGATGACGGATCTTGTACACTTAAGAACATGAAAACTGGATTCAGAAAATGACCCTAGCATCAAAAGGAAAGTGCACATGCACACAAAGACACAAATACATGGACACAAATGATTGCAAACACACACACACACACACACACACACACACACACACACACACACACCCCAAAACTCACCAGGCACAGCATCGATAATAACCAGGGCCATGGTTGGCTGGGGTAAGGAGATGATTTTCCCGATGGTCTGACAACAAGACAACAACAGAAAGCATGCCTTTGTGATCACCTAACTGCACCATCATCTTTACCTGATAGTATATTCTTTCATTTCCATCATTATCTCCATAATAGTTGTGCATATTTTGCATATGTGTGTGTGTGTGTGTGTGTGTGTGTGTGTGTGTGTGTGTGTGTGTGTGTGTGTGTGTGTGTGTGTGTGTGTGTGAACAGGCATGTGCATGCATGTGTGCGAGTGCATACATATGAGTAATGATCAGTTATCAGAACATTTGTTATAGTTTGTGTTATGATCAAATAGTTATTTTAAAGTTGGTTTTTCCATACCTTTCTTTCTTTTTTCTTTCTTTTTTGTATTGTAAAGATTGTAAAGATTTTTTTTTTTTTTTTTTGTATATGATTGCAAGACAACCCCCACCCACCCACTTCCTCCTCATGCTCCCCCTCTCCAAATCCTTTCCCTTCGTCTAATATCACTTAATGTGGAAAGACGTTAAATGGAAGACAACAACAATACATATGAGTGAAAGTATGCATGTGTGTGTGTGTGTGTGTGTGTGTGTGTGTGTGTGTGTGTGTGTGTGTGTGTGTGTGTGTGTGTGCACGCATGCACGCCTCTGCATGTTGTGTGTGTGTGTGTGTGTGTGTGTGTGTGTGTGTGTGTGTGTGTGTGTGTGTGTGTGCGCGCGCGCGCGCGCGCGCGTGTGTGTGTATGAGAGAGAGTGAGAGAGAATGTGCATGTTTACTCTATGAAAAGTATACACTTAAGGAATTGGTTCAGAACAAGCACCAGACAAACACTCTTTACCATCATCAGTGTTAATATCATCACATGCTGACACCCACATTCAGAGCTACCAAGACTCACAGACAAAATCAGCTAAACAGGTCACACTGTCAAGGTCCTGTAACTCAATGGCCGGAAGGACAGTGAACTGCTCAAGGTTCACCACATCAAGAGAACAGTGATATGAACGCTGGAGCCCAGCCCATCCTTTCACTGCCCTAACCTTGCCTGACTTCAGTCACATGCCCAGACACTGCTGGGAGGTCAGAGAACGTTTTCAAGATGTAAAACTTGGCCTCCCACACAAGTTCGACCTGACAACTGTGGACTCTGCAGTCGAACGTTTTATCCAGCTGGCCAAGGGCCTCTTCACAAGATTCACTACACAGGCAGACAAAACAGGAAAGGGAGGGAGGATGTTGTGGCAAATTAGCAGATAAACAGAAAACAAGATGCATAGAACAGCATGCAAGAGAGACACAGACAGAGCTATGCTGAACAGTTACTGCCTGCTTCGATCCACCACTATTCCTGCCTCCTCAATGATATTCCCATCTCCCTCTCCCTTCAGCATCCCCACTTGACCCCGCACTACCCTCCACTCACAACCTTTTCTTTCACATGCTTCAACCCCCCCCCACCCACCCCCACACACACATGCACACGCAATGTGCAGACACACATTCTGACAGTGTTTAAAAACAACATACCTGGGGACCAAGAAGCATTCTGTCTCCAAGATCTGTGACAAAAAGTAAGAAAAACATATCCACAATGAAAATTACTATTTTAAAGAAAGAAAGAAGTTCACCTGTCAGGCTATAGCATGTATATAACCGACTTGATGTCTATTGTCACCATGTAAATTAAGATGTATGATTTCAGCGTTCAAAACACTTATAGCCTGACAATTAATCATGCCACTGGAACACGCTTATAAAGTAGGAAACATTTTATGGCATGAAATACATTCAGCTTTTGGTCTGTTTCCCAGTTTAATGTAATATATATGAATATCAAAGACCTTAGTTTTTTTTTTATTACATTTTACCCATACTTTGTGGGGCTGTGTATGTGTGTGCATGTGTGTGCATGCACGCACATGCGCATGTGCACTTTGTGTGCATGTATGTAAGAGACAAAGAAGAGCGGAAAGCAGAGAGAATAAACAGGAGAGACAGAAGTGATGGGGGGTGTAGAATGATGGATGGGACAGAAGATTTTTTTTTTATCTGTGTGTGTGTGTGTGTGTGTGTGTGTGTGTGTGAGTGTGTGTGTGTGTGTATGTGTGTGTGTGTGTGTGTGTGTGTGTGTGTGTGTGTTTGTGTGTTGTGTGTGTGTGTGTGTGTGCGCGCGCACGTGTGTGTGCGTAAGTGTGTGCACACTCCTACATCTCTGTGTAGGTGTGTGGATGTGAACATATGTGCATGTGTGAGTATGTGTGTGCCTTTCTCTGTAAATGTATCCCATCTTTACAGCTGTATTTCAAACTTACGAGGAAATTTGGCACGAGTCTTGGCTGACATTTTCCGAGGATTAACAGCAGGGGGTTCATCATCAGGGGAATTCACTCCCCTGACTAAATACTCTGCTTTGCACACTGGGGTATTCTCTCCCTTCATCGGCGGCAAAGCATCAGATTTCTGAATGAGAAAAAAAAAAAAAAGAAGAAAGAAAGAACAGTCATGTTCGTGTACACCAAAATTCAAGCACTTTTCACGGTACATGTGAAACTCTCACCTTAAAATGTCACAAGTGAAAAACCAACCGTAATGTTCACCTTTTTTCCCCAGAACAGAAGATGATCTACGGACAGAATGGAAAGCTGCTTTCATCAAACTTCTTTCCAACTTCTCTCACAGGAAAAACTGTAAAAACTGCCGAATATACAACCTGAACAACAACAAGAAGCAAACTGTTTACCTCTCCTGTAACGCCTCCTTACACCCCTCTTCACTGTGCCAATGATCAAAAGGCAAACTCAATAACAACAATGATAACAGCAGTAATGCAAAGAAAACAAAGGAACAGTCAGTCTAAATGTCCGAGGAAATGTCCATTTTTGTGACCAGGAAAAAAACGTTAATGTTTTTATGTTTGTTATTATTCGTATCAGAATTAGTATCACAACAAAATTTTGTTCATGTTATTTGTGATTGTTATCATTCTTATCATAATTACTGCTTTTACGAATATAATAATCCACCCGGACTCACAGACAGAATGCGGTCACAGGCAGACATGAAGGTGGACTTGTTGGTCAGGTTCTGCAGTTGTTCTTGCACCTTCATCAGCAGGAAATCGGCCATCCGCTTGAAAACAGCATTCTGGGACTGAAAGCAACAGACAGAAATAAACAGACAAATGAGAGGGAAAATTACATGCATTATGCAGCGCACAGTAACTCCTTGAACACAGCACTCTGTGGCCAAAATCAGGAAAGTTTGAAAACGTGGAAAAAAAACAGTAAGAATTTGGCCGTTCACAGTGGCTTGTGATGTTGAGAGGACCAGGAAAAAGGCGCCCTAAGAAGAGGATTTAGCAGCTAGTGTCGTACATATGCAGGATGTGGACAGTCACCCATGAATTTAGGGACTCAACAGACGCACAGGGTCTCCTCTGGCAAATGGCCTGATGGCTTCATACTGAGTGCTCTCTACAAGCTGCTAGTGCCAGGGCTGTGAGGGGACAAACCAGCTTGAGACTGTGGACAAAGACCGGAATGAGAGGTGTGGTAGTAATGCCACATATGGGGCAACAGAAGATGAAATCAAGAAAAAAAAAAAGGATTGTTTCCCTTTCCTCGAGCAACTATTTAACCGTTTCTGCATGACTGTTGACAGAGAAGTGCACAACTAAAGCATCTATGCTAGTTGTAAAACCACTCATCTATGTTGCATCCATTCTTTTAAATGCTCACTATAACATGTATACTAAGTATACAGGTGAATTCTCTTCTGAATAGTAAAACTAAACCTGGACCAATAATCCACAACCTTCTGGTGAAACTTATACAAATGACAAGCTTTTTATCTGTTCTCTCTTTTTTTCTTTTGTGAGCAACAGTTTTCTTATTCTCTTAGCATGTTATTCTATTCTTATTTTATTAGTATGTGTGTCCACACCCACAGAGCGGTAATCTTCAACCTACCAGCTCATCCTCTCCTTTTGTTTTGGAGATCTGGATCAGTTTCTCATTGATGTCCGGGTCAGCTGTAGCGATTCGTACCAAGTTCATGACCCCCCTGACAAGTGATATTGCCATATGTCATTTGACATCAGTTTATTCATCAGATCAATCCGTCATACATCATCAAGTTGCCATTGATGAACCATTAGTTCATTATGAGAATCATTCAAGTATTACTCTACATGCGTTTACAAATGAGTCATATTGATTACAGTAGATGTGTAGGAGACAATGACTGTATGTACTATAAGTGGGTGCTCTTTAGGTTTCCAGTGGTAAATTCTATTCCTCTGGGACTCTTATGACTAATTGTGGACTCTCTTTATCCATCACTCACACACACACACACGCATGCACGCACACACACGCATGCACATACACACACACACACACACACACACACACACACACACATTCCCTAAATATACATGTTTGCATAACCATCTATCTCATGTTGCCTTTTTCTACAAAACATGAATTTCTGTATTGTTCTTAAAACCAGCAATGTTTGTTTCATACACTGGAATCTACTTCTTTTTTCTTCATAATCATTCAAAATTATGAAGAAGAAAAATCGGAAAAGCCTTAGAGATCAGGAAAAAAAAATTGTTTTAAACAAGTTCAACATTATCATCCAGAGGGTTTACTGAGCAAATCTACCTCAGATCTTTTCTGAAAAATTGCTATCCACAAAAATCTTTATCAAGAGTAGGATCACTGTCCAATACACCTGATCTAAAAACATGTCCTCCAAAACAGCGAGCACCCACCAATGTCTCTGTCCAGGTAGTCGAAGAAAGAGGGCACGATGCACATCAGCTGCACCACCTCTGTGGCCAGCAAGCACTTGTAGTCCTCCAGTCTGAAACGGCAACGCTCACTGTCACTTCAACACCACTGTTCTGGAATCCACCAGCTGGTTCTACAGTGACTCTGTTCATCTAACTTCAGTTCCGAAAAGTAACCTTCAATGAGACGGGGTGACATAAACAGTACACAATAGACAACATGGGCGAGTTTTTGCTCTCGTGATGAAAAGGGGGCATGTGATTGTCTCATGACAAGATCAAAAGTTGTCTTCTTTGTTCCTTGCTTCATTTCTCAAACAAAACTCTCACTACTTTTTGTACAATAGAAGAAAATGCTTGAGTTGGAAAAGCTGACATGGATTTCTACTCTTTCAAAAACAGCAATAATAAAAATCTTGCAGCAGTTTCCCATTCATTGATGATGATTTCCACAGCCCAGCTAGCACCATTCAGATGATGCTTCAGTCAGGCATCAGCTAGGCCTCATCCATTATGCCTCCCCAAATCCATCTTGGTTCACTGATGCGCTTGTTTCTTTCTCTAGTTATAAACACCAGTGGGCACTAGGGTCTCATGGATAAGCAGAGCTGCAGTGGCATGTACAGACAAGTCTGCAGGCAGTGACACCTCCTGGATGACACTGACATTGAGATCAGTGCTGATTAAGTCTCACTTTCCTTTGTAATGCTATACCAATCACTGAAAGGGTGAAGTATCCACGGCCTGTGTATCATCAGGAATATATCATAATCCATTCTGGTAGGCTACATCCACGAAATCTTTGACATTTTTTTTCTAGACTTTTCTGAGTGTTGATTGATAAATCTCTGGGTTATTTTAGAGAAAAAAATAATCAATATGAAACTTCTATGCAAAACAAAATACAAACTGGAACAATATTTGATCATCTATACATGGATTGTCTTTGAAATTGTTGAAAATTACAATGATAAAATATTTTACTTTGTTCAAAAGTTGGTGTTGCTTGTCTATTTCATACAAATGTATCTTAAAAGAAAAAAATTCTGCTAACATGAAGATAAGAGGGTCATTAGAAAGGTGACTGAGCATGTGTGTGAATGTGTGTGTGTGTGAGTATGTGTGTGCTAGAGAGAGAAACAGAGCAAGACACAGACAAACAGATAGGCAGGCAGACAGAGAGACCCTGGACTCAAACGTTTTATTCATAAAAACACCTTTGAATCGGGCTATACACCGTGATTCATGTTGCAGGCTGACACCAATCTACTTCATATCACATGTATGCTTTGCTTCTTAAATGCTTCCTATAAATAAATAGCTAGCTGGAGAAGGGGGGAGAGAGAAAGAAAGAGAGGAGAGAGAGAAAAACAGAGAGTGTCAGACAGAGACGGATGGACAGATAGTCACACTGACAGACAGATGGATGGACAGAGGAAAGCAAAAGATAGGGAGAGATAATGCCAACGAGGACTGTATGACCTAAGTATGTATCTAAATTCAAGCTTGTCGTCATATCTGTGTGTGCGCTGACCATGTCTACAAAAATGATTCCGTTTTCCCCCATCTGAGCGAACATTTTCCCAATACAAACTCTCTTCCTCCTAGTTTTGCCTTTTGCGGCTACCAGCCGGTCAACCAATGAAGAAGTCAATCATTCACACATTTGTTGACAGATTATTTGCTAAAAAGACAGGAAAAAAAGAGTAGCAACAATCTAATATAAATGAAGTAATACACCACCCCCTCATCAGCCCCCCCCCCCCCCAAAACAAACATTTTTTTTTTTTTTTAACAATCTCTCTACAACAGAAGCCAAAGCTACTGACTGTGAAGCAAGTTTGGCATGAGGCGAAGCCTGGCTGGAGGAGTTGCTCTCGCTCAGTTTGGTCAGGTCGGACACCATGTGGTACAGACACAGGTACAGCTTGGTGTACAGCCCTCCGTCCTGACGTGACACAACCACCAACATGGCACTCAGTTCGTCCATCACGTAAAACAAAATACAAAAAACTGTGAACATCACCACGACAGGAACTGATCTTCAAAAATCCACAAAGGCTGGTTCTGCGATGACAGAGTGTCTCCATTTGGAAATAAATCTTGTGTACATGAAGGGAAGGATGTTCCACACACACACACACACAAAGACTCCACAGACCAACTGTAAGAAATAAATATGATTGTATATAGGATAAATACAGGAAACATGCAGAAAAAAAAAAAATTCAGAAGAAAAATCAAGTATTCAAACTGGCTGTGTTTTAACATGGGTTATCCAAAATAAGGAACAATTATCATGCGAGGGTTTTTCTTCAGTTTCTTTCTTACATTGAGTTGAAGATTACACAAACAGATGGCTTCAATACAAAAACAAAAAACAACACAAAATGCACCAAACTTCATTTATTTCACCAAACATCTTACATTAGAAAAAGACGCCCAGCTAGACCCATCTGAACATGTTTTTTTTTTATTTCAAACAATTATATTTAAAAAGAAGAATAAACATGAAAATACATCTTAAAGTCATGAGCTTACTTATTTGCACTCTCTCTCTCTCTCTCTCTCTCTCTCACACACACACACACACACACACACACACACACACACAGAGTATCCAAAGAAATTATCATTAACTTGGAATAAACTCCATCCTGGCAAATTAAAGAGAATTTCCCTTTTTTCCACTGCACAACATGCGACAACACTACTGTCTCTAGTTTGCACAACCAGATCTCCATGTGCCGCCAATATTTCCCATCCAAGTCTGTCCTGCAGAGAGAGGCCAGTGTCCCAGTGACAGGCTGAAGAACACAACATAAAGGACTGGACTGGCTGCAACACCTCTACCCTGTTGCCAAGCACTGAGACCCTTGACTGTTCCAGAATACATACAATTATATGTCTTCACACCATTTCCTGGAGCCTCCCACTGATTTAAAGCAACAATCCGTCTTGGCTTAAGGCTGTGTCAGGCCAACTGACATAGGCTAGAACACCAAGGCTACATCAAAATGTTGTTATGTTCTGCTTAGTTATGCGGGGATTGTCTTCAGTTGTGACAAACTCCTAGCATAACATTAATAGTCTCAAAAATTCCCCGAAGTCGAAGTGCGGCTGCCCATGTGGGCGGGGTAAAATAAAAAAAACGGTCACACACGTAATGCTCTCATCCCCAGCTGATGCATTTGTACCATAGTGTTCAAGTACTTCGGCTGTTTGGATGATCCCCGAGTCTTTTAGCCAGGGTACAACAACAACTACAAACAGAGCAACAAACCCTGAAATTTTAGGGAGGTAGGAGGAAAGTGATGGGGGGGGGGGGGGGGGTGTCAGGCATGCATGTCTTCCACCAATCATCTTCCCTCCCTCCCCCCACCACCACCCACTCCTCAGAAACATTTTGAAACACATTTCCTTCCAAACCGATGCAGATCTGAGCATCAAGTGATGCATTGTTCTCTTTTCAGTCCAACGTCCCCAAAAGGAACCATGTGTTGGAACAGCTTAAGTCTATCATTTTCACTTTGGCAAAACATGACATTACTTTATCTTCATCCCAATAGACAAAATGGCAACTGCCCATTCTGATGACAAAACTTACACACGATTCTGAGCCATCTGTTCTGCTGGAATACAAAAAAAAAAGTGACCGACACTCTACAGTTTCCACCAACGCTTTTATCCTTCTCTCCTCATCTTTTTTTTTTCCACTTTTTTTTTTGTGCAAGCAGATTTTCATGTTTACATTTAGCTAAACTCTGCAAATTCATGAGAAATAAGGGCCTATATTTTGTAATGGATGCACTCGACATTGGAAATGTTCTTGTAAGAACAGTACCCCAATAGGAGGGGAAAACAAGTTGTTGTTATACTGACCTCATACTGCTCTCTGTCCACTTTGACTGCACTGACCAAAAGGGACACTACTTTGCACCGCAGTAACCGTGGCAACAAGAACAAGTCCATGGTCTGAACGGACCTGCGCATGAAACACAGTAAGACAGTGACTGGTCTGAAAAGAGGAAGTGTAAGACTCTGATGAACCTGTGAACACTGGAAACAACCAAGTGGATGAAGAAGGCAAAGAGTGCTGGTTTAGGAGATATTCCCTTAAATCTTTTTTTTTTTCCCAAAGTATGCCTCTTGAAATAAATGATACAAATAAAGAAACAAAAGTATACAATGCATGATGATTTTAACACTGAGAGTCAGTACATAAGTGATACAAATATAGAATAAAGGCATATCGTACAAGATGATTTTAACACTGACAGAGTCAGTAGAAAAGACACAGATATGAATGGGCAGATGGAAAGACAGAAGGACAGACACATTGCAAAGAGAAGGCTGACATATAGGTATGGAGAAATCTAGAAATGCATAAACAAACAAACAAACAAAATTATTAAGTAAATGTACACCTATACATATTCCATAACATCATCAATGCTTAAGGATCTTCTTGTCAACAAAAATGCCAACTCTCTCTCTCTCTCTCTCTTACCCAAGAGTCAGAAGTTTGCCAGTGTCCAGGGTATCTCTGACCAAATGTGTCGGCAGCACAAAGTGAAGAGAAGCCTTGGGGTAAAAGAGAGAGAGACAAAATCAGAATAAAAAACATGCACGAAAGACTGTTCATGATATTTCAACAGCAGGATTAACATTCAATGAAAAAAGAGTCACGCAACCTGTACTAAATAAATGAAGTCACAGGCATTGGTAAAAATGTGCAAAAGTGACGTTCTCTTCGAGAGGGATTGTGATGGTTCCCTCATGCAGCTAGTGAAGGGTTTTCATACTTATAACATATGTTTTCTTCATTTTTTTTTTTTTTTTCAATTCTTTGCCTGGTCATTACTATAATGATGGAAGAATTGTTAACCTGCACTTGTTTTCGCCCACTACTTAACTGTTCAGAAAAAAAAAAAACTTTAATCACAAACAGCTGTTTCCTTGTTCCATCTTCAAGGTTTTCAGGAAATGACCATTCTGCTTAATTTCACATAATGCAAAGAATGAACGAGTCAACGGACAGAACTGTCAAAAAGCAAACTGGCCTAAACAATTCATGCTGTGAATAATACATATGATATTTTGTTTCCATTGTTAGCACACACAAGGGCAAACACACACAATCTGTGCTTTTCACATATATATACTGCTTGAAATTTCTCTCATTTTCAATATAAAATAGAAAAGAAATCAAAGTCTAGACCCTGTGTCACATGCAGTATGACACAAAAAGCAGTCCTTTTAGTATAATTTATTTTCATGATCAAAAAAAAAAAAAAAAAAAAAAAAGAACAAAGGGGGAAAAACATACCAAAATTTGTGGGCTAAAAAACAATGCTAGTTTGCCTCCCTTTGGCTAGAACTCGGCATGTCTACCATGTTTCCATTCCACCGTAACTCCTGGGTATGTCTTTACAAAGGCACAATAACAAGCTGATACAAATATGTTTTTACAAAGGTATAATAATAAGTTAATATGAAGTTACTTTCTGTATAGACAAAATATTATACATGATTACCAAAATCAAATTCTCCAATAGCTTTCATCCCCTATTCAGGAATATAGTACATTTACTCAAAACACTCCAATTTAGTAAAAAAAAAAAAAAAACACAATAACAACTGTAAAAGAATGAATAGAATACAACATGAAAACAAAATAGTTGACATGCATTGACATGTACCTCAAAAATTCTTATTCATCAAACATTAACAAATTATTCCTTCACAACAGTGATGAAATGAATGACATATTTCATCTCCCATCAAAAGCAATTTAAACAAAAATAAATAAAGTAATAGACTTTAAGCAGCTTTGCTGCAAATCTAATACTTCTAACCAAAATATGTTTTCCTTTAAAACCTGACAATGATAAATGCTTCCTATGATCATGAACAAGACCTTTCTCACTGTACTTATCTATGCCATCTTCCACAGAGCAGAAGAGAAATTTCCGATGGACAATTAAATTGATTGAATTGAACTGAATTGAACTGAACTGAATTGAAATTGAATTGAACTGAATAGATTGAATTGAATTCTTGGTCTCCAGCACACAACCTGTGAACAATGTATTCTGTCGCAAGTCCCTGCAGCAACAAACCGCGAAAAAGAATGGCACATCAATGTCAGTCTCTCCATTACCACATCTGCCCAAAGCAGACCATGCTGAACTAGAAGTTCACTTCAACCTCACAATCACAGACAAACATGATATTTGTATTTTCTGAACCCAGCCCAGATCTGTTTTTCCCTCTGTATACACAAGTTCTGTGTGGATCCTTTTGTTTTCTCTCTCATCTTCAGTGCCCATAACAGGCAGCACAACCCACGCTGCTCATGGCATGGCCAGCTCCCCCATACATAGCAACACCCAGATCTTCCTACCGCAGAGCCGACACAGCAGTCCAATGGGAGCAATCAATATCAGGCCTATAAGAGGCAGCCCATCAGCGGAGACACTGACAGAGCTCAGCTGTGTCATTCTGATCCAACAATTGCAGGACTCCCTCTATTAAGACCATGACTAATCTTGAAATAACTGCCTAGCTGCAGGCCCACCACAAGCTGGCATCCCCCTTCAATGGGCGCCATCACATGCCAACAATGATCCCCATGACCTTGTCAAGTCCAACAACTCTGACACAAACTCACATCACATACATGGAGTGGAATTAAACCTGTGGGTCACCACAAGACCAGGGTATAACGAATCACAGAATTTGAGACTTTCTCATGATCAATTAACATGATGAAGATGATGTGATGGAGTCCTATTATAGTCAAAAGCTATATGACAAGGACACACTCTGTGCTTTCTTTCACAACATATTTCAATGCCAACCATGCTACAGAAATACAAACGCCTGCAGTGTTGGTCAGGAAATGTGAGCAATACTTTCAGAGATGAATCCATGGATGAATGTTTGACTATCCTGTTCCATTAAATGGATGAACACTGGACTGTCTTGTTCCCATCTTCCCATGTCATCCAACAGCACACCTAACTTTGGGTGGTTGCCAGCCAGATCTCCAACAAAAACTGCCTCTGATAGGAATCGAACCCACAACCTCCCAGCCAGCACCACAATGTTAACCAATACACCAAGGTGCCTGCTGAAGTCCAGCATAGCCTTGGCATGTGCTATAGTTCACTCAAATTATGAAGTCCAGCATAGACTTGGCATTGCTATAGTTCACTCAAATTATAAAGTTATGTAAGGACTTCATTTTCTTTGGATCTGTCCATTATTCTCTAAATAAAACAAATGAACAAAATCAATGCCTTTCCTGTATGCTGGCAGTGTATCTTTTTTCCTAGTGTTAAATGGAAACACATACAAACACTCATGTCCACATACATGTACACGAGCACACACACACACACACACACACACACACACACACACACACACACACACACTCCTGTGCAGTTCACAATACTGTAAATCATCCTCATGATACATAACCACTAGTTTTCCACAAGCAAATCTGCTACTGAAAACATTTCAGTATTCCTGTGAAAATGGGGATGCCTCTGACAATTGTGGTAGTGGATACTACCTACCACCAGCATCAGCAGCACCATGTTGCTTCGTTCCCGGTCAGTGGTGCGCGCCTCAAACAAGTCTGTCAAGAAGTTTGGTCTCTGGGTGATGTCAACACCTCCAGGTTTCTGTGTGGAACAGGATCAACAACACTACTGTTCAACACACTGCTGGCCTGAAGTCTTCACATCATTTGGACACTGTGCCACTGCAGTGCTGGGGAACAGATGGAGCTAGTCCAGAGATCAGTGGCAGTGAGCAGAGTTTGATCCTGCATGTGATGACCTGTCTTTTGAATGGACACCTCCTCTGGCACAATGCAAAAAGAGAAGCTCAAGATTTCTTTTTTTTTTTTTTTTTTGCTGTCCCAACTTCTGCGCCACCTCAGAGGCAGTGCACCCACGCCGCTCATTCCGACAATTCACCCACAGCCACAGCCCAGCTGGTCCCGCCGCGGCCACGGCACCGGCAATCCACAGGGAGCAGTCAATGTCAAGTCGTCAAGAGGCAACCCCACGGAGGAGACACTGCACTGCTACTGAGTCACTTCGGTGGTGTTCAGTGGCGCCTGTTCTGATCTAACATACGCAGGACGCCACCTACTAAGCCCCCTACTGACGACAATAATTGCTTAGTCGCGGAGCCGGCGTGAGTGAGCTCTCCCTCCGGAGGGCGCCACCACGTCCGTCCAACGACACAGCCCCCATGGACTCACCGATACCGTGACCCCGACGGAACCAAACCAAGGCCACAGACGTGGAGAGGACATCGAAATTGAGGTCACCATGAGAGCAGGGCATGAAGGGCCACAGAACTTGAGACTTTTTTTTTTTTTTTAATGCTGATCGATGAGAATGAGGATGATTAAGATGATGCTACGGATTTCCATTTCAGTCTGAGACTACATGACAGGGCTGTACTCTACGCTTCCTTTCATAATATATCCCGGTGTCAACCAGGCCCGAGAGATACAAGCACCTGCAGTGTTGGTCATGAAATTTGAGCAACACTCTCAGAAACGCATCCATTAAGTGGATGAAACTCGACTGTGTGGTCCCAGTCTTCCCAACTGAGTCCGCAGCAAACTCAACTCTGGGTAGGAGCCGGTCGGGGCAGAAAAAAACCCACATGACTGATGGGATTCGAACCCACGACCTCCCAGCCGGGAGTCCGCGACGCTAACCACTTCGCCACGGCGGCTGGTCGAAGCTCAAGATTCTAGTCCACAATTAAAACCTTTCTAAAACTAAACTGTCAAGGCGTCTGCCACACAATGCTCCAACAACTGGACATACTCAATCTAAGCGATATGAACAATGGACACAGACATGGGCAAAACGTCCAATCAGAAGAAATCAGAAGAAGCTTTACATCAAAGGTGGGACATTTAGTGCAGACCATAAATTAATCAGTAAATGTTTAAACAAAAAAAGGCTAAAAACAAACAACAACCAAACAAACAAGAAAATGCATGCAGCAGTAGTAGATCATTAAAAAATGTGTTTATTGGAGCATGGATATGTGTGTGTAGGCCTAGTACATGGTAACGAGACCATGCTTGAACGTGTTTGCTGGAGACGAGCTTGGCAAGCAAAGAAAAAGCCACCAAATGATGCGAAAAACCAGTGGGTGCCAAAAAAATAACCCCATACAGACTGAGCTTCAAATGTAAGACCTATTAGTCTGAAAAGTACTTCAGTGCCAAAATCTAACCTCATATGGAGAAGTAATTACAAACAGAAGATACAGAGGTCTCAAAAATAGCTGGATGTTAAAACTTAACCCATACAGACTAAGCTTTCAAACATAAGACCTACTAGTCTAAAAAAAGGAGTAAAGCGCCAAAACTGAAAAATAGTTGGGCATCAAAACCTAACCTATAGGAACAAGAAACTTCCAAATGCACTAGTATGAAAAACAGTTGGCTGCAAGGGTTG
This sequence comes from Conus betulinus, assembly GCA_016801955.1. Taxonomy (NCBI): domain Eukaryota; kingdom Metazoa; phylum Mollusca; class Gastropoda; order Neogastropoda; family Conidae; genus Conus; species Conus betulinus. The sequence goes on from JADBJO010000078.1 coordinate 387,230, forward strand.
AAAAAAAAAAAGGAGAGTTCAAAATATAAGATATAGCACTCTGAAAAGCAGTTGGGTGTGCAAAACGTAACCTCAAATACACAGAAAGCTTAAAAAATATAAGACATGCAATTGTGGAAAACAGTTGGAGCTAAATCTTACCACCAGTAGACTGGGAGCTTCAAAATATAAGATATACTAGTCTGAAAAACAGCTGGGTGCCAGATCATAATCCCATACAGACACAGTGTTTCCAAATATCAGGCATAGTTGTCTGGAAAAAAGTTTGAAGTTTCTGGCATGTTCCAGATAAAGGACAGTCCCAGTCTGCTGTTCCCTACACCAGGGGACACACCCACCCCTTGCTGTGTACTGCCACTCCAGACTGATGTCCTCCTGAAGGCTCTGAGCCAAATACTGCAACCGCTTCCAGTCAGTTTCTGAACAAAAAAAAGAATAAATAAATAAATAATTAATTATTATCACAAAATAAGAAGAAGAAGAAAAAGAAGAAGAAGAAGAATATGTGCATTATCTTCATGTAAGCTGATCATGCATACTGTCTATGTGCATTTCTATCAAGATAAAAAGAAAAGTTCCTTTGCTACCAAAGTACTTTTTCAATGGATGTTTAACAGGGACTCTGACCTCCTTTAAACGACTTTCAACAAACAAACAAAAAGAAAGAAGAAAGAAAGTGTAAGAAACTTCCTTCTCTGAAGAAGGAAAAAACAAAGAAAGGTCAAAGAAGCTTCTTTCTTTTAAAAAAAAAAACAGAAACTTCTTTCTCTCTCCAAGCCCTAACCACAAATTACCTCTGCTTCCCAGATATTCAAATTTTCTCACTGCCTTCAACACAGGCTTGAAAACACTTCTTTCCATAACCAGAAATGTATAACATGTGCATGACTGGAAACTAAACACATGCTGGACGGGTTAGGGCTGTATATCATCATTATGTCCAGTACACACGGGAAGCATGTGTGCATGGAAGATTTAACTCTAGTCAACTGTAGCGTAATCTTGTGAAAGGTCTCTAGAAGCGTGCACTCACCAAACATACTTTTTCTTTCTACATTGAGTTGATAAGAAGAATAAATCAAATTAACAACAACAGTTCAAATCAATCAGCAGACCAAACAACATGGCAAACATAACCTACCCACATTAAGCACAGCATTCTTGGGAAAGGTTGTCATCATCTGTATTGCCTGTTTGGGAACACAAACAAACAACAACAACAAAAAAATAATAAATAAACCAACAGAAAAAGAAAAAAAATCAGGTTGATGATAAATAAAAAGAACTCTAATCAATAGATGAACACTGGTGATATTTTCAATTAAACAACATCCCACTTTGAAGAAACAAAAACATCTGTTTTGTCACAACCATTCTATTTCATATGAGGAAAATCGCCTGGGGTCATCATACTGCCATATACCAAATTCCTTTAACTTTAATGTCAACTAATGTATTGTTTAAAAGCACCTTAATTAATTTATTGTTTAAAAGCACGTGTTCATGTTGTCCATTTACGGAAGATCAATGTAAGTTGAGTGTACCAGCTCTGCAAGGGCCCCAGCAAAAGAATGAAAATGGATGAAAGATGGGGGGGTGGGGTGGTGGTGGTGGTGGTGGTGGTGGAAGAAAGAAAAAAAAAAGCAGTTTTTTCTTTCTGGAACCGGTGAAGAAAGGCGTGTGATGCACGCACGGTGGGCAAACATGCATGCGCGCGCAACACACACACACACACACACACACACACACACACACACACACACACACACACACACACACACACACACACACACACACACACACACACACACACACACGCGCGCGCGCGCGCACGCGCACACACACACACACACAAAAGAAAGAAAAAGAAAAAAACGAAAGTGGTGTTCCAGGAAAAGCAGGCAACTGAGACATCTTCCTTCCCTGTGCTTCCTCTTTCTGATCCTCTTCAACTAGTCCCCGCTCCCCCACCCCCTTCTCTGAAAAAAACTTACCATGCAAAAATAATAAAAAGTATGCAGGACAAAAACAATGAGAAAGCAAAACAGAAGATCAAAATTTTTTTTTTAAAGATACCAGATTAATAAACACATTTTCTTAATAACAAAGTCTTCATTTCAAAGGTTTTCAATCATTTTCAGCTTGTCTGTCAATGTACGAAAGCAAGCGAGCTTGGGGGTGGGGGTGAGGGCGACTGAAGCGGGGAAAGTGGGGTAGAGGAGGTGGAAAAGGAGACAATGAAGGGAGCTGGGGAATATGGGGCAGCAGGGGGGTGGAAGTAAAATGGAGAGGAGGGAAAGTTGAAAAAATTTGACAAAGTGATGATAACACAAATGTTACATTCTGATTTACATCATTTGTTATCAAATGATTCATATGACTTTCAGTTTTCATTCAGAATATGTGCACCATCTTCAGAATATGATTAATTAATGTGCAAACTCTGTGTATATGTGTGTACGTGTGTGTGTGCATGCATGTCTGTGTAAGTATGTGTGTGAATGTGTGTGCAGATGTATGTGCATGTTTGCGTGCATGTGTGCTAGCGTGCATGCCTGCATGCATGCTTGCCTGTTTGTTTGCTTGAGAGAGTGTGTGTGTGTGTGTGTGTGTGTGTGTGTGTGTGTGTGTGTGTGTGTGTGTGTGTGTGTGTGTGTGTGAACGTGTATGTGTAGTGTGTGTGTGTGTTTGTGTGTGTGTGTGTGTGTGTGTGCATGAGTGTGTGGGGTATCTGTGTATATCTGTCTGTTTGTCTGTCTGTCTGTCTATCTACCTGTCTGTCTGTGTCAGTGTGTCTGTGTGAGGGCGCAAGTTGGGATTGTGATTGGGGAAGAGAGTGGGCGTGCGAGCATGCACACGCACTTGCATACTAAAAAGCAAAATAAAATGCTGACATAAAGTAATGACAGACCAGGCTGTTGCAGGCCAACTTGAATTTGTTATGGCAAGTTGCCAACTATTTACATTCATCCTTGTATGCACCGGTTTAAAAAGCTATCAACAGTGTCAAAGAAAATTAAAATAAAAAACAACAACAGAGTTATGCATAAACAGAGATATAGACAAATACCTATGGCAATAGCTTCTCTTCAAAAGGCAAAGAAAAAGACAAACAAATATCTATGTCTGTGCCTTTTCTCAAAAAAAAAAAAAAAGATTTAAAGAAACAAGAAAGAGATCAAGAGACAAATCCCTATGGCAGGAGCTTCTCTTCATCTGGTAAAGGAAAGGATATGTCCACAGATCACTACCGCCGTACCTTCTCTCCAAAAATGCCATCAATTCAATCTTCTTCAGTGTGCTTGGTACGAAACTGTCCTTCTTCAGCTTTCGTCTCTGCATAACAAAACAAATCAAACAATACAGTTAAAATCAAACTGGTATCTCCTAAATCAAATAAAAAAGAAAAAAAAAAAAGAAAAAGAAAAAAGAAACATGTGAATGAATCAGCAGACCAAAATATGCCAAGAGAACAAACAGAAGAGCAGGCAAAAGGAAAAAGAAAAATCAAATCCCAAAACAGCCTCTTTCTTCATTCTTCCTTTTCCTGCAGCACCTGTATCTTGCCATTCCTGTGGCACCAGTTTCCTACATGTTTGGATAAATCACACCCACCTGACCTTAGACTGACAAAAATGAGGATAAACATAGAAAAAGACAAAGCACAATGTTTCAGGATCATGGACCATCCGTTTGGTATGTGTAAAACTTTTTCCTCAAGTTTATCATGTTTGTTGGGGTTTTTTGTTGTTTTTGTTTGTTTTCTTTATACTATTTAAAGATCCACGCTTATCAGCTCATCCTCATGTGTGGACCACTACTGTGTCCAGATAACATGAATCTGTTGATGACCAATGTATTGTGGACAAGACTACTGTGTCCTGATAACATCAATTTAATGAGAACCAATGTATTTTTGGCAAGACCACTGTATGCCGTTATCATCAATCTGATAACAACCAAAGTATTTTTGGCAAGATCACAGTGCCAAGACAACACCAGACAATTGATGGCCAGTGTATTTTTGGCTAGACCTCATTGTCCTGGTAATGTCAATCTATTGATGATGACCGAAGTATTTTGAAGCACAGTAAGTGTGTACCTGTTGATAAGCTTCTGTTTAAAATGAACTGGTATGGAGCCATCGGTGTACATGCACCCTTTATCTATTTATCAAACCTTTCACGTCAGCTCATTCTTATAGGTGTGTGTGGTATGATTCATTCGTGATTTATATAGCCTGCTGATAAAGCATTAATGAAAAGAAACAGAAGCGAAACGATCAAAGCAAAAAGACAGGACAAAAAAAGTCCTTTCCATTCAATTTTGTTTTTCTATGTGACACTGACAGGTAGGAAAGTTTTTTGACTGTTTGTTTGTCTGTTTTTTTTTGGGGGGATGTCACATAATCAGACTGAAAATAAGACAGGGCAGAAAACGAACTGCCTTAAAAATAAGCAGGAGAGCTCCCTAAAAGGTCTGTGTGGGCACCAAAACTTGAAGCTTTCCAAGAGAGTCAAACTGTGTGTGTGTGTGTGTGTGTGTGTGTGTGTGTGTGTGTGTGTGTGTGTGTGTGTGTGTGTGTGTGTGAGCATGTGTGTGTGTGTGTGTGTGTGTGTGTGTGTGTGTGTGTGTGTGAGTGAGTGAGTGAGTGAATGAGTGAGTGAGTGAGTGAGTGAATGAGTGAGTGAGTGAGTGAGACTGTGTGTGTGTGTGTGTGTGTGTGTGTGTGTGTGTGTGTTTGTGTGTGTATGTGTGTGTGTGTGTGTATGACAAAGACAAGGAAATGTAATCATGAAATGAGACAGGGAAACACTAAACAGTAGACAACAAACAAGGAGGATAACTCTTGCTCCCATGTCAAAACAAATACACGAACATAACTCCAAAGGAATGCTGCATAAGACACCAAATCGCCAGCAGACATGACAGCACAGAGCACACACAACTAACAAGGAAACATCCCCTCCTTGTTTCCACTGTTTGTTCTGACCTACATGGTCCGCCGGGGTATGAGCAACCTGGCTTGCGTTATCTGCACTGCATTGTACCATATAACAGTGCACTTGGCAGATGTGGTGCAGCAGATATGGACTGGTCCACACGCATGGACACACCTTGACGACACTGAAATTGTACTGCACTCCACTGCTATGTATTGTATTGCACCGTACTGTATTACATCACATCACTCTGATCAAGAGTGTATGCAAACTTTACTACATTACACATGTCATAAAATGATGACTTTGAATGTCCACGACTAACTAC
>JADBJO010000078.1:407500-417500 GCA_016801955.1 Conus betulinus
TGCATTATCTTGTGCAAGAAAGCATGATACAAGCAGCAGCTCACAGCCTCCTTTGAAAGGACGCCCATAGCAATCTGATCCTTAAACACTTTCTGCGGGCACTGCTAGTTCCTACAACCAAAGTCCAGAATTTTACAAAACAAAAAGAAAAAAAAATCATTTTTAACCCTGTTACCACCAATGTTCTTTATCTCTAAGAAATATAGGAGGAAATATGTGGATGGATGGAGATAAATCGTGACAGGACCCAAACTACAACAACAAGAGAAAAAGAAAACTTACATACTGGGAACTCGAACAACAAAAGTCCAGACGCTCCACCTTGAACTAAAGACTGAAGACCATGAGCCAGAAATAGACATATCGCTTTCTTTGTCAGGCCCATTCCCCCACCTACCTGCCCTTTCCTTACACACACTCACTCCGTCACACACACACACACACACACACTCCACGCGCATCAGGGCAGAGCTAAGTCTACACCAAGTCAACACAAAGGTCACCAGGCACCATCGCTGTAGTGACGTCATTACCACCACTAACCAGTAACCAATGAACATTGGGAGTGGAAGACGCTCTCCTGCTAGGTTTCTATCCTCACCTGGTGGCTTTTTTTTTTTTGGCTAAATGGATTATTAAACCCCAGACTTTGGGAAAGGTTGGCGCATGGAGAGAGTGTGGGGGTCTGGGTCTAAAGGGTGACCACCGCTGGAAAGGCGGGAGTGAGAGACACCTCTGAAAGGGCAATGTTGATCATTGCCAGCCTGTCACTGTGAACTTCCCTTCCCAAAGGCCACTGTCACCTTTCCTCTGTGTTAACTCAATTCCTTCCTTACTTTCCTCTTCAGTGACACTGATTCCTCTTTCTGTCTCTTTCTATTTCAACACTGGGTCCTCTGCATCTCTCTCTCTCTCTCTCTCTCTCTCTCTAGCTAGCTCTCTCTCTCTCTCTCTCTGCCTCCCCCCCTTCCCCCATGGCAGTGCCAAGGCTCTTTCAGTATAAAATGTGTCCATGCTTTTTGCAGATCTTGTGTAAGGAAAGGCCCTTTATCTTCTGCTTTCTTTAACCCTGCCTTTTGATCTCCTTTTACGGCTGTTTTGGTGTTGTTCTGTTGTTGTTGTTCTTGTTGTTTTGTCTTCACAGCCCGTTTAAAGTGCTTTTGCTGCGAACAGTCTTTACCCTATGCCTTCCTGTAACACTTCATAACATGCTAGGCAGCCCGAAAGAGGAAGATTCTGTGGTTTCTGATTCTAACTTTTTGTGTGCATTGCTGGTTCTTAAACCCCCCTCAAGTCCCAAACTTAAAAAGAAACACACACACACACACACACACACACACACACACAAAACACCATTTGTAATCAGTTATCACCGTCATTTTTTATCTCTCAGGAGGCAGAGGAAATATCTGAAGCAGTGGAGATAAATTCCAAGACTGGACGAACTACAACAACAAAACACAAAAGAAAACTTACAGACTGGGAATTCAAACAATCGAAAGTCCAGACACCCCATCTCGACGACTTTGAAGACCACAAGCCAGAAACAGACATATCGCTTTCTTCACCAGACCTATCCCCCACCCACCTATCCTTTCCCCTCTCTCTCTTTTTCACACACACACACACACACACACACACACACACACACTCCCAAAAAACATCCCAGGAGAGCTAAATTTACACCAAGTCAACACAAAAAGGTCACCAGACACTATCTCTGTAACATCATTACCACCACTAACCAGTAACCAATGAACAGTAGGCGTGGAAGACGCTCTCCTGCTAGGTTTCTATCCCACCTGGTGGCTTTTTGGGGCTAAACGGATTAAACCCCAGACTTTGGGAAGGGCGAGCGCAATGGAGAGAGTGTGTGGGGGTCTGGGTCTAAAGGTTGACCACCGCTGGAAAGGCGGGAGTGAGAGAGACACCTCTGAAAGGGCAATGTTGATCATTGCCAGCCTCTGTCACTGTGAACTTCCCTTCCCAAAGGCCACTGTCACCTTTCCTCTGTGCTAACTCAATTCCTTCCTTACTTTCCTCTTAACTGATACTGATTCCTCTTTCTGTCTCCATTTCAACACTGGCTCCTCCGCATCTGTCTTTTCTTTGACTGTCTCTCCCTCTCTGCCCCCCTCCTCCTCCCCTCCATCTCCCCCATGGCAGTGCCAAGGGCTCTTTCAGTATAGACCATGTCCATGCCTTTTGGAGATTTTGTATAAGGAAAGGCCCTTTTTTTCTACTTTCTTTAACCCATCTTTTGATCTGCCTTTCTTGCTGTTTGACAGCTGTTATTTTGTCATTGTTGTTTTGTCTTCACAGCCCATTTACCTGCTTTTGCTTTAAAAAAAAAAAAAAAAAAAGTCTTTACCCTATTCCTTCATGTCACACTTTATAACATGCAAAGCTGCCCAAAATGAGGAGGAGGAGGAATCTGCGTGGTTTCTGAACACCCCTCACTACTTCCATCCTCTGCTGGCAAAGATGGCATTTTGGGCATGTTACCCTCTGCACTCCCACCAGGAAAGGACCCCAAACCCTCATTTGGACAGCCTTCACTCTTTCATACAGCTGATCCAACCCAGGCTCTATCATGACAATCTGGTAAGCAAATAGTGAGAGAAAAACCTTCTGGAATTAGCGTAAGTTCTTCATGCTACAATGTTATCTGCCTTCATGGCATTCTCTTATGTTTCTTTTGCTGGTGTGTGTGTGTGTGTGTGTGTGTGTGTGTGTGTGTGTGTGTGTGTGTGTGTGTGCATGACAGAGGGAGAGAGAGAGAGAGTGTGTGTGTGTGTGTGAGAGAGAGAGAGTGTGTGTGTGTGTGTGCTCTGTGTGTGTGTGTGTGTGTGTGTGTGTGCTCTGTGTGTGTGTGTGTGTGTGTGTGTGTGTGTGTGTGTGTGTGTGTTAGAGTGTGTGTGTCCCCACAAACATAGCTTGGTTCAGAACCTCATCAGGTACACTGAAACACCACTCAATGCCCAACAAGCCAGGCAGGAGTGAAACTGGTGTGGCAGGGGAGAACAGTGGGTGGGGGAAGGTGGAGGAGGAGGAGCAGGAGAAGGGGAGACAGACAGACAGACAGACAGACAGACAGACAGAAAAGGGGATGGGGGTCCCAAATAAAGGAAAGATGAGAAAAGGAAACTGGAATGAATAAAGAGAGAGAATCGAGACGGAAAGACAGAAAGAAGGGAAAAGGGATGCGGAGGAGGGTAGTAGGGTGGCTGGTAGACAAGTAAAGAAGGGGCAGAGAGAAAAGGAGACTTGAAGAATATATAGTCAAACCACCTGCGAGAGAAGTGCTCATCATACAATTTGTGAATATTGAGATATTTGAAAATGAAATGATCACAACTTCACAGAGACGTGATATATGTATATGTGAGAGAGAGAGAGGGAGAGAGATACTCTGAACTGAACCTCTCTTTCTTACTCTCTCTTTTCCTCTTTCTTTCTCTGCTCCCATCCCTTTCTTCACCTGCTAACAAAAGGAAGAAAACACCAGAGGAAAAGGTGCCACTGGGTAGAATGATGAGTCCAAAAAAAAAAATAAAGGAAATAAAGCATCTAGACACTGTAGAAGACAAGAATCTAGTGCAGACATCCCCGCTCGAAGGCTCTGAAGACCAAGCCCTACTTCCTGTTCCATACATACCCACCTATCCTACTTGTTCAAAAAAAAAAACAAAACAAAAAAAAAAAAAAAAAAAAAAAAAAAAAAAGGAATGTCAAGGGAAGAGCTAAATCTGTACCAGTTCATGACAAAGGTCAACAGACACCGTTCCCATGACGTCATTACCACCACTAACCAGTAACCAATAAGTGGCGGGGGTGGAAGACGCTCCCCACCCCCGCCATCCCCCACCCCCGCCAGTTTCTGTCCCCCAGCCTGGTGGCTTCTCCCCTAAATGGATTAAACCCTGGACTTCAGGGAGGATGAGCACATGGAGAGAAAGGCCCAGGGTCTGGGTCTAAAGGCTGACCACTGACGGCGAGGTGTGAGTGAGACAGGCCTGCGAGGGGGCGACAACACTGATCATTCCCCCTGTCAGTGGTAGTTTCCCCTCTCAAAGAGCAGCATCGCCTTTTCACGTGGTTATTGAATTTCCTGCTTACTTTGGTCTTAACTGACATTGATTCCTCTGTCCTGTTTTCACACCTGCGTCCTTTGCCCCACCCCTCCACCCCATCCCACCCAGCGTCTCTCTCTCTCTCTCTCTCTCTCTCTCTCTCTCTCTCTCTCTCTCTCTCTCTCTCTCTCTCTCTCTTTCTATCTCGGTGTCGTTATCTCTCCCCCAGTGTGTGTGTGTGTTAGTGTGCGTGCGTGCATGCATGCATGCATGCATGCATGCATGTGTTGTGCGTGCATGCATGCATGTGTGTGAGCATGTTCGTGCGCGCATGTGCGTGTGTGTGTGTGTGTGTGTGTGTGTGAGAGAAAGTGAGTGAGTGAGTGAGTGAGAGAGAGAGTGTGTGTGTGTGTGTGTGTGTATGTGTGTGTGTGTGTGTGTGTGTGTGTGTGTGTGTGTGCATGTTTGTGTGCATGTGTTTGTGTTTGTGTGTGTGTGTGCTTGCATGAACATGTGTCTGTCTGTCTGTCTGTTTCTGTGTGTGTATGTTCATAACAATTTTTGAAGATAAATGAAAAGAGATACTTCGTATCTCATGGGATAGGATAAAACAGCTATCCAAATACTTATGTTCTTGATATGTGTCCTTTTGTACTTAATTTGCATACTTATGTTCTTGATATGTCAACACTGAAACATAAGAAAAAGAAAGAAACATAATAAAGCAGACTAGGAACTGGAAAACAACACAACAGACGAAACAGAAATCAGACGAAAACACAAAAGAACACAACACAACAGAATTCAAAATATAAACTGACACAGCAATACAAAAGGACAGAACGATATGAAAAAAAAAATTCTGTTCGAACATGTACAACCAACGTACACAACAACACAGTGCTGGAAACAGGATGAACGAAAGAAAGAAAGATACAAAATAAAACGATCATTCAAGATGAAAATTTTTTTGAAAACCCCTTTTCTCGTATCTTTTCACGTAAAAGATCTCCTCCAACCATTCAGACATATTGGCTCCCACACTGCATCAACTAAATCTTTAGCAGACCAGCAGCTGAACAAAACCACCCTCCAGAAAGAGGGGGGCTTTCAAACAACACAACACAAGGAGAGAGACAAACAAACTAATCACTATTTCTGAAGTCAAAGACTTCTCCTCCCATGTCAGTTCAAGGGTAAGGGCAAAAAAAAACCCCAAAAAACACAACAACAAAAAAAAAAAACAACCAAACCAGATGTCTTCCTGTCAGACAGACTGGGTATTGACCGACCTCCAAAGGGGGCAAACGAGGAGATGTAGGATGTCCTTAATTGGCCATCAATCAATACCACTAATGACAGCCTCCCTCAGCAATGCACGCACCTTAGCTACAAGGCAGGGATTGCCCCAGATGACTGCACATGCACACGTGCACATACACACACACACACACATGCATGCACGCATACACCTATGCACACACATGCAGCACTCACTCACAAACATACACACAAATGTGCGCATGCATGCATGCATACATAGGCACACACACATTCACACACATACATTCAGACACATTAACAAGTACATGCATGCATAAACACACACACACACACACACACACACACACACACACACACACACACACACACACATATGCATGTGCGCACACACACACACACACACACACACACACACACACACACACACACACACACACACACACACACACATACATAGTACATACAAACACTCAGTCAAACATGCATAACACACAAAAGATCAACAAACCATCAGTGCTAAGAGGATGGGGAACGGGGGAGAAAGAAGAGCAGGGGGGAAAGGCAAGAGTTACACATAACAGCAGAAATGATTCAAGGCACACAAGAAACACACACAATGAAACACACACTTCAACCATTTTCCATTCTCACTCACTGCCTTTCAGATGAAATGTGATCATACTATACTTTCCTGCACATGACATCATGTACGATTCAATCCCGGTTCGGTCAATCTTTCAATCAAGCTACCTAACCATGAGAGAATGACAGCTGATGATGATTATGATGAACCAATTTGATTAACAATTTTCAGCTGAGAAAACAAATCGAGTAAAGTGGTTCCCAAGTTATGTACTGTGAATTTGCTAAATGGTGCATGTCAATGGCCAAAGTACTTTGTAAGTGCTTGTTTAAAACATTTTTCATTTTGTGTCACTACGCATGGCGAGATGTTTGTTGCAAGTTCGAACTACTGGCTAAGGTTATTGAGTAATTGGGGTCAAATATAGTTTCTGATAAGACAGGTAAGTTCTCATGAGACACATTTTCTGAGAAGTCTAATTAGTCATCATTTCTTTCCCTTTTTTTTCTTTTTGCTGTCCCAACCTCTGTGCCATCTCAGAGGCAGTGCACCCACGCCACTCATTCCAACACCCTGTCCACAGCCACAGCCCGGTCAGTCCCTCTCTTTCCCTCTCTCTGCCAGGGACTAATGTGGTAGTGTAAAATTTTTATTAAAAGAGCACTGATAACTCACGCACAGATCAAGGAGAGGTGTGGAGAATGGGTGGGCAGTTTTGGATCACACCCTCACCCCCCTCCCCTCCCACCGCTTTCAGCCACATTCCAAAGAATTTTTTAAAAGCAACTGAAAGTGCCTTTAAGAGTACAGTCTGGAAAAAAAAAACCTCAAACATGTATGTCCCATTAGCAAATATTGAAGATTAAGTGCAAATTTTGTACTGCAACCCAAACTTGGCAGAACACTGATTTGCTAGAGTGTCATTTAACAGTTATGATTCTTCAGCATATATCATGGAAATACACCAACTCGATGGATCGTACTGGGAAATAACTTTTGGGCATTGTCCATGTACACTCTCCTAGAGATATTTTGAAAACTTGTAAAAAATGTTCTGAGCACAGTTCAGACAGAAAGTTGCTTTAGCACTGTTTGTTTGATCCAAAGCTGCAGGTAATTCAAAAAACTTGGACAGATGATATTTCTAAGGAACTGCAAAATGAGAAAAAAAAAAAAGAGAGAAAAAGAAAAAAAATTGGAAAAAGAAAACTACACAAAACAAAACAGAAAAAGGTCACTTTACAACAAGTTTTTTTTTTTTCTTTTTTATTTTTCATGCTGCCTTAGCTCCCCCCAGCCCTCAGTGACATTCCTCTCTTCCCATACCCTTCACTCCAGTCACCACCCATACCCAGCTCTCTTCCCATACTCTTCACTCCAGTCTCCATGCCCTTCACCAGTCACCCCATGCCCAACTCTTCCCTGTCCTTCACTCCCATCCCATGCCCAACTCTCTTCCCATGCCCTTCACTCCAGTCATCCCATACCCAGCTCTCACCCCATGCCTTTCATTCCAGTCACCCCATGCCCTTCATTCCTGTCACCCCATGCCTTTCATTCCAGTCACCCCATGCCCTCATTCCTGTCACCCCATGCCCTTCATTCCTGTCACCCCATGCCTTTCATTCCAGTCACCCCATGCCTTTCATTCCTGTCACCCCATGCCCTTCATTCCTGTCACCCCATGCCCTTCATTCCAGTCACCCCATGCCTTTCATTCCTGTCACCCCATGCCCTTCATTCCTGTCACCCCATGCCCTTCATTCCTGTCAGCCCATGCCCTTCATTCCTGTCAGCCCATGCCCTTCATTCCAGTCACCCCATGCCCTTCATTCCTGTCAGCCCATGCCCTTCATTCCTGTCACCCCCCCTTCACCCATTCCCCATTGCAGTCAGCCAGTCAGCCCATGCCCTTCATTCCAGTCACCCCATACCCTTCATTCCTGTCACCCCATGCCCTTCATTCCTGTCAGCCCATGCCCTTCATTCCAGTCACCCCATGCCCTTCATTCCTGTCAGCCCATGCCCTTGCCCTGTCATTCCTTCATTCCTGTCACCCCATGCCCTTCATTCCTGTCACCCCATGCCCTTCATTCCTGTCACCCCATGCCCTTCATTCCTGTCAGCCCATACCATACCCTTCATTCCTGTCACCCCATACCCTTCATTCCTGTCAGCCCATGCCCTTCATTCCTGTCAGCCCATGCCTTTCATTCCAGTCACCCTACACCCAGCCATATCCCTCTATTCCCATGCCCTTCATTCCAGTCACCCTACACCCAGCCATATCCCTCTATTCCCATGCCCTTCATTCCAGTCACCCCTACACCCAGCCATCCCTCTATTCCCATGCCCTTCATTCAGTCACCCCATGCCTTTCATTCCAGTCACCCCATGCCCTTCATTCCAGTCACCCATGCCCTTCATTCCAGTCACCCCATGCCCTTCATTCCAGTCACCCCATGCCCTTCATTCCTGTCACCCCATGCCCTTCATTCCAGTCACCCCATGCCCTTCATTCCAGTCACCCCATACCCAACCATATCCTGGTTGTCCTGCTGCAGCCCTAGCACCGCAGTTAATCCCAGGCACCAATCATCACGTCATCATAAGACAGCTCAGGGGACACTGCACTGCTGAGGTCATTTTGGCGATGTTTACTAACGCCTGTCCTGATACAAGTGGGACACCATCTGCAAAGCTCCCAATCGACTGCAATAACTGCTGAGGTCACTTTGGTGATGTTTACTAATGCCTGTCCTGATACAAGTAGGACACCATCTGCAAAAGCTCCCAAACGACTGCAATAACAGCTGAAGTCATTTTGGTGATGTTTACTAATGCCTGTCCTGATACAAGTGGGACACAATCTGCAAAGCTCCCAATCGACTGCAATAACTGCTGAGCTCAGGAATCAGCATGAGTCTTCCTGTCCCCAATATCTGCCATCACTTGAATTCCATTCTTCATAAGATACTTGTCTTTTTGTGATTCCCACTGTCTGTACTAAAACTTTTGGTCAAGGCTCTTTAGCCTATAAAGCCCCTACTGTTAAAAACCAACCCCGTATCAAGTTAGACACTTTGTCTGTCTCCCATCTTTGAAATCAACCCTGAAAACTTTCCTTTTCCCTTCAAACTGACATATAAATAATATACTGTGTTGTCTGATAGTGGGAAATATGTTTTGTCACAGATGTTTCATCATTAAATTTGTAATTTGCTGTTGTTTGACAGGTGGGGATGGATGGAGAGGCAGTTAGGAATGGCCAGGGAGAATGGTGGTTTACTTGAATGAAGTGGGACCATTTGATAATCGCATACATTTTGTGTATTGCTGACTGTTTTGGCATATTTTGTTCTGAAGTTTAGTACATGTACGTGTTGGTTGTAAATGTACTGGGCATTACTTTGGTAAGGCATATAAATATTCCTAATAATAGCAATGACTGACACCCTCCTCAAGGGACATCACTATGTCCATCCAATGGCTAACCCATGAACCTGCTGATACCAATGACTCTGACATGAACTGACCGCCCACATGAACAAGGGAGGAAATTAGAACCAAGGCCACCAGATGAGCAGGCATGAAAGGCCACAGAATATTCATGGCAGGTCAGTGAGGTTGAAAATGATAAATATGACACTAAAAAGTACCACTCTGGTCTGAGACTACATTACAAGTCTGTACTATATGCTTCCTTTTACAATACATTCCAGTTTCAAACAGACGCAAGAGTTACAGACATCTTGGGACTTGGTCAAGAAGCTTGAGCAACACTCTCAGAGACACATCCAACAGTGGGTGAAACTTGACCGTTTCCAGTCTTCTCATGCAGAGCCCATAGCAGTCTGACAGGAGTTTGCCAGGGAGAAAAACAAACAAAAAGCCTTTGATGGGAAATGAACCCATGACATCCCAGTCCACCAACCCACAACGCTAACCACGTTATCAAATGGGTCATGCCTCTTCTTGCTCTTAAAACTTCTTGTTTCAATGTTTGTTTATTTCTTTTGTTTACTCATTTAATTACTTACTTGACACTGATTTACTGTCT